>CM042168.1:15791524-15799024 GCA_023376005.1 Doryteuthis pealeii | reverse complement strand
TTTCTTCTTGTAAATAATTTTCTTTTAAGATTTATCCCCGAGATTTTTGATCATATTCATTAAGATAAAACTAAACAATTAGAAATCAATAATATCAAGCATATATTTATTAAAATTAAATTTTAAATATCAATATGCAAATTAGCCTTCTCGTTCAAACTGTAAACCGCTATTTTGTTGTATATATATATACAATTACATGTTATTAATACGTAGATATGGTCAACAGTATTAATAAGGAATATCAATTTTATTAATAATTGAAGGTTTAAAAGAATGAAATCATGGAGAATTTGACGTAAATAATTTAGGAAATTGTGACTTGAGTAGTGATATAGTTTCGGTTACAGACAGAAAAACACACAATCTCCATTATAATAAGATATAATACGTTAATGCTTCACACCTATGCCCAAACCTGGTATGTGTATTTCCAACAACGGATACAAATACTAAAATACATCTCAAATATATATATATATATATATATACTAGCAAATATATGCACCCTTCGGGTGCACGTATTTAGGTTTTGATGTTATAAAATATTGTATCAAATTATAAACTATTTAGAAAATGATAAACTGAGGGGGTATAATCGAAAAATAGAACAGCTTTAGATTTAACTCTTCCATCATTTTCTTTCCCTCCCGTCTTTCATTTTTCTTAATTTATCTATTTAGTTAGATTATGAAGTATTTAATAAAATTACAGTCCTTTTGTCTTGTTTATGGATTTCTTTTAAGATTTATCCCGAGATCTTTGCTCAGATTCGTTAAGAGAAAACCAAACAATTAGAAATCAATAATACTAAGCATATATTTATCAAAATCAAATTTTAAATATCAATATGCAAATTAGCCTTCCCGTTCAAACTGTAAACCGCTATTTTGTAATAATTTAGGAAATTGTGACTTGAGTAGTGATATAGTTTTGGTTACAGATAGAAAAACACACTATCTCCATTATAATAAGATGTTATTTACCTGGCAGGCAGTCACACTTGTATTGTCCCCATGCATTTACACAGGTGTTGGGTCGACAGGGGTTATCTGCGAGACAAGGGTTTTCCATACTGCATCCAACTTCGGCATTGTAGTTTTCTGGGTTGGACAACAGAGATTTGCTAATCTCATTCCCAATGCGAATGTTCTAGAAGAATATAAGTGAATATACATATATATGAGAACAATCAAAAAATAAAAAACACAAAAGAAATATTCTTATTTGTTGTTATCACTTCTGCTCCTCATTCATTATATATATATATATATATATATATATATATAGTGAGAGAGAGAGAGAGAGAGAGAGAGAGAGGGGGAAGACAGACAGTGACAGACAGATAGATAGATAGACAGAGACAAAAGTGAATTAATGCATTTTTTTATGTTGTATACATGTTATGAAAGAATAAAGAATCAGCTGATATTTGTGGGTCCACACTGACATGGATCAAGCTGTTTAGGGCAAATTATTAGTTAATTAAAAACCTTATTACTCCACACTCACTAAAATCCCCAGAACTGGAGCCTCATCATCAAATGCGAATGTTCTAGAAGAATATAAGTGAATATATATATATATATATATATATATATATATATATATATATAATATAATGAGAAGAATAAAAAAATAAAAAACACAAAAGAAATATTCTTATTTGTTGTTATCACTTCTGCTCCTCATATATATATATTATAATATATATTATATATATATATAGAGAGAGAGAGATAGAGAGAGGGGGGGACAGAGAGAGACAGAGAGAGAGTGACAGACATATAGATAGACAGACAGAGACAAAAGTGAATTAATGTTCTAGAAGAATATAAGTGAACATATATATATATATGAGAACAATCAAAAAATAAAAAACACAAAAGAAATATTCTTATTTGTTGTTATCACTTCTGCTCCTCATATATATATATATATATATAGAGAGAGACAGAGACAGAGACAGAGAGAGGGGGAGAGACAGAGACAGAGAGAGAGTGACAAACAGATAGATAGACAGACAGAGACAAAAGTGAATTAATAAAAACTATTTAATGCATTTTTTTTTTTAAATGCAACAGATATAAAATTACCCACCCTGTTGTATACATGTTATGAAAGAATAAAGAATCAGCTGATATTTGTGGGTCCACACTGACATGGATCAAGCTGTTTAGGGCAAATTATTAGTTAATTAAAAACCTTATTACTCCACACTCACTAAAATCCCCAGAACTGGAGCCTCATCATCAAATGCTTTTTAGTGTCATATTAACAAAATGGCTCTACTTTTTGACTCACCCTAGTACTTCTTGACTGCTAGGCATGACATAACCCCAGACGGGTTGATTAAAATTAACCAATCAATCAATCATTATTTATTTTAATTGTAACTTTATCTTACCTTGACACATCCAACAAAAAAGTCAGATATAACAGCTCCATTTACATACTGGGCACCAATAAAGATCCGTACAATGGACTTTCCTGCAATTTCATTTGAGATTTCACCAACTTCCTGCAAAGACACATTAAAATTAAGAAACAATGAAAAAAACAATTTTTCAAAATTAAGAAACAATTTAAAAAATTTTTGTTAGGTAGACCTAACAGTAATAGTGTTGCTCCCCTTTGACCAGTAAGGGACTGACGGGAACCCAGATATGGGAATTCTGCCATGTTACTTTGGACTGGGCTTTTGGACTGTACAGACATGCGTCAGTACGGTTGAACTAGTGACCATGTTAAGTCATTTTTAGGGTAGAAGCATTTTCTACCCTGTGTTAAATAAAGACTGACAAGCAGAAAGTCAGCAGACAAGGACTGGCCCCATGTGTGAACACACACATGACAACACACAGTTAAATTCTATCCTAAACTATCCCACTGTATTCCCTGCCAGTGAGAATAAATAAAACAAATATTGTTATATGTTAAACATATTTCACTGTTTTTCTTATCAATTTGTTATTCCTACATCTCGGGATATAACAATTAAGAAACAATTAAAAAACAATTAAAAAAATTAAAAAAACAACAAAAAACAAACTTTAGAACATAATCAATATGATTTTGATTTCCGGACTCATCTTTATCATGACCTATAGATTTAACATAATTGAATCAATTATATAACATCTATATATCATGATAAATTATTGATGGGTAGCCTATTAATTATGTATGTAAGTCTAGCATAGATTTTAGAATAACAGTTAATGAAAAAATACATGTATTAGCAGATTATCAATCAGATGGAAATCTGATCTCTCTAATAAATAAAATGGGAACTCTTTCAAGCAGTAGTCGTATCAATACTATTGTATGGCTGCACCACTTAGATTTTAACCTTATTGACATTTTGTTGCATAGCTTTTTCTTATTCTTCTTATTATACTCATCTTGATAAAAACTCTGTATAGATTCTGGATGCTGCACTGACAACCTCACGGGGGTGATAACTGATACGGATGGTTGGCGGGAGATTATTGTGGACAACCATGCTGCCAGCACGAATTGATGATGATGATGATGAATGGAGCCATATTACGATAACCCAAGTGGTGCTCTACCCAAAATAATAATTTTATTCTATTCACCATTTGGTTTATACTGGCCCTCACCAACTCAGCATATGATTAGCACAGGGATCTGTGCTGTAAAGTAAGGAGCTGATGGTAGGTGTGGTACTCCATCTTAGATGCTAAAAAATAATCTCTTTGGTCTAGCTCTGGTGAAAAGAGGATAGACTCCCTCTCTGTCCGGCTGATACCGATTTTTGGCCACGCTGACAACTTTACTTACCATTATATCAGTGATGTGGTCTAAGACAATGTTGAGTTCTTCCTGGTACCAGTTTGTCTGCACATAATGCCACAGTCCGTCATTTACTTTGTTGTGGCTGTAGACAATTTTCTGTTTCCCGTACTCATAGCAAATATAGCCGTCTTGAAGCTGAAAAATAAATCAATAATTATTGGAAATGTTTATGAATCGATCATCTTACTATATATATTATATATATATATATTATATATTATATATATTATATATAATATGTATTATATAGGGGCCAGGTTAGCTCAGTTGGTAGAGCGTTCGGCTAGAAACCACAAGGTTCCTAGTTTGATATCGGTCCTCGCCAACTCAGCGTATGAGTAGCACAGGGATCTGTGCGGTAAAGTAAGGAGCTGATGATAGGTGTGGCGCTCCATTTCAGATGCTAAAACAATCTCCTTTTGTCTAGCGCTAGTGAAAAGGGGATAGACTCCCTTGCTGATTGGCTGATACCGACTTCAGGCAACCCCGTCGACTTTACTTTACTTACTTATATATTATATATATTATATTATATATATATTATATATTATTATATATGATATATTATATATATATATATTATATATTTATATATATTATATATTATATTATATATATATATTATATATTATATTATATTATATATATATTATATATATATATATATATTTATATATTATATATATTTTCAATATAAATTATTATATTATATTTTCAATATAAACACAATGGCACCTTGACTTACAAGTGCCCAAACTTACAATTTTTCTGGATTATAATCTGTCACTTGGTTAATATCTTGTTTAGTGTTAAGTATATATATATATATATATATATATTTGTGATTATTTTGGTATATGTATCCGTTTGTGGGAGGTACATATGTTAGGTTCAGGCATTTGTATGAAGCATTCAAGAAACAAATATCAGAAACTCGGTTGTTTTTGAGTAGAGTTTCATTTATTTAGTAGTAGTAAATTTTCTGGATTTTTATGCTCACTTCTTCAGACAGTGTAAGGACAGTACTGTTGCTGGCTTCTGGGTGTTCCTTCTGGTGGGAGATATATTATAATATATATATATTATATATATATATATATATCCCACCAGTAGGAACACCGCTAAAAATCGTCTGTTAACAATTAACCGGATTTTGACAGTGTAAATGGAAAAAATGTCCCCATGGATCGAGATGGCAAAAGGGGTGCCTAAAGGTCATATGGTCCAAAAAGTCCTTACTTTGATTATAGCTTTGTGGCCCCCTTGAATGGTGATATCAAGGAGGACTCCATTTAGAGCACGGGTGCGGAAGGAAATCCCATTGTACCAGGGGAAGGCGATATGCTCAAGATTGGCGCTGAATGCAAGGTAACCATCTCCTTTCAATTTGAAAGAATCATCGACCACTGAAAATAGAAAAAAATGAAAAAATAAATAAACAATGAACAACAAAAAATAATAACAGATAGAAACAACGTAAGATAGATAGATAGATAGATAGATAGAAACTGACTGAGATAGATAGATAGATAGATAGATAGATATGATCAGACTGAGATAGATAGATAGATAGATAGATAGATAGAAACCGACTGAGATAGATAGATAGATAGATAGATAGAAACAGACTGAGATAGATAGATAGATAGAAACTCACTGAGATAGATAGATAGATAGATAGATAGAAACAGACTGAGATAGATAGATAGATAGAAACTTACTGAGATAGATAGATAGATAGATAGATAGTTAGATAGAAACTGACTGAGATAGATAGATAGATATGATCAGACTGAGATAGATATATAGACAGACAGATAGACAGATAGAAACAATTTAAAATAGATAAATAGACAGATAGAAGTAAAGTGAGATAGCCTCACCCAGAAAGAATAAAAACAACAAAAATGTCAAACCTAAAAGCATATTGTAATATCCTGGTATTATATTCCAGGTAGAATGGGAGGCTTCTGCAAAAGACCGTGCAACCTGGCGACTCCTCGTCAAACAAGGAACGAAAAGGAGTGAAAAAGAGAGGTAAGTAGCCGCCACGGAAAAGAGAGCCAAACGTAAGGAGAGACAACAGCAACTCCAGCAAGCATCACCATTTGTTTGCAGTTACTGCACCTTATTACTCCACACTCACTAAATCCCCAGAACTGGAGACTCATCATCAAATGCAGTTTAGTGTCATATTAAAGCTAAAAATGGAATAATAAAAACTAATTCTTACATTGTCTATACTAGAAAGTATTTAAGTTTTAATGTAATAGAATATATTAAATTAGAAAGACTAATGAAGCTAAATATAAATGAATATAGAGATTACACTTATTTTAATTGATTTCTATATAAAATTATACCAGTAGGGAGACCACGCCTGTGCTTTAAAGATGTCTGCAAGAGAAACATGAAGACATGCCACATCAACACCAACACATGGGAGGCTTGTGCAGAAGACCATGCGACCTGGTGACTCCTCATCAAACAAGGAACGAAAAGGAGTGAGAAAGAGAGGAAAGTAGCCGCCAAAAGGAAGGAGAGATAACAGCAACTCCAGCAAGCATCACTGTTTGTTTGCAGTCACTGCACCAGAGATTGCCATTGAAAAATTGGTCTGTTCAGCCACTCATGCAGTTGCAGATTAAAAAAAAAATGGACATGATGCCATTGTCTTTAGTAGATGCAAGGATGCTAATTGTTGGAATTATTTGGATATAAGGCGTGTGCCAGATGTTCACTTCTATTATAGACTCGCCAATAAGCACCGTGACCAAATATTGTCCAATCACTGGCAGTGCCCTGTCTGTTTATTATTATTTATTCTGGCTGATTCTAATCTTAGCTCATACTACTTGGTCTTCTTGGACGACAGACCTAAAGGATTCTTACACGGACTTATTGAACAAAGGATTCTATATCACAGGACTTATTCACTTACAAAGGATTCTATATCACAGGACTTATTCACTTACCAAAGGATTCTATAACTTGGGACTTACTTATTTATTTACTTTAATTCTTTACAACTGGCCAAGGATGGCGGCCAGATACTTAACACCAACAAATATATTTTTCCAGGTAGAAATGTACCCAAAGACACCATTGGTATGTGAATGTATAAAAACTGAGGTAAGTTGCTTCATTTTCATCAAATTAACACTTAAGATGAAATGAAAAATTACAATTACAATTGGAAGGAAAAGAAAATACAAACAAAAAAAAAAACTTAAGTAATTTTGCTAACTAGATTTGTTCTTTAAGGAAGATTGAACATATTAGCATTTTTAAAAGATTTGAAACTTATGTCAGATCTGAAGATCTCTCTATTCCTGATTGTCTTATTGAATTTGATCATCTTGTGCCTAAATCAAAAGATTGGTTGAACCACTATAATATGCTTATAAATTCTAATATTACGGAGGAGGGGAGTAAAAAGATCACTATATACATCAATTTTTTAGATTACTTACTATAATTCTTAAATTGCGTACAATTGAGATTTTACGTTTTGGCCTTTTAAAAATTTATATAAATTAAAAAACACTTTACTTTCTTCACAGGTTTTCCCTGCAGTTCCCTCAACACAATCACAATGAAAAGTGCCCAAGAATCAGAACAAGTTCCTGCAAATTGAAGAAGAAAAAAAAACAAAGAAGACATTAATGAAAGAACGTC
>CM042168.1:15784683-15791424 GCA_023376005.1 Doryteuthis pealeii | reverse complement strand
AAGTTAAGCCGCCAAAAAGGAAGGAGAGTAACAGCAACTCCACAAGCATCCACTGTTTGTTTGCAGTCACTGCACCAGAGATTGCCATTCGAAAAATTGGTCTGTTCAGCCACTCATGCAGTTGCAGATTAAAAAAAAAATGGACATGATGCCATTGTCTTTAGTAGATGCAAGGATGCTAATTGTTGGAATTATTTGGATATAAGGCGTGTGCCAGATGTTCACTTCTACTTATAGACTCGCCAATAAGCACGTGACCAACATATTGTCCAATCACTGGCAGTGCCCTGCTGCTGTTATTATTATTTATACTGGCTGATTCTAATCTTAGCTCACTACTACTTGGATCTTCTTGGACGACAGACCTAAAGGATTCTATACCACAGGACTTATTGACTTACCAAAGGATTCTATATCACAGGACTTATTCACTTACCAAAGGATTCTATATCACAGGACTTATTCACTTACCAAAGGATTCTATAACTTGGGACTTACTTATTTATTTACTTTAAGTTCTTTACAACTGGCCAAGGATGGCGGCCAGATACTTAACACCAACAAATATATTCCAGGTAGAAATGTACCCCAAAGACACCATTGGTATGTGAATGTATAAAAACTGAGGTAAGTTGCTTCATTTTCATCAAATTAACACTTAAGATGAAATGAAAAAATTACAATTACAATTGGAAGGAAAAGAAAATACAAACAAAAAAAAAAACTTAAGTAATTTGCTAAACTAGATTTGTTCTTTAAGGAAGATTGAAACATATTAGCATTTATTAAAAGATTTGAAACTTATGTCAGATCTGAAGATCTCTCTATTCCTGATTGTCTTATTGAATTTGATCATCTTGTGCCTAAATCAAAAGATTGGTTGAACCACTATAATATGCTTATAAATTCTAATATTACGGAGGAGGGGAGTAAAAAGATCACTATATACATCAATTTTTTAGATTACTTACTATAATTCTTAAATTGCGTACAATTGAGATTTTACGTTTTGGCCTTTTAAAAATTTATATAAATTAAAAAACACTTACTTTCTTCACAGGTTTTCCCTGCAGTTCCCTCAACACAATCACAATGAAAAGTGCCCCAAGAATCAGAACAAGTTCCTGCAAATTTGAAGAAGAAAAAAGAAACAAAGAAGACATTAATGAAAGAACAGTCACAGACAAAAAAAGGAAAGAAAAAAGACATGCTCTTCAGAAAATGTTAAACTGTATATGACCAAAGGACATGTTCACATCATTCGCAAAATGTATGATGATTTAATTATTTGATTCTGTTAGAAATATATTTTTAGCAAGAATAAATAGGATAAACTGAAACTCATGGTATATTGCTTATATAATTATATATGGAGCACATGGTGTAATGGTTATCGTCATATGAAATGGACTAAGTCTGTCTGATGAATACCTAAAAGATATGAAATACAAGGTCATAGAATTACTTCCATGCAATATATATATATATATATATATATGTGTGTGTGTGTGTGGGGCGCCCGGCAAGGACCTACATTGACCAGCTATACGAGGATGCTGGTTGCTCCGCAGAAGACCTCCCAGGTGCAATGAATGATAGGGAAGGTTGGTGAGAGATTGAACCTGTTCAACTCCGCTTTAATAAATTGACCTTGTGTCACATCCTGCTCGTGCTGAGGGGTCGGTAAATATATGATGTCCTTGGAAGGAGGAATGAAAAGTATAGAAAAAAAAATTGTTTATTGATAAAACAAGGGCCCTTTCGTCCGGTGCTTTTCAAGTTTTACACCCGGAAACTTTTCAAGTTTTACACCCGGAATATATATATATATATATATATATACACACAAATTATATCTATGTTATTTAGTAGAAATAACCTGTTCAATTTTTTATTTGTGAATCCCTGTGGTTAGCTTTCTGTTTTTCATGAACAAAATTCATATTTTTACAAGTATAAAAGAAATGCTCTTCAAAAAATATTAAAACATATATGACTAAAATACATATTCACAGCATCCGCACAATGTATTGTATTTTTATTATTTGATTCTATAAGAAGTATTTTTTTTAATAAGGATCAATATTGTATAAGCAATATTCCAATTACTGTCGAATTGGCAGACAAAGCAACAAGCAAGCCATAACTCAATACAGATCCTGCATTGTCACAAATCTAGTGCAGAATGGTAGATTATTCATCTGGCACCATAACATCACTGAAATCAAACAGCCAATCAGTACTAAAACAATGGATCACCCAAATGTATGAATGGAGTATTCCTGAGTGCCATAAATATCAGCAGCTTTGGGCACTAGTTCAGTTGTTCAAACCAATAGTACACTAACTCACTTCAACAAATATGATAGACTGAAACTCATGGTATATTGCTCATATAATTATATATGGAGATTTATCATAATAAAAAATTGACTTATGTCCATGTAAACGTTTTGGGTTGTATTGGAAGTATGGAAAAAATATAAGATAAGGAATAAAAACCAAAATTCAAAGTGATGAATATTGTGTTGTTTTTAATCTTCTTTGTTTAACCTGATATTTCAGGCGGCCTCCGACCTTTGCCCAAACCTGTAGACTGACTGTTTTATATTTTCTTTTATTCAGATGAAGTCAAATTAAATTTTCCCAGCTGGATGGAGTAATGCAAAAGCATTAGGTTGAGTACATATATATATATATATATATAGTTAACTCTTTATTAGTATTGGAGAAATGATAAAAAAGTGCTCAATTACTTCTGTAAGAGCTGTATTTATTTATTTATAGTTTACAATAAATTTAAAAGTCCGTTTTACCAATGGTTTTGGAACATCACCTTTAGGTGATTGTTCATCATCAGAAACGTTCACTTTTGAAAATATTTGGACAGTTTTTTCCCTGTGACTCGTGTCTATGTGACCCGTTTTCCATTCTTCCTTTTCCTTTCATCAATCACCTGCGTCCCTATTTGTCTTCATTGAGTTTTGTGTTTCGTGTTTGTGTAAATGAACATTTCTGATGACGAAACCATTGGTAAAATGGACTTTTAAATGTATTGTAAACTATAAATAAATAAATGAATAAATATATATATATATATATATATATATTGATTGGTAGTCTTTTTGTCTTTTTTTTATTTTTGGAGAATTGAAAATAAAGTGCTCGATTACGGGTGTAAGAGCTGTATTTATTTATTCTTTATAGTGTACAATACATTAAAAGTGCAACTGTTACCATTGGTTTCCATGCAGCATGTTAGCCACTTTTCATCAGGACTGTTAAGAAATGCAGGGAATGTCAATTCATTTATATGTATGTGTGTTTTTGTGAGCTGAATCTTTGTATTTCTCCGTATTTCTTTGTATATATATATATATATATATATATATATATATATATGCACCATTAATCTGAAAATTCTTAATTGAGTTTCTTACCTCCATGTTTACAGGGAGATGAAATACAGAAGTTTTTCTTTGGAGCACAGCCAGGTTGAGTGTCCTTCTCTGCCACGGATGTGTTCAGGTCAAGCAGGACATGGTCGATATGGAAATCCTTGATGCAACCAACAAAGTCTGTATTCTCAATCAGAAATTTTGATGGCAAACGAGGAAGGCCACCAATCTGAAGCGGTCCGGTCAAATCCAAAAGACGATGGCAGATTTCAGTCACCTTGGCACACCTGGCGGGAAAAAAAAAGTATATCAGTTCAGGTTATATTGGAGGAGTTCAACCTTTGGTCATTTGAATAATAACATTTTGCAAAAGGTTTGGTTTGTTTTACGGCATATCAACCTAAGTGGGTTATTTAATGCCGATAAAGTTTTTAAATAAATTCATTCTTAATGGATACACAATTTTTTTTTTATGAATACATTTTTCTATTTAACCCATAGATGGGACTCTAACAGGTACTACCACTCCGGGTCAGAGTGGATCAGGGAGCAATGGTGATGAAGGGGTGCTCCACATTCCCCAAACCTCCAAAACTGGAACCTCACCATCAGATAGAGTTTAATGTCATTCCCAGGACATGTAGACCCTCAGTCACTGCTTTCTAGCACCCATATCATAAAAAGGGTTGGGGCTTGTCATAAAAGCAATAAAGGGTTGGGGCAATCATATAGGTGCTAGGGCTTGACATGACCAGCTGATTGATAGGAAGGGGCCTCTCCGACCGCCTGTCTAGACTAAGTAAGGTTCCAAGTGGAGGTCATGGACTGCTCATCCACCAAGACTCCATTCTTAAGCATCATGGGTCGCCACCCATGGCCAACAGGTGCCCCCATTTGGGGGAGCCTTACCCCTCTGCAGAGGTGCAGTTGGTGCATTCTAACACCCAAGCCGACAGGGCGGTAACATTTTGCAGTCCTACCAATCATTAGTAATAATTTTCAAATATATAAATATTTCAGAAAATATTTTGTACAAAATTGCGCATTTTTAAACTTAGATCAAATAAACCTTGATTTATGGTAGAAATATTGAGTGCAATATGCCACCTTCCAGACGTTTCAAATTTCCAATTAAATTTTTAATTCAAAGAAAAAACTCCAAAAAAAAAAATGCTACGAAAATAATTTTTTTTAGATTTAAGAAAATAACTTTTAGATTTTAGATAACTTTTTTCGGGTGTAGAAAATTTTATTTCTTTTTATTTGATGCTTTATGTGGTCTTCAGGATTAGATTTTTCTAGAAATGTAAAAATTTAAGGAAAAATGAAATTAATCAAACTTTTTTTTAACGCCAAAACTATGATTGATAAATCGACTATTAGTCTTGGTTATTAATAATTTTGACTCGTATTATCCTTCATCTTTTATTGAATTATGACCAAACATGAAAAAAGAAAGAAAGAAAGAGAGAAAGAAAGAAGAAAAATGAAGAAAGAAGTTAATAGAAAAAAGAAAGTACGGCCAGACATGAGAAAAAAAGAACGAAAGAAAGAAAAAGATGAAGGAAAAAGTTAACAGAAAAAGAAAGTATGTTCAGAGACAAGAGAGAATGAATGCTATCGGTTATAATTTTGACTCTGATATTATCCTTCATCTTTTATTGAACTTTGACCACCAGACATGAGAAAGAAAGAAAAAAAAGAAAAGAAAATTAAGAAAACTAGGGGAAAAAAATGGTTGGTGTAAAATTTAATTTTTGAAAGATATTGCCTGATGGGGAGTGGGAGTTAAAAATTTGATGTAAGAGGGTTTGTATCATAAGTAAGTAAAATCATCGAATTTATTAAAGGAGTAAAAAATAAAACAAATAATTCGAAATCGAAACTTATTTATGCCTCCCTCAAATAAAATGTTGCATGCATCTATTAATTATTAATTCAATAATCAAAGAATATTTAACACATAAATTTTACACAAAATCGTGCATACTTATACTTATACTTATACTTATATTTATTCATTTGTAAAATTTTTAGTTAACTTCTTGTTACTAAAAAATGGGTGAGAGTAAAAAATAATTTTTCAAACTGATGACTTTATTCTATGCATTGATGATTTTCGGTATTGTTGTTACATAATTGTTAGATTCCTAACACTTATGTACCATTAGTGTAGAAACCAAAATGGCTGTTATAATTTGCAGCCAGTGGCCTTGAAGGATTGAATGACTCAGCTTGACCTCAGTCTGATCCTCCTTCTGGGGGATACCGTGAGAATCGGTGGAGAAGACCCTCTTCCGGTTTAGATTAGAAAGAGAGTTTAGTCAGTATCGGCCAAACCACGAAGGTGGTAATTCGTGTTAAGCGTACGGCTTACTCAATCTGTGCAGGTAGTCTGGTGGGGATTTCAGAATAAAATATGATCTAAAGCAAATCGAAGTCTTGTGTTATTATCTAAAAACTACCAATGACACAGGGCTTCTGATAAAGAGAAATCCCCAATGGAAGATCAGACATGAAGTCCCCAAGACGAAGTCCAGACACTAGAAGAAGAATGTAAGATACCAAAGATGAGCAGAACAATAATAGAAGTAAAGAGAGTATACAACATTGGGACATAAGTGACGTAGTATCAGTTAGAGACAAATGGAGACCAAATCTCCATTATTAATAGATAGATGCTCAAAGAGAATGGAAAAAGTTGAAAAGGAAATAAAGAAAGAAGATTGAACCTGGAACCTACGGATGATTGTCACTTAGAACTGTATTAACTCAACTCCTATACACATATATTTATATATTTATACTTATACTGCATATATACTATATACTGTCTTAACTTAACTCCTATATCCATTGCGCCATGTGTTCAACTGAACAAATATATAACAATAAAGATAAGGAAAACAGTCTAAATATATACTGCATACTTATACTTATACTTATATTTATACACATATATTTATATACTTATACTTATACTGCATATATACTATATACTATCTTAACTCAACTCCTATATCCATTGCGCCATGTGTTCAACTGAATAATTTGTAGTAATAGTCTGGATGGTGTTTTATATTATTCCTGATAAGGAAAACAGTCTAAAAAAATCAAAATAATATAAAACACCATCCAGACTATTACTACAAATTGTCAGAATGATGGTGGTGGGGGAGAGAGAAACAAATTAATGGATTTGGAGAGAGAGAGAGAGAGTGTGTGTGTGAGAAAGAGAGTGTGAGAAAGTGAGAGATAGATAGAGATAGAAGAAGAAGAAGAAGAGAAGAAGAAGAAGAAGAAGAAATGTCTTACTTGTCATCCAGGATCATTGTGGCTCTGT
>CM042168.1:15777183-15779683 GCA_023376005.1 Doryteuthis pealeii | reverse complement strand
TGAATTCAGAGTTTTCCTTCTCCTATATTGGTTGTCTAACCAAGCTTAAAGAACCCAGCCTGCCCTACTATTTATCCACAGCTGCAGGGAAGCATAGTTGGATTCATACCTTTCCCAAGGGTATTAGAACCCTGTAAAATGCAAACAGCTTTGACACGAGCAGGATGTGACACAAGGTCAATTTTTTTAAGCAGACTTTAACAGGTTTAAATTCAAAATTTTCGTTCTGGTTGTCTAATTAAAATGAAAGAGCCCAGTCTGACTTACTATTTACCCATAGCCAGAGGGAGAATAGTTGGATTCATACCTTTCCCAAGGTATTAGAACCCTGTAAAATGCAAACAGTTTCCGCACGAGCAGGTTGTGACATAAGGTCAATTTTTAAGCGAAGTTTAATAGGTCTCCAAGATTGGTTGCTTAACCAAGCTTAAAGGGCCCAGACTGCTCAATTATTTACCCATAGCTGGAGGGAGAATTGTTGGATTCATAATAGTTTTCCTTCTCTTAGACTAGTTGCTATAAGATTAAATAGCCCTGATGCCCTACTATTTGCCCATAGCCAGAGGGAGAATAGTTGGATTCATACTTTTCCCAAGGGTATTAGCACTATGTGAAATGCAATCAGTCTTGTCCAGGATTTGAACTCTTACTAAGTTGTCACTCATGTCAGAACTGAACAGGTACTCTGGCATTAAATAACCCATGAAGATTGATATGCCATTAAATAAAGAAATCAAATCAAATCAAACCTAATATCAAAGACTGGAATTGAGTTTTGCAAATAGATAGGTATATATATATATATAAAGATAAATCTAATGAGTCAGACGAACCTACTATTAGTTTCACTTAATTCTCTTCAGGGCTAAGATCTGACTCTTTTACTTATTAGCTATTCTCTTAGTGGTTATATGAATATATATATATATCTTATATACATATATATACATATAAATTGTTTTTTCTTTTGGCCAAATATTGTACCAATAGATTATTTTTTGTTGGTAGACTATCTTGGTCTTTTCTTTTTTTTCAAAAATTTTTTTCTCCCTGGTTAATGTTTGGTAGTATATTTTTACAATCAAACTTTTGCTGTTTTTTTTCTCACCGCAAGGATTTACCAACACGCTTGGTATATTATATATATATATATATATATATATATATATATATATGTGTGTGTGTGTGTGTGTGTTTGTGTGTATGCTTCAAATATTTTAACACATCTGTTACCAAAAGAAATTATCATATTTAAACAAATTCTTAAAAATAAACATTTAGAATTATAAAATCTTATCTTACAGACAAAAATTTTTTTTGATCTTTCAGGTGAAAATAAAAACCTCTGGATTGGTTATTTTATTTTATATAAATTTACTCATTTATCTATATGTGTCTTATCTCTATTTTTAATTAATTTTTAAATTTATTTTGGTTTCGGGAATTAAGCAGTAAAAGATAAGTTTAATGTGAACGTAGCGTATTTCCTGGTAAATAAGATGCATGAGGTTAAAAATGGATTTTAGGGGAATTACCATTCACTGCAACCCTTCAAAGATTGAGAACTGTCAATTTCAAACTTCATTATGTATTTACCCAACCCCTCCATCACGAGCAGGATGCAACACAAGGTCAATTTTTAAGTGGAGTTTAACAGGTTTAAATTCAGAATTTTTCTTTTTGGTTACCCAGGTTAATATATATTATCTCCCCTAATGATTCAACTGGATATATTCTCTAACAAGGAGGGAGACAAAGACTGACAGTCAGGCAGACAAGGACTTGGGCCATGTGTGACCACGCATTATACACACCGTTGAATTCTATCCAAACCATCCACTGTATTCCCTGTCAGTGAGAATAAATAAAACAAATATTGTTATATGTTAAACATATTTCACTGTTTTTATTATCATTTTGTTATTCCTACATCTCAGGATATAACAAATTTTTGGCGACGAGGATGAGATCCGAACTCATGCGGGGAGACCCCATGTTTTATTCATTCTTGAATTTTTAAATTTAATTCACTTTGCAAACTCACTTTTCCCTAATCTCAATAATCTACCCAAACTTAATGAGTCAACCAAATCTCTCTCTCTCTCCTTAACCAACTCTCTCTCTCTCTCACTCTCTCTCACTCACTCTCCCCTTAACCAACTCTCTCACTCACTCTCCCTTAACCAACTCTCTCTCACTCACTCTCTCTCCTTCTCTCTCTCTCACTCACCCTCTCCTTAACCAACTCTCTCTCTTTCACTCGCCCTCTCCTTCTCTCTCTTCTCTCTCTCACTCAACCAACTCTCTCTCTCACTCACTCTCTTCTTAACCAACTCTCTCTCTCACTCACTCTCTTCTTAACTCTCTCTCAACTCAACTCTCTCTCACTCACTCTCTCTTAACCAACTCTTGAATTCATATGTTTTGTCTTCTATAAATATAAATATTAGTGAAAATTTTTATTGTTTGCTTGTTTGTTTTGTTTTACGGCATATCAACC
>CM042168.1:15769683-15772183 GCA_023376005.1 Doryteuthis pealeii | reverse complement strand
CTATAAAAATGCATTAAAAAAAAGATTTTACTATAAAAATGCATTAAAAAAAGATTTTACTATAAAAATGCATTAAAAAAAGATTTTACTATAAAAATGCATTAAAAAAAGATGCATGAAAAATATTTTAATATAAAAAATGCATTAAAAAAAAAGCTTATTATAAAAATGCATTTGCTTTCTTTGTTTAATGGCATATCAATCTTAGGAAATATCATAGAGCATAACAGCATCAGAAAAGATGTTACTATAAAAATGTATTATAAAGGATCTTAATATGAAAATGTATTGCAAACAATCTTACTATGAAATAGATTACAAAGGATTTAACTAATAAAATGCATTACAAAAAAATCTTACTATAAAAATTCACTAAGAAATAAATCTTGCTAAAAATATGCATTACAAAAGATCTTTCTATAAAAATCTACTACAAAAAATATTACTACAAAAACCTTTCTATAAAAATGCATTGCAATCTTACTTTTAAAATATATTGTGAACAATCTTACAATAGAAATACATTACAAAAGATCTTACTATAAAAATGCAGTAAAAAAAAAATCTTACTATAAAAATGCAGTACAAAAGATCTTACTATTAAATACATTAAAAGATTTTAATATAAAATGCATTAAAAAAGATTTAATATAAAAATGCATTAAAAAAAGATCTTACTATTAAAAAAAAAAGCATTATAAAAGATCTGACTGTAAAAAGGCATTACAAAATATCTTATTATAAAAATATATTGCAAACAATCTTATAAAATTGCATGGCAGAAGATCTTACTATAAAAGCATTACAAAGATCTTACTATAAAAATGTATTGCAAAAAATCAAATGATTTTAATATAGAAGTTAATGTAAAATCATGAAGAAATAGGTTATCAACGGCCGTAAATCAATGCAAGTGTTACCGACAGAATAGTCCTATTAAATAATAATATAAAACCTGTCAATATTATGTGTCCATAAAAATATGCACACAAAATTATTCAATATTCAAGGAACAAATAAATCAGAACTGCCCAAATTCTTGTAAAAAAAAAAAGATGGCCTCTAGCAATCAGCCATATTGACAGTTGTCAAGCCACCCCAGCATATTTCAAGTCTCGTCCCCCACATTACTGATACAAACTTGTCTTTTTAATAGTCCAACCAACATTTCAACCAAGTGTCAATAAATTAACTCTAAAGTTGCCCAGCATTTTACCATTTCATTGCCTGTCTTATTTTTATACAGGCAATAAAAATATTTTCACAGTTTTTGTTCTTTCTTTATTCATTATTAGAAGTGGCGTCACCTGGGTAGAGGGGGCGATTTTTAAAAAGTTAGTCTCGCAGATCCATTATTACTTATTTAGATCCTCACGATTTTAAAAATTTGATTAATCATTTTCCTCTCTTTTTTTAAAAATCTGATAAATCATATTCTCTCTCTTACTCCCGCTTTCTCTTTCTCACTCCCTCTCTGGTGTTCCTAATTTTTTTTATAGTCTGGTCATGGAACGGGTACTTTTGCTAGTGTATATATATATATATATATATATATATATATTCTTTTATCCCAATTACCTGGGTAGGGGGGCGATTTTTAAAAAGTTAGTCTCGCAGATCCATTATTACTTATTTAGATCCTCACGATTTTAAAAATTTGATTAATCATTTTCCTCTCTTTTTTTAAAATCTGATAAATCATATTCTCTCTCTTACTCCCGCTTTCTCTTTCTCACTCCTCTCTGGTGTTCCTAATTTTTTTTATAGTCTGGTCATGGAACGAGTACTTTTGCTAGTGTATATATATATATATATATATATATATATTCTTTTATCCCAATTAAAAAAAGAATTACGATAGCAATAGCAGTTCTTTCTTTTATTCTGTTAGCAACACAATATCATTCTTCTTTACAAATCTCACAGTCTATGTACAAAGCCATCACCTTCACCAATAACCAACACCCACACCATTCATCACCTACAAAGCCCGACCCAACAAACTAAGAAGAGCCCGAGACAATAAAAGAATGCCAGCACTGAAGAAGCTGCAGCTGCGGCCGCTTGGGGAGTGGGGATGCAGCAACTGGCCACTTACCCTGTTATGGTATTCGATAGTCACTTGGTGCCATTTTCCATTGCTGACCCCTCCTGCAATCTCCGCCTGGACGGTCGTGATGTTTGAACCCAATGAGAAGGAGAACTGAACTTTGGAGTTGACCACTTCGAGGGCAATGAAGTCGTGTTTTTCATTGTATCTGCCATTGTAGAACAACAAGCCGTTCTTTTCTTGAGTAGTGAAACTGTAAATAGAGGGAAGGAAAAATAAATTAGATTTAGAGACTAATGTTTGAAAAACAAACAAATAAAAAAAAATTAATTTCTTTTTAAATCTAGGTAATTAATAAACACTAGTGAGACAAAAGATCTTACTATAAAAATGCATTACAAAAGACCTTACAATAAAAATGCATTACAAATGACCTTACAATAAAAATGC
>CM042168.1:15762183-15764683 GCA_023376005.1 Doryteuthis pealeii | reverse complement strand
AGCTCCCCCCTAACTTTATAAGAGAAAAGATGAGAAGATGATTGCATTTTACTTAATTTGAGCCCTTTGGGGCCAGGTTAGCTCAGTCGGTAGAGCGTTCGGCTATAAACCACAAGGTTCCTAGTTCAATACCGGCCCTCGCCAACTCAGCAGATGAGGAGCAAAGGGATCTGTGTGTAAAGTAAGAAGCTGATGGTATTTGTGGCGCTCCACCTCAGATGCAAAAAACAATCTCCTTGGTCTAGCGCTAATGAAAAGGGGATAGACTCCCAAGCTGATTGGCTGATACCGACTTTAGGCCACCCCGACGACTTTACTTTTTTATTTTTATTGTTATCCTGGGTAGGTATGGCACTCCACCCAGGACCCCAATCAGCCCCTCTCCCAATTATACCATATATTGTCATCCACAGACAGTGTTTCAACTTATCAAGTCTCTTCAAGTTGGCTAGATTTTTGTGAGCTACCTAAAAGTCAGGATAGAACTCTGATTGATTGAGCAGCAGTCGCAGCTTAACCTCGAGACGTCATCCCCAAGATATGTGAAAGGTTTTAACTGTTTAATACACATCTGTATGTATGCAAGGCCGCCATAGAGTGCTCCATCCCATTTATAGGAGAGCGTTGCATTTACTCTTTAGGTGGCGGTCATTAGCGAAAACCCAATATATATATATATATATATATATATATATATATGTGTGTGTGTGTGTGTGTGTGTGTGTGTGTGATAGAAAGCACAAAATATTCCTGTATTATATAAATAGCATGCATATATTCATTAATATAAATATACTCATATACATGGTATATACGGGTACATATGTATGTGTATATTCATACTGAGAAAGAGAGTGTAAAGAAATGTGTACACCTTATAAAAAAGCATACATATATTTTTTGATGTAGGTTTACTTACACAGGTGGTGTGCACACACACATACATACATATACAAATGTGCACACACCGTTTACAGCCTTTTCTTTTATACCAATCATCCTAATGTTAGGAAAATTACAGAAAAAAACGGACAGAAAAAAAAATGGTTAAATGATACGAAAAAACAAAAAGAAAGATATATATATATATATATATATATATATATATATATAGAGAGAGAGAGAGAGAGAGAGAGAGAGAAGATAGAGAGATAGAGAGAGAGAGAGAGAGAGAGAGAGAGAGAGAGAGAGAGAGGGCCGTTTCCTGGTATCAGGTCCCAGGTTTTCCCCCATTAGACGCTGTTTAATGTCTATGTCGTGTATTTATAACCGTAAAGAACATATTATAGGTAGTCGTGAGGTGGTCTCCCCGACACAAAAGGTGGGTAAAGAAAAAAAAAACTGGAAGGTCTAAGAATACTGTTGACTTGCTGGTAGCCAGGTCAAGTATAAAAAAATTATTAAAAAAATTAATATATATCCATATTTTTTTTGTTTGTTTGGTATTTAATGGCATATCAACCCTTGTGGGTTAATTAATGCCAAATCTTGATTATATATACTAGCAAATATATGCACCCTCCGGGTGCAAGTATTTAAGTTTTGATATAATAAAATATCATATTAAATTAGAAAGGCTAATGAAACTGTAAGAATGCAGATAAAAAGATCTGCAACAGAGGGGGTATAATCGAATAGAACAACTTTGAAACTAACTATTCCATCATTTTCCCCCTCTTTCATTGGTAAATTTTCCTAATTTAACTATTTAGTTAAAATAGGAAGTAAAGGATAATATTACAGTTATTTCTTCTTGTAAATAATTTCTTTTCAGATTTATCCACGAGATCGTTGTTTATATTTCTTAAGATAAAACCAAACAATTAGAAATCAATAATACCAAGCACATATTTATTAAAATAAATTTTAAATATCAATATGCAAATTAGCTTCTCGTTCAACTGTAAACCGCTATTTGTTGTATATATAAATACAATTGCATGTTATTAGTACGTAGATATGGCCAACAGTATTGATAATGTAAAAACAATTTTTATTAATAACTGAAGGTTAAAAAAAAAATGAATCATGAGAATTTGACGTAAATAATTAAGGAATTGTGACTTGAGTAGTAATATAGTTTCGGTTACAGACAGAAAAACACACAATCTCCATTATAATAAGATATAAAAAAATAAAAGTAAAAAGCTATAGATATATACATATTTTTTTTGAGGGGGTGCTTAATTGTGGGTCATTTAATGGAAAAATCTTAATTGCTTATATATATATATATATATATATATATATATATATATATATATAATGAGGTTAAGTAAACAAACAAATGTGTTTATTTTTATATGGCTTTAAGCCAACAATTTTTGGATATGTGCTTAATTGAAGTCATACCTAATTTTGAATATATATATATATATATATATATATATATATATATATTCAAATATTAGATATCTAATATTTTGATTGTAAACCTGCTCTGCTATTTTAGCATTGAGCACCTTTATATGCCAATACTTTTCTCATTCATTCTCTATTC
>CM042168.1:15737183-15759683 GCA_023376005.1 Doryteuthis pealeii | reverse complement strand
GATGTTGACAGTGCAGTAGAATTTTGTACCAAGTTACCATTAAGCACCCCAGGCGTGACCTGGATTCAGAAGGATACGTTTCGCTTTGCACTGTCAACATCTGGTTGTTTGTTAGGGTTAGGGTTAGGGGTTAGGGTTAGCAGTTAGTTTAATAATTTAAAAAAGAATGTGTCTAAAAATCATCTGGTAACAAACAACCGGATGTTGATGGTGCAAAGCGAAACACGTCCCTCTGAATCCAGGTCGCCCCTGGGGTGCTTAAAGGTAACTTGGTCCAAAATTCTAAAAGCTTTTTTCTGTTAGCATAAAAAGAATGCATCAGATTAAAATTCAACCAACAAGGGAGAATGAAAATGAGGTTGAAGGACAAAATCTGAGAAAAAACGATTAAAACGCCACATATTTAAAAACCAAAGAAAAAAGAAATGGAATAAAATAATTTTTGTCAACAAAATGAAAAACACAAACAAAAACCACAAAACCCACTGAAATGACTTTCATTAAATCCATTGAAATAATATCTGTCGGCACATGACACGTTTGCGGATATCAATTGCAATGGCCTCTAGAGTCGTCAGTAGATGATTCACTTAGTGCATTCTGGGAAGAATTTGAAAACAATCCCCTTTAGAGAGTTCTGCCTTATTATGGTTGACTTTAAATCTCATAACATTTTTATAATGATTTTTACTATATGGTTGTTGGTAAATAGAAACAAATGTTGAGTTTAAATATACATAGAAATACACATAGTATAAATCACATAATCATTTCCAATTCATTTTTATAATAAAAATCATTTCCAATGCATTTTTATAATAAAATCATTTGCAATACATTTTTATAATAAAAAATCATTTGCAATTCATTTTTATAGTAAAAATCATTTCCAATGCATTTATATAGTAAAAATAATTTCTAATACATTTTTAGAGTAAAAATCATTTCTAAAACATTTCATAGTAATAATAATTTCTCGTGCATTTTTATAATAGGAATCATTTCCAGTGTGTTTTTTTATAATCGATATCATTTGCAATGCATTTTTATAGTAAAAATCACATCCAATGCATTTTATCGTACAAATCATTTCAAATGCATCTTTCATTTTTGGATTTGTGGAAATCTAAAAAAAAAAAAAAAAAAAAAAAAATGCAAAGTTATACAGACCTTGACTTACGCATTTAATTCATTTCAATGAATTTCAATCGGTTTAATGCCTTTTGCGTCCTAAAACTAAATTACTGGGCAAACTTTATACTCGGTGATAGTGTCAGTCAAGAGCTCCATCAGAAATGACTGCCAAACCAAGACCAAGCATGGCAGCGAAGCACTCAGGGGCAGGCGTATGCACAACAAACACAACAATGTTGCTAATAGCTGCATGAACATTCTCATTGCGTACCCAGTGCTTTGGACATCTTGCTTTCGGCTGGTTAGTCGTTGTTTTGTTTTACAGTATATCAAAACTTAATTAATATAATTAACTATAATTATTATAGAGAATTGAATTATTATATCAAAATGAAAATTAATTATAATTAATATAATCAAAAACAATCTCCAGACCATGGGTTTTTGTCACATGGGAGACATTACAGTTCCAAAATCAACCTACCCTATTGGATGTATTCTCTCTAAAAAGAGAATTAAACCACAGGCTAGGCGTAAGTAAGTAAGTCAAGTCATAGGACAGCAAGGGAGTCTATCCCCTTTTCCCTAGTGCTAGCCCAAGGAGATTTTAGCATTTGAGGTGGAGCACTACACTTACCATCAACTCCTCACTTTACCACACAGATCCCTGTGCTACTCATACACTGAGTTGGCAAAAGCTGGTATTGAACCAGGAACTTTGTTGTTCTCAGGTGGACGGTCTACCAACTGAGCTAGCCACATTCATGACCGGTGAATACTACACCTTAAACAGCTGACCAGAGGGGGGCCTCAGCAGAATATAATCAACACATAAATTACATATTGAAAATATATAAATAATATTGACTAACTAAATTACATACCATACTTATACATGCTAATTAATTTTTTACATACTTATAATTATACTTATACATACCATACTTATACATGCTAATTAAATTACATACCATAAATTACATACTGAAAATTAATTATAATTATTATAATTAACTTTAATTTTAATATAATATAATATAATTAACTTTAATTAACTTAATATATATACTGCTTAACTTAGATGATCTAGCGTGACTTGACACTAACCCATGGTCTGGAGATTGGATGTTAGGGTCAGTTGATTTTTAACTTTTTAAAAAATATCAAATTCTCTGAAACAGCAAAAGTTGAGTGTTGGTATAATGAATACTGATACTAAAAACTAGATCTCTGAGTTGCATGATTGTTTGAGGAAATAACATTAAAGGTCCTCAGTTAAAATGCACCAAAAATCTTCGTTTTCATAACATTTGGCCCAGAAATTGATTAGAATCTTTAGCAATTTCAATATTTAAAAAAGAAATTATTGTCATTTTAAGCAAAACGAATAAAATATTATAACTAGAATTCAAATTGAAAATGTCCCCATCACTACCAATACCTCTGATGTGCTGCTTTTTACCTTATTAATTAAGTTTTAACAGTGATAACATTTTTTAACACATTTTTATATTAATTATATTTATATACCAATAATTATTTGTCAATTAATTATTATAATTATCTATAAGCATAATAATAATATATAAGCATAATAATAATAATTATAATAATAATATATTATTATAATATATAAATTATAATTATAATTATATAATGATAATAAGCATATAATAATTAATGTCAATTAATTATTATAATCAATAATTATTGATTATATCAGTTTTAATTTTTAACACATAATCTATTTCCTTAAATGGAGGCAAACTTTTGAAGAAAAATATTTTGTGTGGTAATTCTTTATATTAACTAGAAAATATATGCACCCTCCGGGTGCAAGTATTTAAGTTTTAATATAATAAAATATCATATTAAATAAGAAAGGCTAATGAAACTGAATAAGAATGCAGATAAAAAATTTGAAACAGAGGGGGTATGATTGAAAAATAGAACAACTTTGAAACTAACTCTTCCATCATTTTCCGTTACTCCCGTCTTTCATTGATAAATTTTCCTAATTCAACTATTTAGTTAAAATAGGAAGTAAAGAATAATATTACAGTCATTTCTTCTTGTTAATGGATTTCTTTTAAGATTTATCCCCGAGGTTTTTGCTCATATTCAATAAGATAAAACCAAACAATTAGAAATCAATAATACTAAGCATATATTTATTAAAATCAAATTTCTAATATCAATATGCAAATTAGCCTTCCCATTCACACTGTAAACCGCTATTTTGTTGTATATATAAATACAATTGCATGTTATTAGTCTGTAGATATGATCAACAATCTTAATGATGTAAAACAATTTTATTAATAATTGAGGTTTAAATAAAAATAAAATCATGGAGAATGTGACGTAAATAACTAAGGGAATTGTGACTTGAGTAGTAATATAGTTTCGGTTACAGACAGACAAACCCACAATCTTCATTATAATAAGATTTGCAATTTTCGCCACATGGGAGACATTACAGTTCCAAAATCAACCTACCCTATTGGATGTAAGTAAAGTAAAGTCGTCGGGGTGGCCTAATGTCGGTATCAGCCAGTCAGCGAGGGAGTCTATCCCCTTTTCAATAGCGCTAGACCAAGGAGAATGTTGTAGCATCTGAGGTGGAGCGCCACACCTACCATCAGCTCCTTACTTTACCGCACAGATCCCTGTGCTACTCATACGCTGCTCTCTAAAAAGAGAATTAAACCACAGGCTAGGTGTAAGTAAGTAAATCAAGTCATTAGGACAGCAAGGGAGTCTATCCCCTTTTCCCTAGTGCTAGACCAAGGAGATTTTAGCATTTGAGATGGAGCGCCACACCTACCATCAGCTCCTCACTTTACCACACAGATCCCTATGCTACTCATACACTGAGTTGGCAAGAGCTGGTATTGAACCAGGAACCTTGTGGTTCCCAGGCGGACGGTCTACCAACTGAGCTAACCACATTCAGGACCGGTGAATACTACACCTTAAACACCTGACCAGAGGGGGGCTCAGCATGGTTGGGGGCCCCAGAAGAGCAGGTTTTATATATTTTCTATGAATACTAATTTATGAAAATTGACATGTAGTAGAGTGGAGCACCTGTATTGTAGATTCAGAAGGGGGCCCATAACATTCTACCACCAGCCTGGGCCACATCCTGCCCATGGTCTGGGGCTTGGATGTATTCACTCTAAAAAAGAGAATTAGACTGCAGGCTGGGGGTAGTGCGGAGGATTTTAAAAGGTTAGTCTTGAAGATCCATTGATTATTTTTGCAGAAAAAGCAAGCTTTGGTGATAGTGAATGTGTATATATATATTTACTTTGTCATTAATTGTTTTATTTTAGTAGATTCCTCCAGACATAGATACACACACACCAACTGTCCTTTATATATGTATAGATAGGTGAATACCTCTTCATGAAAATTGACATGTAGTAGAGTGGAGCCCCTGTATCGTAGATTCAGAGGGGGGCCCATGACATTCTAGCATCAGCCTGGGCCACATCCTGCCCATGGTCTGAAGCCTGGATGTATTCACTCTAAAAAGAGAATTAGACTGCAGGCTGGGGGGGGGGTAATATGACCTCACCCTCCCTTTGATCCCTGACCAGAATTGATCAGCTCTCACCCAATAATTGCAGAGTTCAGACTGAAGGTTCTTTCTCTTCTGTGCACCCTGGGATGGCCTAGTCAATTCCATTTGGGGGGTAAGGGAAGAGTGTGTAGAGTCAAGTGACAAGACAATAGACCATAAATCATAATAAATAACAATTTAAGAAGGAGAGGGAGAGGCAGCCATTTTGTTTTGTTTTGTTTTTTTAATCTTTTATTGTTAGGTAAATTACAGTTTTAAACATGGACTTCCTCAATGTCTACTTTAATGTGAGGAGGAGTACATGCATTCAAGAGGTGGAGTTTTAAATTGTTTTAACTCATGTCTGGTACAAGGTGAAACATACTGAGCACTTAATAGAATTTCAGTTTATCTAAAAATTCATATACATTAGAAAAAGTTAAACATATTGCTTTGTATATACAAAGCAATATGTTTAACTTTTTTAATATATATGAAGGGTGGTTAAGTTTCATATATGCCCGCCTAAGTTCAGTAATTATTAACTAATTAATTTTCAAAATTAGGTATGCCTTCAATTAAGCACATATCCTCCAAAAATTGTCGGCTTAAAGCCATATAAAAATAAACACATTTTTTGTTTACTTAACCTCATACTGTCGTGTAGCAAGTCAATAAAAAGTGGAATATAAATAAGTTTCAAAACGAACAAAGAATGTGGGAATGGCAAGCTAGTGTAACGGTTAGAGACTTCGCCTGTCAGCTTGACAGTCGAGGTTTCGAGTCACACATGGAGCGGTCTCCCATGTCTATGATGAAACCTAATAGGTCGAAATGTACATTCAGAGATTGACATTTTCTCGATTTGTTTAGCCAAGAAGAATTGTTTATGCAAGAACCTTCAGTAGAAAAGCAGAACTGATATTATGAAGGTGACACAAAAAAAGGAGAAATTTTCCTTCATTTTTATTAATTTTCCAAGAAACTGCAAACCTGTACTAATTCCTTTTTCTCCTGAACTTCATTCTCATAGAACCAAAGATTCTCCAATTTAAAAAGAATTCTTTGTTTTGGTGGCACCACATATGGTTATCAGGCATCAAGAACTGGAGACAATAAAATGTTGAAAATCTCAGACCAAGATGGAGACTAGGAATAAAATCCCAAGCCAATAATATATATATATATATATATATACACAACAGAAAGTTTACAGGTCAGTTATCAACCACAAAATGAGACCTTTATTTTCTATTTTTATTTTAGCATGAAAAATAATGATAAACATTTTCCAAGCCGTCTGTTTTTTTTTTGTTTTTTGAATGAAATTTTCAAAGGTTCTATTTTCTAAGATTTAATCTCCATTTTAGCGCAATGAATCATGGGTAATTTTGGTTCTTTCATTAAAACATATGGAAAATACTGGACTTTCTTCTTCAAGGTGGGGCATGACTCAATAGAATAAATGGTTCAATCAAGGAAAGTAGACATAAAGCAACCCAGGAAAAAAATAATGATTTTTTGTATTATATATATATATACACAAAAAAAAACAGTTGGTGGTGGGAATGATTCTATTCAGGACCTTCTTTTTCTTCCATACATATATATATATAATAATAATAATAATAATAATAATAATAATAGAGGAAAATAAAAGGCTTTACCATGGTGTCAATCAAATTGAAATGATTTCATCAGGACCCTACCTTACATCGACTTAGTTAAATGTAGGGTAGGGTCCTGATGAAATAATTTCAATTTGATTGAAACCATGGTAGACCCTTTATTTTTCCTCTAATAATAATAATATTATTAATATTATTATTACTGCACTATGTTTTTAATATATTGAGCACTTTTGGATTATTTACTGATGCCACTGCGACGGAAAAGTTAAGCGGCAATTGGATACTATATAAATATATATATATATATATATATATATATATATATATATATATACACACACACATAAATAAACCCTTTCAATATATATATATATATATATATATATATATATATGCAATTAAATTCTTTTCTTTTACATAGACATATAGGAAGATTCTTTCAAGTTCTCTGGAGAGCTCAATGTATGACAATTTTATAATTACATACAGAGCAATATTTACAATTCCATATTAAGGAAAAATTTAAAAACATGTCATGTTGAAATAATTTATAATAAACCAGCATGATGGGTTTTTAACATAGCACTAATACCCTTGGAAAGGTATGAATCCAACTACTTTCTCTCCAGCTATGGGTAAAATAATAGGCAGGCTGGGTTCTTTAACCTTGGTTAGGCAACCAGTCTAGGAGAAGGAAAATTCTGAATTCAAACCTGTTAAAGTGGTCACAACTAGAATAGGCTCAGTCCTAATTAGTGATCTATTTCACTAATTTAAAAAAAAACCTTTTTCTTAATATGGAATTGTACATATATATATATATATATATATATATATATATATATATATATATATATATATATATATATAGCAATAGTATATGCTTACCACTAGCTCACTTGGTGAGTCCCATCATGGTGTAATGGTTAGCTAGCTAATCACGCTGATCAATGACTACTGAAATTTGATCCTCGCTGCACGCCCCATACTTGTGACCTTGTGTCATATCCTACTCATGGTGAATGGGTTGGACACCCCTTTTTGGGGGAGGTCTTACCACTCTGCAAGGATGACCCCAGTATATTCTAATCCCCTGCCCATATGTGGAGAGGAAGGGTCTCCAGACTAAATTCAATCTTGGGTCAGAATTTGATTAGGGTGATTGGATATATAACCACTTATTTGAAGATTTTATGTCTGTTTAAGGGGGACACAATAAAACTTTTTATTTCTAAGAAGCAAGCAAGCAATGTTCTTAGACATGTGACATTTATCACCTTTTGGTCTAATATCATATTTTATAGCCCTCAATAAATAGGGATGGGCAGTGAGAGGGAGTCATGGAAATCAGTGCTGTCAGTAAGACAATGATGATAGTCATTAAATTGGAACTGAAAAGTACATGTAGTTTAGATACTTGAGATATAAAGTGTGTGCGTCAATATGGTTTTATCTTGATTGAAAAAATGTGGTTGGCAGCTTTCCGTCTATTTTAGACGATAGTGTAGTTTTTGGTTTTTTTTCTTCTTCTCTCTCTCTCTCTTTACAGCTATGTGAGTGGCTGAACAGACCGATCCTCGAATGGCAGTCTCTGGTGCAGTGGCTGCAAACAAAAGCTGATGCTTTCTGTAGGTGTTGGGGGTGCTGCTGTTTCTCCTTTCTTTTAGCTCTCTTTTCTGTGGCAGCTTTTTTCCTCTTTTTTTCACTTCTTTTTAATTCCTTGTTTGAATAAATATCTTATGTAAAATGGAAATTTTTTTTTATTATAATAATTTCATGGGCCACAAAAAAATTCTGGTTTGAAGTGGTCCATGAGCTGAAAAAGGTTGGGAACCCCCGATATAGGGCACCAATAGGAAATAGGTATATAAGCCACATAAACAGCAAGACTTGGCAGCATTCAGTTTCGTTTTTCTTTTCATTTTAGATTAACAGTTAGTTTTAGAATGACAAATAAAAAAGGACATACAGATAACAGGTATTGTTTGCTATTATGTTATGAAGGGAGTGTTTGGGACAATCTTGGCAGTTTGAGGATTGAGCTCAGATTTGGGCAGATATTGTACAGATAACATTCTATTTTGTGCTGCAGTTATCTCTACGTAATCCAATATAATCCATTGTGTGAAATGCTTGTACGATAAACATCTTATCTCAAAACAAACATCTTGTAAGAATTTGAGATGGTAAAACAATAAGAGAGTTCTACCACCCAAAAAGCAATGTTTGACAAATTTATCTTAGTATTTATTTCTGAAAATTTGATGAAGACATGCACACATTCACATTGATATATATATAATATATATATATATATAAATATATTTATTTAAGAAATGGATATAAAGTAACCTACTCGAGTTTCATCATCTGAATCGTCAGGGTTACATCCGCTGAATTAATCAAGTTTTCGATTAATATCAGTTGATACCACGTATGTCTGTTGTTATCTGTAACGTGGTATCAACTGATATTAATCGAAAACTCGATTAATTCAGCGGATGTAACCCTGACGATTCAGATGATGAAACTCGAGTAGGTTACTTTATACCCATTTCTTAAATAAATTTTGCTCTACATTGTATTGAGCACTTTGTATTTGTTTTTTCACGGTCTTAACCCTTGGATCCTGTGCGCACTACTCATACATAAATACATATATAAATAAATAAACATATATATATATACTTCTTTTTTTTTTTTTCTTTGGTGGGGTACTAAGTTTTTTGGTATTAGGATGATTCTAAACTGGTCCTTTCTTCCAACGGTTGGATGCTGCAAAGTTCAGGTCACGTTTGAGAGCTCAATGTTTAATTTTTATAAACAGAGCAAAGTAATTTGTAAAGAAAAAAAGCTTAACCCCTGGATCCTGTGCGCTCCAACAATCGTACCTGTACCCACTGGTAAGCCACTACTTATACATAAATACATATATAAATAAATAAACATATATATATATACTTTTTTTTTTTTTTTTTCTAAACTGGTCCTTTCCTCCAATGTTGGATGCTGCAAAGTTCAGGTCACGTTTGAGAGCTCAATGTTTAATTTTTATAAACAGAGCAAAGCAATTTGTAAAGAAAAAAAAGCTTAAAGACCGGGTATATAGCGATTATGGTCCATTTCCACCCGTGGGTATCTGAGGCCCACCGAGTTTCTTCAGATCACTTTCTTTATTCAAACTGGCAAACAATCAAATTCAGCTTACATTTATACATCTTTCTCTGCTCCCACCTCCTTTAGAAGGGTGGCGAATCAATCACAACAAGGTCAAGACAAATGAGTGCCACATATTAATCTGCCACATTAGGAAAAATAGATAAGATCATTTGGTTTTAGAAAAACAGACAAACCTAAGCGCCAACTCATAAGGAAAAAGACTACTAAGAAAGGAGCCGGCATAGCATCGAAGCTTTACAACACCAAAAGGGTTAAGAAGAAGCAAAATACGATACCATCCCTTGGTCTTTAAGCTTTTTTCTTTACAAATATATATATATAAATATATATATATATATATATATATATATATATATATATATCCATCCTGGCCTGCCTTGTCAACCCGGTCTTTAAGCTTTTTTCTTTACAAATATTCATATATATACATATTTATGAAGTAGTCAAACAATGTTTTGAAAATGGTGAAGGCCGACAATTTGTGGGAGATTATGTGCTTAATTAAAGTCATACCTAATTTTGTTAATTAATTAATTATAATTAAATGAACTAGGCGTGCATATCGGTTTAAATGTAAAGCGTAAACAAATTGAGAAAAAGTCAATCTCTGTATGTACATTTCAGCCTATTAAGCCTCATCCGCAGAGCTATATATATATATATATATCCTGGCCTGCCTTGTCAAGTCACACTGATCAGCCGTGAAACGTCAAAACAAAACTGTATGTGGATGACAATATACCAAAATATATATTTTTCTTCCATTTATCTTTTTAACATATCTGTCGGATTCATTTCCATTTTTCTCACTTACATATATATATATATATATATATATATATATAATTATACATATATATGTGTGTGTGTGTGTGTGTGTGTGTGTGTGTGTGTGGAAAAAGTGAAGAGGTCACTTGGTTCAGATATGCAATACTGTTTGTTGTTTTTGTGATTTTAAGTTAAAAGACATCTTGAATTACGTTATGGTTAAGAAAGGCCAACCCATATTTAACTTTAACTTTTAACTGAAAAAGTGTCAAAGAATCTGATCATGGGAACTAGAACAAATCTCTTATATCCTGAAAGAGTCACATGGTATTCAGTTTTCTGGAAATGGACAAGGAAAAGTTAATCTTTTAGGCTGGTTGGATTTTACGACATGTCAACCCTTGCTGGGTTATCTTATGCCAGAGACATTTGTATAATTTATCTATTCTTGTTGGGAATTCAATTTTTTAAAACTCATCTTATATTTATTTAATGCATTGATAGGACCATAACAGGTACTACCACTACGGGTCAGATAGCAGTCAGCTTAAGACATTCTGTAGTCAGCTTAAGGCATTCAAAGAAAGTTTTCTTTTTACACTTGGAATAACTTTTACCATTATTCAATTGATGGTTCAACACATTCAGTGGTTGGTTGGTTGGTTGGTTGGTTGGTTAGATTTTACAGCATGTCAACCCTTGTTGGGTTATTTTATGCTGAAGACGTTTTGTTTTATTCATTCATGTTGGGTATGAGTGTGTGTGTGTATGTGTGTATTGGCTGGTTGGTTGGTTGGTTGGTTGGATTATACAGCATGTCAACACTTGTTGGGTTATTTTATGCTGAAGACGTTTTTTGTTTTATTCATTCTTGTTGGGTATTGCTTTTTTTTAAACAAAATTTTAAAACTCATTTTTTGATCTATTTAACCTATAGACAGGACCCCAACAGGTACTACCACTTGGGGTTAGACCTAGACCCGGGGACTAATGGCAATGAAGGAGTATTTCACACTGCCCCAGACCTCCAAAATTGGAATCTCACCCCTAGATGCAGTTTAGCGTCATACCCAGGGCACATTAATCTTTTAGAACTTGAAGTAATGTATGTATCTACCCAAGCCCTCTGTATGAGCAGGATGCCACACAAGGTCAATTTTTAAACGGAGTTTAACAGGTTTGAATTCAGAGTTTTCCAGCATCTGGAGGCAATATGTATAAGTATTTTCATCATCATCATCATCATCATCATCATCATCAAAAAACAACAAGGAATGTTGATAGAACAGGTTCCCTTGACTCTTTCTCACCCTCCATCCCTATCAATCATTGCTCTTGGCAAATCCTTTAGACAGCATCCAGCATATAAATATAAAATATAAAGATAAAAAGGGTTGGGGATTTTCCATAATGACAATAGGTTTGGGACAATCATATGGGTGCTAGGGCTTGATGTGACCAGCCGATTGATCAAAGGGGGCCCCTTCAACTACTCATTTAGTCAAAGTAAGGGCTTAAGTGGAATGTTGCATATCATGAACTGCTCCGCCACCAGAGTTCCATCCTTAACCATCAGGGGGTCGCCACCCACGACTAACAAGTGGCTCCATTGGGGGTAGGGAGACACTTCTCAATATATTATTCTTACAAGAGAAATCAATAGGAATTATTTATATTAATAAAAAAAATATATTAATGAATAAATAAATAAAATTAATAAATAAACAAATTTTACCTTTAATTATTCATACTGTCACTTCAGAAAAAATTTAAGTTATTTAACTTCCGCAAAAATTCAAATTTAAATGACTCTTAAATAGCGTTCAGGACAGGAATTGAACTCATATCACTGAGTCCATTTCCTCAGAGAAGAACTTTTACACCATGCTCACCAAGTTATACGTTGTTTGTTTATAATCTATACATGCAGTTGTGTGAATCTGTATGTCCAGAGGAAACTTCAGAAATAAACCAATAGACGACAAATTAAATATTATACACATTAAATTTCACCAGGGCTTGGTTTTTGAGCAAAAATAATAAAGATTTGATTTATATTTGTGAAAGGATTAAAATATAAAATTTAAGTGATAACAGAATGGAATATATTTTTTGCATTTAATATTTTGAATAGTAGACATTAACGTTTATTTTCAGAGTGGCTGGATCAATGCAAGGTCTTTTTTTTACATGGGGATTTTAATGGGGGATGCGACGAGGATCCAACTCACGATTGAGTAATAATCGATCCGTGGGACTAACTTAAAAAAACCCTTCTACCCTGGCGATGCCGGGTGGTCGCTTCTAGTACATATATAAAGTGTATCTGTATGTCCGGAGGAAAATTCGAAAATAAAACAATTAACGAAAAAGTAGATATATATACACATTAAATATCACCAGGGCTTGGTTTTTGAGCAAAAATTATGGAGATAATTAGAGAATAAAAATTAAATAGTAACAGCATGGAATTTTTTTTTTTTTTGCATCGACTATTTTAAATCAAATTCTCTGGGATTTTGAGATACAAATGGATCACCTAATCCCGGTCGGAAAAAAAAAACAAAAAGATAAACAAATACTTGGATCTCGTCAAAGAACTGAAAGAACTGTGGAATATTTGGCGGGGGGGACTGAAAGAATTGGAAATTAGAGGAAAAATTGAGACCATTCAGATAACATTATGAGAATTGGCTAGAATACTCAGAAGATTCCAAGTGACCTGAGAATATTTGATGTCATGCGAACTCCAGTGAAAGTCAACCAGTGTTAGATAGTGGGGAAAACTCCTAAGGAGTAATAATAATAATAATAATAATAATAATAATAATAGAAGTGATGAAAGATAGGAAATAAATGATAATGTAAAAAATAAATGATTTCCTTTCGATTCGGAAAAAAACATTAATTATTTTTCACAGTGTCTATGTACTTTTTTTTTTCTAATGCCCCCACCAGGCCGGATCAACGCGAAAACTTTTTTCTTTTTTTTATGTAGGGATTTTAATGGGGCATCCTGTGAGGATCTAACTCACGATTCAGTAATAATGGATCTGCGAGACTAACTTTTTTTTGTGCCCCCCCCACTTTCTACCCAGGCAACACCGGGTAGCCGTTTCTAGTATTAACATAAATGACAATTTTTAACGATATTTGGTAATTTATGAGGAAGTGCGTCCCGGTCTCCCGCCTCAAAAACCGCTACCGGTGACTATCAAAATAACAACCCCAGCTCGTTGTAATTCTTATTTATTTATCGTAATTTGTCGTAATTCTTGTTTAGATATGAAGATGGATATATAGTTTGGAATAGACTGAGATAGATAGATAGATAAATAAACAAACAAAATAATATAGATAGATATGAACAAATGGAGATATATAGATAGATATTTTCGACAAGTAAATGTATTTGGGGGGGGTGGTCGCTTCTTTTTTTGTCGTAATTCTTGTTTATTTAAACTAAAAACAAGACATTATTTTGTTTTTACAGGATCTAATTACATCAAAAATGCATTTTAGAAAATTCGGTTGAACATATGAGTCGCAAATGTTTATCCCAAACAAAAAACAAAAAAAATATTTTTTTGAAGTGATAAATAAGTGGCATTCCTTTCTTACCCCATGTAAGCTAATGTGTAACCATATAAGTAATATATGTAACAGATACCTTTTACCTAACAGTCTTTACTCATTATGTCAACCTAAGATCTGGTGCAAGAGACTGGCAAATAAAATATGCAAAGTTCATCCCCCCCCCCTAAGCACCAAGAATGGTTGTATTTAAATTGGTTAGGACCAATAAATTATGACCTGCTTATATTTGCCTGTATAAATTGGTTATTTCCTATAAGTCCAACATAAACAAAGGGGAACCACTCTTGACTGATAAATTATTTATTTATTTTCCCATTAAACTAACTCTAAAACCTAACCCTAACCCTAAACCCTAATCTCGTCTTCTTTTTTCCTAGTAGATCAATAAATAAATAAATAAATAAATAATTTATCAGTCAAGAGTGGTTCCCCTTAGTTTATGTAGGAGTTATAGGAAATAACCATTGATTTTAATACCTGCTGATATGATGAATATGTAAATACCTTGGTACTCCCTCACTATAATCTGATTGGACAGAGTCATGTATAAATAGTCGACACTGTGTTGGTCTTATACCTAAGCCGACAAGCTAAACTTACTCGCTAGATGACACCACAACTGCTCGGCAGACACATTGCTATTCAACGTACGAATTACTACTGCGATAATATACCAAATACCAACTTCAGAATATATCCCTTAACCCGGATATATCACCTCCTTTTCATAATATAGCAAAAACATGAAGTTTAATTTGTTTTGTTTTTTTTTTAGTTTTGTTGAATTTTAATTCATGGGAGGTTAAAAAACATGTGAAATTGTGGGCATACACACACACACACACACACACACACACTGCAAAGATGGTTTTCTAAAGGATCTTCAAGATGAGCTCAGACAAATTATCAAAATCTTTGGCAATCAACAAATATGGCCAACAAGAAAATTAGAAATTCAACCAAAGGCAGAGAAAGACCCAGAAAAAACAGAACCCAAATTATTTATTTATTTTCTCATTAAACTAACCCTAAACCCAACCCTAACCCTAACCCCTATTTTTTTTTCAAGTGACACCGCTTCGGCTACGAACTTCAATCGTTGCTGGTGTTTTTTTCTGCAGCCACCGCTAGTTTTTGAGACAGGAGGCCGCGACGAACTCTGCGAATATACCCTAATTTCTTTGTAGACCTGAAAACAGTAGTTGAAGACAGCCCAATCTGCAAAGATGGATTTCTAAGGAATCTTTTAGGTGAGCGAGTTCACAGCTCAGATGAATCATCAAAATCTTTGGCACTCAACAAATTGTTATTATTAACACTAGACTTGAAAATTCCAAGGCTGCGACTCTGAGGAAAACATTCAAGAAAGAGTTTGATCCACAAGGATGAGGTTCTTGGAAAGCAATGGAACATATGTCTGGTGTGGGAAAGACTCAGAAAAGGAACAGATGCTGCTCTCAAGAGATGGTAAAATGGGTTCTTCCTGGAAACTCTTGAACTGAATATGGAACCAATGAACGCTGTTCCTCTGTAAAACATCTTCTATAAAAGCAGTGACAGAAGGGGGACTAGTTGGCAGCATACCAGCAATAAGAAAGTGGTTGAAGTGATGCCATTTATATACGGAGGACATCGACATTTATGGTAATCTTCTCAGTACATTTTCAAGCAGAATAATTACTTAAAAACATTCTAGCACAAACAGGAATATATATAAGAATGTATGTATGCATTCATACATCTATACATATGTATACATAGATGACTATATATATATATATATATATATATGTGTGTGTGTGTGTGTGTGTGTGTGTGTGTGTGTATTTGGGCAGCATTCTTTCATTTATGCATGTTAATTGAACAAAAGACACGTATCCTGTTTAACAATCTTATTTGTGATTTTTTCAAGTTTTCTGGCCAACTTTTTAATATTTGGGTGGAATTCGTGGATTAGTCCACCAAAGTTCATTCAACATGCATATATATATATATATATATATATATATATATATATATATATATATATGTGTGTGTGTGTGTGTGTGTAAGTTGAAAAATGGAAGTGAATCCAACAATTATGTTGAAAGATAAAAGGAAAGAGAATGTTGTATGGATAAAAAAATAATTTTTATCCATACAACATTTCTCTCCTTTTATCTTTCAATATATACATATATATATATAATATATATATATATACCAACTCCTCCGCACGAGCAGGATGTGACACAAGGTCAATTTCTTAAGCGGAGTTTAACAGGTTTGAATTCAGAGTTTTCCTTCTCCTAGACTGGTTGCCTAACCAAGGTTAAAGAGCCCAATCTGCCCTACTATTTACCCATAGCTGGAGAGAGAGTAGAATTCATACCTTTCGCTAAGTGAAATATATATATAGAGGGAGAGATGCCTACACATATATATACATGCCTATATGCACATACATATACATATTATAGACATTCCTATATACACACCCATATATGTATACATGCCTACATATATGTATAATATACATGCCTATATACACACATACATATATATGTGTCAACGTGAAAACAAACACATTATATAGATTTAAACACATATATACATACACAAACATATATACATACATACATAAACATTATATAGACATATAGATATACACCTATATATATATATATCCATACACACACATAAATAAATACATACACACACACATATATATATGTATATACACACATACACACACATATATATATGTATATATGTACACACATATATACATACACACTATATATATATATATACAGCCTTTGTCCATCCTCCAAAGGCTGCATCCCCAAAGACCTACTGTATGGTGACTTAGTAGAGGGCACCCGACCGGTAAGGAGACCATGTCTGCGCTTTAAAGATATCTGCAAGAGGGACATGAAGACATGCCACATTGACATCAACACATGGGAGGCTTATGCAGAAGACTGTATGACCTGGCGCCTCCTCATTAAACAAGGAATGAAAAGGAGCGAAAAAGGGAGGAAAGAAGCCGCCGCAGAAAAGAGAGCCATAAGGAAGGAGATACAACAGCATCCCCAGCAAGCATCACCGTTTGTTTGCAATCACTGCACCAGAGATTGCCATTTAAAAATTGGTCTCTTCAGCCACTCACGATGTTGCAGTTAAAAAAAAAGAAAACGCCATCGTCTTTAGTAGATGGAAGGATGCCAACAATATATATATATACATATATATTCATGTATATCATCATATATATACACACACACACACACACACATATATATATATATATATATATATATATATATATATACAGATTTACCTTGACAGAAATTAATCACTCTGGTTATTGGATTACAGCCATCTTCCTAATGCATTCCTCATCCTACCACTCCCGTTCTACTTTCCTTCCCATGATCCCTCACCCAGACTAAGTCCAAAAGTCATAAGAAAAAAGAAATAACATTATATAAAAGGCATTGTAGACCACTGTGGGGGAAAAACAGCACAAAACAATTAGCATCCATAAGAGAAGAGGGCCATCAAAAAAAAAGAAAGGGCCCTATTCCAGATATTCCATTGACCTTAACCAACACAATATGGCCCCTGACCCCTGGTGACCCCTGAAGATGCTTTTTGAATGTCAGAGCCTAAGTACCACCACCCTTATTACAATAACAATGATTTGTTCAACTTATATACTCTCTCTCTTGTTCTCTTTTTCTCTCTCTGTCTCTCTGTCTTTCTTTCTCTTCTTCTCTCTCTGTCACTCTCTCTCTCTCTTACTCACGCACCTAAACAGATGTGAGTCCACGAATTTGTATATATATATATATATATATATATATATATATATATGGATAGGGAAATACATAGTGATAGATGTGTACAAAGACACACTCATACAAGGAAAAATAGAGATATATGTGTACACAGAGACACATGTATTTAGAGTGAGAGAGGTATGTACATATGTACATACATACACATAGATATATATAATATACTTTTGTGCTTTATATGTAACTACCTATATTCATGAAGATAGTTATCTACATTATATATATATATGTGTGTCTGTGTGTGTGTGTGTGTGTGTGTGTGTGTGTGTGTGTGTGTGTGTAATAAGATTCAGGAGAAAGCTCTAACCGCATCAGCATGGATATGGCAGTCCTATATTGTGACATAAAACCGACAAAGTTTGGTGGTATCGTAAGATACTGCTGGGGCGCTCTGGGTTAGTGGTAAAGATGCTTCAGCCCCGAAACCATGTCTGATGAAGCCTTTATTGGTTGCAATGCTACTGTGTAAATAGCAGTTATTGTATGAAGATTATTTAGTATGAACAGATCATAACTACAAAGTAACAACTCCAGTACTTAGTTTTCAGAAATATTCTGACAAAGGGATCTTCATTCCGAAATATTAAGAAAATAAATCAAAGGTAGACAAACAATATCATAATTAACTCATTTTTCTTTACACTTCCATTGTGATAGCCTTCAAAACCAACCACCAAACCAATATAGACACAATGCCTTATAAAACTATTTTATATATATATATATATATATATATATATATATGTGTGTGTGTGTGTATAAAGAAAAAGTGGAAGTAAATCTGACAATATGTAATTTTATAAAAAAATGAAAAAAAACACAAGTTCTTTTTCTTAAAACAAACAAAGGCACTGAAGAAGATTTATCAAACAAACCGAAACACTGCAGTGTCATTTTATTTAACATCACTCGTAAATGAAATTTGTGTTTTTTCAATTTTTTATAAAATTACATATATATATATATATGTGTGAAGATAGTAGGGTTGGAGTAAAATCCGACAGTATGAGGTAAGGTAAAAGGAAAAGTGGACAAAAAATAATGACTCAAACAAGTAGAAGTAGGAGAGAAATATTTTGTTCTTCTTTACGCGAAGAACATCATCAGTCTATGATGATGTTCTTCGCGTAAAGAAGAACAAAATATTTCTCTCCTACTTCTACTTGTTTGAGTCATTATTTTTTCTCCACTTTTCTTTTTACCTTACCTCATATATATATGTCTAAACACACACACACACACACACACACACACACACATAAAAAGAACTAATATTTCATACACATATATAAAATTGTACTTACATAATCATATATACAAGTATATATCGTGTGCATGTGTGTGTGGGGGAGGTTATATGTGAGGGGTTATTCCCACTTATAATTATGCAAATATGAATTCATTTTTCTTCTCCACCCTCTACTCCGCCTGATCAAGTCAGGTCATAAAAAATGTTGAGAGAATAAAAATGAAATTTTGAACCAAGCAAAATCATTAAAAAAAAAAAAACTAATTCCTAATTCGTTTGCCTGAAATAACCTTTCAAAATAAAATAATGGCTGCTTTCATGTTTTATCAGTTTTTCTGTTTTCCTTTTTTTTTTTAACTCTTTGGCTTCACTGTGAGAGCAATATAATTTTGGAAAGACAAAAAAGCAAGAGGTAAAAAAAGAGGGAGGTGTCTTTTCTCTCTACCCCCCTCATTGAAACTGTGTTAGACTGTGAATGCAAGTGAACCTGTGAGTGGACCTGTGTACCGTTCTAGTATGGTCACGGTACCAAAACGATAGATGTAACGTAGTGCCTTCTTTCCGGGCACTAAAACGATATCTGTAACATAGTGGTATATTCACTGTAACATATAGCGGGTGTTATGTAATCGCCACCCAGCACCTATATTTGTGGCCTTGTGCCAGACTTAGAAAAAAAAACCTTTAGAAAAATGTACTACCGATTATATCTTATTATCTTAGATTCTTGGGTGGTCTTTGTAGAATCACCGAAAAAGATACAAATCTTTTTAACGAGAGATTGGAGACAAAAAGTCTATGATTAAGAAAAACCCAGTCTTTTGGGCTTAGGCTTGTGAACTCTGGTTGACCAGTGTGATTCGAAGGAATCGAACATTCGATTCGGTCCAGAAGGAGCTCGAAAATACGAGAAGAAGAAACTTCTGGAAGATTATTCAGACACACTATATTAACGAGTCAGTGAGGGATCAGAGCCAGTTAGAGTCGGTGGCCGGAGAGAGTCAGAGTCAGTCAGAGATCGGGTCCAGTCAGAGAAGATATCAGAGCCAGGAGGCCACACGTGGCAGTTGATGAACTGATGTCGCTAAGTACTCAATCTGAATTTTAATCTTTTATGCGAGACGAAGTTGAAAACAATTATTATTATTAACAAAGTCGCTGGAGTACTGACCATCGAGACAACTAAGAATTACTAAAAGAAAAACATATGTGTTAACGAAATCTCTCTCTCTCTCTCAAAAGTAATAGTGAAGTTTTGAATATAATAAACTTCTGAAAAGTAAACACAGTATTATCATTCTTCTTTTACTACGATGAGAAAAATACTAGGGGAATCTTTTTATCAATGAAATTCACCTGACCTCTGGATACCCGTTGAGATAAAGTCAATTGGCCGTAACAAAGAAGCACGCGGCGGGCGTAAAGTGATATCTTCCCTTGACCAAGTGTGTGAAAGGATTTTGGGGCTAAAAGAGGCTGACTGCTAGATCTGGGTCTGTGTATGTAAACAAACGACCGTACGTACATATCGCGAATGTAGTGACGTGAAAGAACGAATTTAGTGCCGAGAAAGAAAAAGCACTACGTTACGTATTACGAACTGGTACCGTAACGTAACACGGGTCTTGTTGATAAAAGTTATAACATGAGAAATATGTAGTCACAACTGCTAGCCTTTTATTATCATGCTCGGCTCGTGGGTTCATATCAGACAGGAGGAAAGTGCAGAGAGACAGAGACAGAGAGAGGACACTGTTAAATAATTGTAATCCCACACAGGGACCAGTGGCTAGTCTGTCCCCTACGCTGTCCCAAATCAAAAAGAGGCCGGTATTTTTCTTCGTCGTTCTATGTCACCATGTCACTTCCGGTTCCGGTCAACACCCGAAACTTCCGATTCTCCATTTGAGAGGTCACGCCTCGGTCAAACTGTTTTGTGTTCATCACTCTTTTTAAAACCTTTACTCTCTCTCTCTCTTATTTCTTCTTCCTCCCCCTTCCATTAGTAGTCCTTGCCAAACGCAGGACTTTCCTTGATCTTGCTACGCCCGTGAGTAATACTGATGAACTTGAAAAGTATAAACTTCACCATTAGATACAGTTTAACATCATACCCGGGACACATCAATTTAGGAGAAGGAAAACTCTGAATTTAAACTAACTTTTCTCCACTTAAAAAAAATGACCTTGTGTCACATCTTGCAGAGGTCCAATTAAGAAGACAGCTGGAATTCATGCACTGCCAAGTTTGGATCAAGATGGATCTTAAACAACAGGTAAAAAAATAACAAAAAAAATGGATTTTGTATGCAGCAAATTTTCATAAACTCAGACTTTCTATTAATAAAACCAACTTCAATCAATATTCAAAGTTACTGGTCTTCACAGATGTAAGGAAGAGTCAAAAATCATCTGCACTTTGACCATAACATATTTCTTATTATATGCATGCTTATAGTTGGCACTGTTGTGGCCACATGATCAAACAGTAAACATGGCCACTTCACTCTACTAGCAAAATACACCAAGTAAGTGACCAGATTTCTCTGGCTGGATGGAGTGTCAGGGGTTGAAATCCATCAGAGATTTTTTAGCACAAAATTGGACAGTGCACTACTGTGTAGAAGTGTGTATGAGTAGATAGAGAAGTTTAAAAGTGGCCAGACAAGTGTTGTGCATAAGGAGGGAACAGGACACCCATCAATTGCCAAACACAGGACTTTCCTTGATCTTGCTACGCCCGTGAGTAATACTGATGAACTTGAAAAGTAAAAACTTCACCATTAGATACAGTTTAACATCATACCCGGGGCACATCAGTTTAGGAGAAGGAAAACTCTGAATTTAAACTAACTTTTCTCCACTTAAAAAAAATGACCTTGTGTCACATCTTGCTCATGGCGGAGAGGTTGGGTAGGTACGCACTTCGACATATTCAAATTGACAAAATTTGAACCAAAGATTAAAAATGAAATACATAATCCAAATAAATTCAAGTTATTAATTTTGATTTTTCAGGCTGTTGTTCTCATCTTTATTGTGGTATGAATAAACTTTTGTTTTTTTAGGAGATCCTTCAGCTAGATTCTTTGTGTAACTTTGTTCTGTTTAACTATTTGTTGTTTTTTTTCTCTATTTTCTAAATTAAAGTAGATATCTAAGTAGGCCTAAACCTATTCTAATTGTGACTGTAGAATAATCATACTAGTTCCAATTACCGTCGAATCGGTAAGACAAGGCAGCAAGCAGTCATAACTTAATATGAACCTGATTTGCTGGGGTACTACTGCAAAATGGCAGGTTATTTATGAAGCCTCAGAACATCATAGAAACCAAGCAGCCAATCAGGACTCAAGGAATGGAATCACCCAAATGCATGAGTGGACTATTCTGAATTCCCATAAGTACCAGTTGTCTTGACACTGGTTCAGTTGTGCTTGGCCAGTTGCTGTTGTTCAAACCAATAGTAGACTGACTGACTGACTTCAATAGTGACCAGGTTAGAATTCAGAGTTTTTCTTCTCCTAGACT
>CM042168.1:15704683-15732183 GCA_023376005.1 Doryteuthis pealeii | reverse complement strand
AACAGTGACCATCCCACACTATAGCTATATGTATATATATATATATACATAAAAGTATTAAATATATATATATATATATTTTTTTTTTTTTTTTTTCGGTCACGTCTCATCAGAGAAGCATACCGTGACACTAATGTTTGTACGAGGAATAATGTGTAAATCAGCAGATGTGGAAGTAAAAAAAAAAAAAAAAAAAAAGAGATTGGAAATCAGAATCAACCAGCACATACCCACATCCCTACGCAGCAATAATTTGGACCATTCCACTAAACTACCGAGTCAATCCTCCACTTCCGCTATCACACGTCACCTACTTGATAATCCTGCATGCACAGCGTCTTATAATCATTCAATGTTCACTATATTAGAGGCCGCTGACAACGAATTACGTCTTTCAATTCTTGAATCCTTATTGATCAATAAATTCCACCCTGAACTCTGTATACAAAAACAATCCTTCAATTTACTGTTATTCGGATCCAACAACCACTCCTCCAACAATAATATTGTTGATAATAACTCTGCCTGTTCTCACAACTTTGCTACGTATATATATATTATATATATATATATATTTTTTTTTTTTTTTTACTTCCACATCTGCTGATTTACACATTATTCCTCGTACAAACATTAGTGTCACGGTATGCTTCTCTGATGAGACGTGACCGAAAAAAAGATATCTTTTTCAGAAGAAAAACAAAATTTGTGAAATTGTATTTATTATAACATCTCACAATGCACACGCTTTTTTAAAACCATTTTCAAATTTTGCTCGTACCACAATCTATTCATATATATATATATATATATACACACAGACACACATGCATATATATATATATATATATATATATATATAACTTGCTCCAAGAATGTGCTGCAATGACAGTTCTACCATTTCAAACTAACTGCTAACCTGAAACTCTCAAGGGATAAAAATAAATAAATAAATAAATAAATAAATAAATGAACACATTTTTTTTTTGCTGTACACATGCAGTCGTTGGTAGTATAGCCAGAAGATGAAGGGTGCGGCATTTGGGGTATGCAGTATTTGTAGAGTAAAGGGAGAAAAGATGGGATAAGCCGAAAAAGGATTGGGGTATTTAGAGTAGTGTTGGGTAGATGGAAGGAACCGGGTTATCTCATATGAAGGTGAACTTACATGGGCGGTGTAGGTGCGATATAACCTGGGGGTGGAGGTGGGGAATATGTAGATACTACATTCAAATTTGTATTTGTGTCATGGGATGTTAAATCTGAGATTTTAGAAGCATGTTGTTTAGGACACGGCTATTTTAGACATACACCTTTTTCTGAAGATTATATATATATATATATATAATATATATATATATATATATCAAAACCTAGTTATATTATATTATATATATATTAAGAATGAAAATATCCTGTCCGAAGGAGACCGCCTTTTGTATACTCAAATTTTATGTTTCTCTATTATTATTATTATTATTATTGTTATTATTATTATTATTATTATTTATTTTATATCTAAAATCATACTAAATAGAATACTATGTATACAAGGACTAATTCTTGGTCGAAACATGTGTCAGCATTTCAATAAATAAATTTTCATCCATACAGCATTTTCTTTCCATTTATCTTTCAACATAATTGTCAGATTCACTTCCATTTTTCTCACTTTATATATATATATATATATATATATATATATATATATATATAGTCAGAGTAAGCCTACCCAAGTTTCACCATGAGGATCATCAGGGTTTTTTGTGGGGAATTAATTAAATTAATTAAAACAAGCAGATGTAAACAAAATACACTAGGAACTCTGGGCTTGTTTTGATTTTTAACTGTCACTCCAATTGTTTATGTTTTTAACTATTGAGACACAATTTACATTTATTTCAACGTTTCTGATCTTTGGTTTAATAATTATTTGGAATAGGTTGCGATAGCTTATTTCTCCTCCAAACATGTGTGGTTAATTTGCATACTGGTTTTAACAAAACCGGGTTTAATAAATAATTACTTGGTATTATTGATCTCTAATATTATTGTTTTATTCTCAAGTGTATTAAAATCAATCCTATGAATGATTTTATATGGAAACCGATTATAATATACTTAAAATAAGTGCAATCTTTTTGTATGTGTTCTTATTTAATTTTGTTAGTCTTTCTAATTTAATATATTTCATTACATTAAAACTTAAATACTTACATTTGGAGGGGGCATATTCTTACTGGTAAGATTAAAAAATAAAACAAAGGTGGGTCCTTTTTGTCTTTTTTATTCATTCCTGTGACTGGACAGGGAGGAGTGGACTTATGCCTTTCTTATTCCAAAGGTTGCTGGCAGTGACACACGTGTCATCAGAAGTGTCAACCATGCCAGCCTGTTTCCGTACAACATTACTGTCAGAACGTTCAGTAATTATCACACTGAATTACGGCTTGTTGAGGGTCCTCATTACCATGACCAATCACATCGAGACTTTGGACGAACAGATAAACTGGCACTCAACCGTGACACTCTTCACCGCACGCCTGAGTTAAAATAAACAAGTGCATCATGGAACGTAGACAAAGATGGCAGTTTAGCATCAACGCAAATATAGAGCTAATCACACAAAATAATTTGAGAAGTGTCAGACTCTTCTTCAGTACCCGTCGCAAGCAGGAGGACCATTCTCAAATGGACCATTCTCTAATGGAAAAGATTTAATTCATTTTTGTCAGTTATTTAAATGAAAAATTTTCTCTACCGTTTTATCACTAGTTTGACTCGATCTCATTATTGTTGCTTTTTAGGGGATATATGGTATTAGATGATTCTCTCAACTTAATTTTGTAGAATAATCACACTAAGTTCCAATTACCGTCGAATTGGTAAGACAAGGCAACAAGTAATCGTAACTGAATACGAATCTAATCTTGTCGCAATACTATTACAAAATGAGGGTATTTATGAAGCCTCATAACATCATAGAAACAAGCAGCCAATCAGGACTCAAGGAAGGTGTTGTTAGGTTTTAAGGGGTCAAACAAGAACAAAACGACGGGTAACAAATGTAGGAAAATGTATAAACAGAAAGTAGACAAATACAATACAGAGAGTGTGGAAATTACGTCCGACAAATAGAGTTATTGGCTTACTCGCATTGGCTTACTCCCAAGCCACAATTGTCCCTGTTACTTATAGTAACCCGTCGGCACATTCCATTAGTCTTATAGGGTGTATCACCTATAACAGAAGGGAATCACCCAAATATATGAATGGACTATTCTTGACTTCCATAAATACCAGCTATCTTAGGGCACTGGCCGTTGTGCTTAGCCAGTTGCTGTTGTTCAAGCTAACAGTATACTGACTGACTTCAATAATTTTGTGATCTGGGTATGACATTCAACTGGTGAGACTGATAAGTTCTGGAGCTCTGATGAGTTCGTAGTCATACCTTGTTGCTGTTACTCACTTTTTGGGTCCAATATATATATATACATTTACCAACTCCTCCGTATGAGTAGCATGTGACGCAAGGTCAATTTTTTTAAGCAGATTCTTTTTTCGTCTAGTTATTTATGTCTTTTTTTAATGAAGAATTTTCACTATTGTTTTATTGCTAGTTTGGCTTAGAATGCGCTGACTGTATCCCCGGCAGAATCCTAAACGACATTGGATGGTGAGGCTCCATTTCTAAAGATCTGGGAGGGGGGGTGATGAATGCCATTACTTCAAGTTTCACCTGATGGGGGATTGGTAGTACATTATATATATTTACCAACTCCTCCGCACGAGCAGGATACAACACAAGGTCAATTTTTTAAGCGGAGTTCAACAGGTTTGAATTCAGAGTTTTCCTTCTCCTAGACTGGTTACCTAGCCATGGTTAAAGAACCCAGTCTGCCCTGCTATTTACCCATAGCTGGAGGGTTAGTAGGATTCATACCTTTCCCAAGGGTATTAGCGCTAAGTGAAATGCAATTACCATGTCCAGGATTTGAACTCGGGGCGACGAGTCCATTTCCCATGACTTTAACCATTACACCACGGGCTTCCTTTGGTAGTACATTATAGAGTTCCATCTATAAAATTTTGGTACTACAGCACCTCCCCTTATATTTAAACTTTTATTTTTCAAAAATTCAGAATTGTAAATTGTCACTCATATTTTTTCCCTTAAGAACAGAACCAAACAATGTTGCTTTTTAGGGGATATGCTGCATTTGTATTAGTTAATTTTCTCTATTTAAGGGCCGGTTTAGCTCAGTCGGTAAAGCGTTCGGCTAGGAACCACTAGGCTCCTGGTTCGACACCGGCCCTCGCCAACTCAGCGTATGAGTAGCACAGGGATCTGTGCGGTAAAGTGAGGAGCTGATGGTAGGTGTGGCGCTCCACCTCAGACGCTAAAATAATCTCCTTGGTCTAGCGCTAGTGAAAAGGGGATAGACTCCTTCGCTGATAGGCTGATACCGACATTAGGCCGCCCCGACGACTAACTTTACTTACTTAATTTGTGAGCCCTGATTAGGGTGGAGTCATCCCTTTGTTACTGTTACTCACTGTTTTTTTTTGTCTTATCAATATACATTTACCAACTCTTCTATATGAGTAGGATGTGACACAAGGTCAATTTCTTAAGCAGATTCATTTTTGTCTAGATCAATGACACCAAGTAATTATTTATTAAACCCGGTTTTGTTAAAACCAGTATGCAAATTAACCACACCATATATTATGTAAACCTTTATTTCTTAGCGATATATAAGACACATTGCAGGATTTTAAATGCACTAATAACATGGGCTGTTTTGAGGCAAATCTAATTCAGATTTTTCTAGAGACCTCGTTAATAAATAAGATTTATTCTATGTATTAATATTAATGATGATTTTGACTGACTATAGATTAAATACTCATTGATAAACTTACACAACTCCTGGGGGTATTGTGATGTAGGCAGCAACATAGTTTCGTTTATTGACAGACAGACACTGAATCTCCGCTATAATCGAGATGTTCAGATGCCATATTGGATAGGCAGGTTTTTGTTGCTATAGCTGGTTCATCCTCAGTCTTTGCAAAAGAAGTGACGTCATTACCACCAGGCTAGGCTAATGACTATCACATTATTGATTTTATGGAAGAATGGAATTGTCACAAAGCGCGCAGCGGATATAATCAATATCTCTGTGGGTGATTGAATCATAGATTGAATGTCAAAATAGAGTGAGTACAAGAACAAAAAAAAAAATTTTTTATTTTATATTTTGTGTCGAATATATTATCATTTAGGGTCCATTTTACCTCAGTCGGTAGAGCTTCTGCCTAGAAATTTCAAGATTCCAGGTTCTATATTGGTCCTCGCCAACACAGCGCATCAGTAGCACAGATTGGGTTATCTGATCTGTGTGGTAAAGTGGGAAGCTGGCAGTAGGTGTGGCGCTCCACCTCAGCAATAACAATCTCCCTGCTCACAGGATTCCAGGTTTAATATCAGTCCCTGCCAACTCAATGTATATGAGTATCACAGATAGGGTTATCTGATCTGAGTTGTAAAGTGGAAAGTTGGCGGTAAGTGTGATGCTCCACATCAGCAAAAAGAATCTCCCTGGTCACAAGAATCCGGGTTCAATATCGGTCCCTGCCAATTCAGCGCATGAGTAGCACAGAACAAAAAAGCTAAATAATACTAAATATACTTTAATAATACAATATCAGTAGACCATGTTGTAAGTGAGTTTGATTCTCACTGCTGTGTCCCATGCTTCTGGCCTTTGCCACAGCTAAGATAACCTAATGAATTATTGGGCACCTCTTCATTGCCTAATGATTAGCAAGCTAGTCTTGCAGATCAATTATCACTGAGTACCTTGTACTAGTGTACTCCTGCCAAATCTAAAGTACTCCTAGGTTTTTTGCTTTTTTAACTATTAGAATGACAATGTGACCATGTAAGGAAAGGGATGTACTGTTAATCTATTGGGATCTCCAGACATCAGTTTAAATCTCATTCGGGCCAATTATCAAATTTGGTTGAGTGCCAGACTAAATAAAACTAAATAATAAATGGTACCAATCCGCCTCTCCCCTAAGGTAAAGTCGGTTATTTCCCATAAGTCTAACATAAACAAAGGGGAACCACACTTGACTGATAAATTATTTATTTATTTTCCCATTAAACTAACCCTAAACCCTAACCCCTAACCCTAAACCCTAACCCCTTTTCTTTTCTAGTAGATCAATAGATAAATGAATAATTTATCAGTCAAGAGTGGTTCCCCTTTGTTTATGTTACAATTATAGGAAATAACCTGTAAAGTCTGTTTCAGGGTTTTTTATCTAACCCAGGAAATGAACTCACAACTAGAGTGAAACAGGGCATGTCATATTGCTCATCTGGTATGCAGTTCATTAGAACAAAGGGCAAACAAGAGTTGCTGCCCTTTGTCCCGAGAATGTAAACAAACAGTTAGGCACAAAAAAATTGAAGAAAAGCAGACATTAAGCTGTGGGGCGAAAAATTGTAAAACACAATGAGTTTCACCAGGCTCCTTATCCACTAGGTCACCTATCAGTTTTCTGTAGTGACCTCGCCACAAAGAGAAATACAAATAAAAAAATCAGTTTTTTTTAAAATATGGGTTTCAACACATATTCATTGCCATTGTGTGGGTAACTCTACACTCACCAAAGCTCCAGAATTGGAGCGTCACCTGAAGTTTAAGGGCATCCTTTTTTAGGGGGTGGGAGGCTCCCACCTCCGCTTAAAGAATATCGTTGGTTCATTTTAATCTCCAATCAACAGGGCAGTTTGTTGTTTTGAGTTTTATAATTATTATTTTCAATTTTCACACCTAAATTTAATGATAGATCATATATGTATATATATATATGAATAAATTTTTGGTACAGGCAAATCTAAACAATGCTTTAAGGGTAATCATTATCATCACCTATATAGGTGGATACGAAGGGAGTACAAAAAAAAAGGAGAGAAAAAAAAAAAATTTGTTTTATTTGATAAAAACAAGGGCCCTTTCATCCGGGTTGTCACAGAGCAGCGAGTCCTCGATTTGCGAACATCTCATTAACATGAGCGCTTGCCGGTCTAGTTATAATGATCACCAATTTTCTATTTTGCACAAGGCTAGGACGAAACAACATTTACAGGTCCTTGAGGCCGTAATTATAAATTTTTTTCGTCCTACCTTGTACAAACAAATCAGACCTAGGCACTCGCTTATTTTATTGGGTGAGTGTCTGGCGCCTGGTGTCACTTAATGGGGATTTAAAACAATTTTTTTTTTTTTTTTTTTCCTAAACCCCCCTCTTGTATATACCCATATTTATTACAATTTACAATTTGACTTTTAGTCATCTCCGGCTGTATAACCTTGATGAGCAACCGGACGAAAGGGCCCTTGTTTTTATCAAATAAAACAATTTTTTTTTTTTTTCTCTCCTCCTTTTTTTTTGTACTCCCTTCGTATCCACCTATATAGGTGATCATAATGATTACCCTTAAAGCAGTATATATATATATATATATATATATATATATATATATATATATCCTTAAAAGGGATAGAGCACTCCTTAGTGGCCTTGTATGTTTATAACAGTAAAATTCCATTTCTAAAAAAACAAAGTGGGTGTGTAGATGGCATGGTGGTATGATGTCTGACTGATGCCAATTCAGTTGGGTTTCAAACCTAACCTGAAGCAGCCTACTATCCATTGAGTAACAACAGACCCCTCAGCCACCATAATCCTGTTCCCCTTAACTTTTCAATTCAAATATTTCTACTATCCATTATGTAACCACAGACCGCACAGCCACCACAACCCTGTCCTCTGACTTTTGAATTCAAATATTTCTACATTTTCTTACACAATGGATAGGCTACCTGTACATTGTGTAACAAGCGGAAGTAATGACTTTTTGTCTTTAATATTTCCTGACTGCTCCTACTGCTGTTTCTGCGGTTATATATATGTGTTAACTTCATTAACCTCAAGGCAAAAAGTAAGAAAACAGTTCTATGTGGATATGGAAAAAAAGAAATGCCCCGTGGAACAATTTGAAGTAAAAATGTAATTTCATCACCTGCTCGCGAATGCATAATGAGATTCACACAATATTCTCATAACATGCACAGATTTAAAAACAACTTTTTGTGGCATATGATTGTACAATATACTGGATTTATCTTGTGGGGCCTCAAATCAGTGAGGTGCACCACTGTGCAAATAAAACCGTTGAGAGGAAGGCCCCAAAACGGTGCACATTCTCTCCTGATGATCCCAAAACATGTAAAAATAAAAATAAAAATAAAAAACAATAAAAAACCATTAATACAACAACCAGCATTACGTTTTTCTTTTGTTTTATGTGACATTATTTATATTGTGTAATGTGTGAAAATAAATCATTGTTTTCTTCGTCTACTTACAAAAACAAACATAACAAAACAACCATGGAGTTGAACTTCTCGCTGATTTTGCTAATGGATCGAGGAGCCTTATACAATCCACTCGCTTTCTGGTGAGTTTAATTACTTATCAAGTGTCATAACTTGTTAAATTTATGAATAAATTTAACAAGTTAAGAATAGTTGATTAACACACGTTCTGTATGTAATGTAATTTAAATTAGAGTGAAACAGTGCATATCATATTGCTCATCTGGTATGCAGTTCATTAGAACAAAGGGCAAACAAGAGTTGCTGCCCTTTGTCGCGAGAATGTAAACAAACAGTTAGGCGCAAAAAAATTGAAGAAAAGCAGACGTTAAGTTGTAGGGTGAAAAAAGTCAGTTAGAGAAATAAGTGAGTTAGAGTCGTCTGGTTGAATGTGGAAGATGGGGAAAAGTTAGTCGGTTGGAATCGGATGGTTGGATTGTAAAAAAGGAAAAGATTTTATTTGGAAAAATGGAACTGAATAGGTAAGGAAGAAAGTTTCTAGAAAGGAAGAAAAAATAAAGAGTTTATTTGGAAAAACAGAACAAAGAAAGAGATTATTGAAAGTGAAAAAAAGAAAGGAAAGGAGCTTATATTTTTGACAGAACTAAAAAGTAAAAGAAAAGAAAGGTATTTATTTGTACATGTGACTTTTCTAAAAACTTTATTGTTGCTGTATGTGTTTGGTTATGTAAAAAAGTAAAGTAAAGTCGTTGGGGCGGCCTAAAGTCGGTATCAGCCAATCAGCGAGGGAGTCTATCCCCTTTTCACTGTTTTTTTGGCATCTGAGGTAGAGCGTCACAGCTCCTTACTTTACCGCACAGATCCCTGTGCTACTCATATGCTGAGTTGGCGAGGACCGGAATCGAACTAGGAACCATGTGGTTTTTAGCCGAATGCTCTACCGACTGAGCTAACCCTGCCCTTATTTATTATTGGTTATCTAAAAAAAAAAAAGAGAGAAAATAATTATTATTTTTTAGACAAAATAATTATTTATCGCTTATAAATTGTCCAATTGACTGAGTCTTTTTCATTTTCTTAACCCCCCCACCCCGAAAACATTCCATATTTTTTCCCCTGGAAATACTTGTTTTTCCTCGGAGAGTTATTTTTAGCATAAATAACAATAGTCATGGTATAAGAATGGTGTTTGTCGCATAGGCCAACTAAAGTTGTAGTAGTAGTCATTGTTAGTAGTAATAATAGTCGTTAGTTCAGAAAAAACATACACGCAAGTTGTATAGTCACTGTGTATTTATTTCTAGGCTTGTGGGTTCTTTTTCAGAAAGAAGGAAAGACAGAGAGAAAGAGATGGAATATCGTCAAATTATTCTATCTTCTAACATAGTATCATGTTGTGTACTGCTGTCCCACACCCATACAAGGGAACGGGACCAACATCTGACTCCCACTAGACCCAAGGTGAAAAAGAGGCAGATTTTCTCCACTCACCTTTCTTGTTCCGGCGTCACATCCGTTTTTGGTCAAAACCCGGAACTTCCGTTTTTATTTTTAAATCTATTTCCGGGGTCATTCTTCGGTTAAATTACTGGCACCCCGCTTACTGTTTACTCTTCCAAATTTTTAACCTTTGTTTGTTCTTATTTCTTTTTCTTCTCTTTCTCTTTCAATCCCCGTAGATCACAATAATTAAACTACACATTGCCTTGGCCGCTCATGAACACATGACTGACGAAGAAGTTGGAATAGATCGTCAGACACTTTGTGACATCAAGTAACTTCCTTCTCCTGTTAAAGCTGAAGCACAGAGCCCAAATAAAAAATTGCGATAAAAGTCGAGCACTTACTTGAGTGTAATGACGAATCGTTGTCGCCTCTTCAACGATGGAAACGTCAGGTAAGATCCTTTAAAAAACTGCCGGGTGGTCAGTTCACAGAATTTGTTATGGTCGTCTGTTGTTGGACAATCTTTGCAGTAAAATCCACCAGTAGAAATTGATTCACACACTGAGGGAGGTTTGCACAACTTGTGGGGACATCGATCGTCCTCATAGATTGTGTTCATGTCTACCTCGCAATGTTTGCCTGAAATCAGAAACATATATGCAGTGAAAGGCAGTGAAGTTAAACAGAGAAAGATATAAAATATATGTTACTGTTACATAATGAATAGGCTTAGCCTATCCTTTTTAGTAAGTAGTGTAGCATAGTTTTAAAATAATGGTATAAGGATTAACAGGGTGCTAATTCATAACTAAATAGGTAAATAGGTACACATTCACTATCAACAGATCTTGCATTTTTAGCAAAAATAATAAAGATTTGATTTATATTTGTGAAAATAATTAAAAAACAAAATTTAAGTGATAACAGAATGGAATTTCTTTTGCATTCAATATTTTGAATAGTAGACATTAATGTTTCTTATCAGTGTGGCTAGATCAATGCAAGGTCTTTTTTTTACATGGATATTCTAATGGGGCATCCTGCGAGGATCCAACTAACGATTCAGTAATAATGGATCTGCGGGACTAACTTTTTTTTAAAAATCCCTCCTCGACTCTGGTGATGCCGGGTAGCCACTCCTAGTATATAATGAAGTTTGAAATTGACAGTTCTCAATCTTTGAAGGGTTGCAGTGAATGGTAATTCCCCTAAAATCCATTTTTAACCTCATGCATCTTATTTGCCAGGAAATACGCTACGTTCACATTAAACTTATCTTTTACTGCTTAATTCCCGAAACCAAAATAAATTTAAAAATTAATTGAAAATAGAGATAAGGCACATATAGATAAATGAGTATATTTATATTAAATAAAATAACCAATCCAGAGGTTTTTTATTTTCACCTGAAAGATCAAAGAAAAATTTTTGTTGGTAAGATAAGATTTTATAATTCTAAATGTTTATTTTTAAGAATTTCTTTAAATATGATAATTTCTTTTGGTAACAGATGTGTTAAAATATTTGAAGAACACACACACACACACACACACACACACACACACACACACACACACACACAATTAATTTTTTAAAATAAGTCCAGAGAAGAAATCTTCCTTACGACACAAGAGTTTTATTTTTAAAAAACCAAGGTGCAGTTTGAGAGCTCAATGTGTGCTCTTAATGTCACAGAGCAAATATATAAGTAAAGAAATAAAAGACTTAGAGATTTAGCTTTATAGTCTATTTCAGGGAGCTTAGACAAATAGTAATATATATATATATATATATATATATATATATATATATAATGTTGTTCTGGTTCCAACGGGAGAAAATTCAATATTTTATAAAAAAAGGAAGGTCCACAAAATGTATTTTGTTCTCAGAAAAATTTTTTAAATTCTTTTTGTTTTACATATGCAACACGTGTTTCATGAATTTTTACATGCATGTGTATATATATACATACACATGAGTATTTCACCTCCTCTTCCTGTTTTTGTGGGAGTGGAATGGAATGGAATTTTTAACATTAGTCTTTTAAACAGGTGTTTTTGTTTTTTGGGTGGTTTACTAATAAAGTCATTAGCTGAATTTTTATAACTTATATACCTAAATAGTGTATATATATATATATATATATATATATATATACCTATCTATTTGCAAAGCTCAAGTCCAGTCTTTGATTTTAGGTTTGATTTCATGTCATTTCTTTGTTTAATGGCATATAAATCTTCATGGGTTATTTAAGGCCAAGCCATCCTTTTAGAAGAATAGTAGTGGTACTATTGTGTCATATTCTGGCAAAGAATACACTGACTGCAACTCTCAATAAAATCCCTCCAATGGGACCACCAATGGGCTGTGGGTGGCAACCCGTGATGCTTAAAGATGGTATCCTGGTGGCTGAGCCATCCATGACTTGCAATACTCCACTTTGGACCTTAGGGAGTTGTAGAGGCCCTATCTGATCAATTGGTTGGTCATATCAAACCGTAGCATCTATATGATTGTCCTGACCTATTGCTCTTATGACAAACCCCCAACCCCTTTTTATCATATATGTGTCAGAAGGGGTGGCTGAGGGTATGACGCTAAACTGCATTTTATGGTGAATTTTCAATACTGAAGCTCTGAGAAGTGTAGAGTACCCTTCATTGCCATTAATCCCAGGTCCACTCTGATATATGGGTTAAAAGATGAGTTCTAAAAAAATTTGAATACCCAACAAGATTTTAAAAATTTTGGTATAAAATAACCCAACAAGGGTTGACATGCCATAAAATCCAACCAACGACAAAAAAATTGACGAATACCAGAATTATAGATAAAAAAATGAGTTTAGAAAAAAAAAATGTTTTAAAAAAATTGAATACCCAACAAGAATGAATTAAGCAAAATATCTTCAGCATAAAATATCCTAACAAGGGTTGACATGCCATAAAAGCTAACCAACCAACCAACCTTAAAAAAGGCAAGAAGCAGATGATATATACCCAACCCTCCACATGAGCAGGATGTGACACAAGGTCAATTTCTTAAACAGAGTTTAACAGGTTTGAATTCAGAGTTTTCCTCCTCTTAGACTGGTTACCTAGCCAAGGTTAAAGAGCCCAGTTTGTCCTACTATTTGCCCATAGCTAGAGGTAGAGTAGTCAGATGCATACCTTTCCCAAGTTGAAGTTGTGCAAGATATTCAGATTAGAAGAAATTGACAAGAGTAAAAGGAATGTGTGTTTTGCACATATAGAAAAGTATTTAAAAATAAGATTTTAACGGCGACTTAACCTTCTACAAATAAATTCATCTTGGAAGACATTGTTTTTTCTTATTTATGTTTCTACACACACACACACACACACACACATATATATATATATATATGAAAGGTAAAATGGATATTGAATCCGACAATATGTGTAGAGAGTTTTGTAGAAAAAACAACAAGATGTTAAAAGTTTTGCTGACAGAAATCTATTTTGACATTATGAATATGTCTTTATCAAAGCAACATTGTAAACGGAAAAACGAAATAAATATATCATTAATCACGAGGCACAGAACGCTCTTGATCAGTACAGGAATTTTCAAAAAAATTTTTTTTTTTTTAAATTCGTATTTTAAAAAAAAAATGCGTATTTATTGTTAAGAATAAAACTTTTCCAAGGATATTAGCTCGATATGAAATGCAAACAGCCTCGTCCAGGATTTGAACTCGAATCGTCAAGTCCATTTCCTATTACTCTAACCATTACACCACACACCTCAAGAAGAAGATGATATACCACAGTAGTGATTATGGATGCAGACTATGCAGATGTTGAATTAGTAGTATATGTCATTTAACCCATATATGAGTTAAATAGATCAAATAATGAGTTTTAAAAAATGTATTTTAAAAAAATTAAATATCCAACAAGAATGAATAAACCAAAATGTCTTTGGCATAAAATAACCCAACAAGGGTTGACATGATGTATATCCAACCAACCAACCAACCAACCAACCAACCAACAACCAACACACTACACACACACTCTTATACCCAACATGAATGAATAAAACAAAACGTCTTCAGCATAAAATAACCCAACAAGGGTTGACATGATGTAAAATCTAACCAACCAACCAACCAACCACTGAATGTGCTGAACCATCAATTGAATAATGGTAAAAGTTATTCCAAGTGTAAAAAGAAAACTTTCTTTGAATTTCTTAAGCTGACTACGAATGTCTTAAGCTGACAGCTATCTGACCGTAGTGGTAGTACCTGTTATGGTCCTTATAAATGGGTTAAATAAATATAAGATGAGTTTTTAAAAAATTTGAATTCCCCCCAAAAATAATGAGTTTTAAAAAATGTTTTTAAAAAAATTAATTGTGTGTGTGTGTGTGTGTGTGTGTGTGTGTGTGATCTTCAAATATTTTAACACATCTGTTACCAAAAGAAATTATCATATTTAAACAAATTCTTAAAAATAAATATTTAGAATTATAAAATCTTATCTTACTAACAAAAATTTTTCTTTGATCTTTCAGGTGAAAATAAAAACCTCTGGATTGGTTATTTTATTTAATATAAATATACTCATTTATCTATGTGTGTCTTATCTCTATTTTTAATTGATTTTTATTCTTTTTAAATTATACAAATGTCTCTGGCATAAAATAACCCAACAAGGGTTGACATGCCGTAAAATCCAACCAACGAACCAATCTAAAAAAAAAAAGACAAGATGCAGATGATATATTGCAGTAACGATTACGGATGCAGACTACGCAGATGCTGGTTACTGAGATTAAAGAAACGGTGAACGAGAAACGGTGAACGAGAATTCTGAGACTTTTTGAGAATCAGAATCTAAAGGATTATTCCTTATCTTGAAATCAATCTGTTTTATCTGGACTTATCTTTTTTTCCTATGACCCTAATTAAAGCATCGATTCTTCCCCTATCGTCTTTCGGACTTTATCTCAAATGTCACCAACTCTTGATAAATGTTTCTACACTCGAATGACCAGGCATGGCAGGTGTGGTTCAGTAGTAAATCATGGGATAATTATAAGTAAGGTCTTATCTTAATGTCAGATACATTATGACGTAGAATATACATCATACTCACTTCCAAAGAAAGGCTGTTACTAGCATCAAGTAACCAGAAAAAAAAAAAGAAAATGTAACTGAATATGCTCTGTACTAACTGCCTCTACAAATCAGTCAAATGTTCAGTATATATGGATGAAAGTGTCCACCTTAAAACCAGCAGCCAATGAGAATCCAGGAAGTGAACTTGATCCAAATACACAAGTGGAATAGTCCAACCTGCTATTTAGACCACCTACCAAGTTTGGATCCTCAGAAAATACTCAGCTTGCAACACAGCTAGATATTATGTGCGTATTTTCTGTTGGGATATTTCGGTAATTAGAATGGGGGCATGCATGTAATTTTAGATGTTGTGAAATGGAGCTATTATCTGTCATATGGAGAGTTAAACGGCATGACAAAGTTGTTGAGGTAAAATATATTATGTATATTTTTACCAACTCCTCCGCACAAGCAGGATGTGACACAAGGTCAATTTCTTAAGTGGAGTCTAACAGGTTTGAATTCAGAGTTTTCCTTCTCCTAAACTGGTTGCCTACCCAAGGTTAAAGAACTCAGCCTGCCCTACTATTTACCCATAGCTGGAGGGAGAGTAGATTCATACTTTCCCAAGGGTATTAGCGCTAGGTGAAATATATTATGTTCTGTTGTTGTTGCTATGCCTGGGGTTTGTAGCTTTGTAGCTATTAATGATTGATTTACGTAGATGTTAAGATATGTTAAAAAAAGCCAGGTGTATAATTAACATTCTCTATGTTACATAGCTTCAATGAAGTTATATATTCAATATATATGTGTAATTAAATGTTTATAAGGACTTAACACATCCTCCGTGTGTACACAAACACATTTTGTTTGGTTTGGTTTGGTTTGGTTTTTTGTTTTACGCATATCAACCTCAGTGGGTCATTTAATGCCGACAAAGTTGTGAAATAAATTCATTCTTAATGCATAATACAATTTTGTTAATCAACTCATGTTATTCTATTCAACCCATAGATGGGACCCTAACAGGTACTACCCCTCCAGGTCAGAGTGGACCAGGGAGCAATGGTGATGAAGGGGTACTCCACATTTCCCAAACCTCCAAAACTGGAACCTCATCATCAGATAGAGTTTAACGTCATTCCCAGGACATGTAGACCCTCAGTCACCGCCTTCTAGCACCCATATGATAAAAAGGGGTTGGGGCTTGCCATAAGGGCAATAGGGTTGGGAAATTATATAGGTGCTAGGGCTTGACGTGACCAGCCGATTGATCAGAGGGGGACTCTCCGACCGCCCGTCTAGCTCAAGATAGGGCCAAAGTGGAGTATTGCAAGTCATGGACTGCTCATCCACCTGGGCTCTATCCTTAAACATCACGGGTCGCCACCCACAGCCAACAGGTGGCCCATTGGGGGAGTCTTATCCCTCTGCAGAGGTGCAGTCGGTGCATTCTGTTTTAAGTCATTTATCTTTATTATTCTTATTGTTTTTATTTTCTTTTATTTGCTTTTTTATTTGTGTTTTATCCTTGATTAATTTGTTTTATCATTTTTTAAATTAATTCCTTAATATATAATTTATTTATACCCTTATTATATTGTCAGTTTAGCTCAGTCGGTAGAGCATTCGGCTAGGAATCACAAGGTTCCTGATTCGATACTGGCCTCGCCAACTCAGCGTATGAGTAGCACAGAGATCTGTGCGGTAAAGTGAGGAGCTGATGGTAGGTGTGGCGCTCCACCTCAGATGCTAAAATAATCTCCTTGGTCTAGCATTAGGGAAAAGGGATAGACTCCCTCGCTGTCTGGCTGATACCGATTAGGCCGCCCCGATGACTTTACTTTTACTTATATTGTCATTGTAAAGTTTATTTGAAATCCCAACAACAAAATGGGATTGGATTTTATTGAATTTTAATTGGTTGGTTGGATTTTACGGCATGTCAACCCTTGTTGCATAATTTAAGCCAAAGACATTTTATTTTATTAATTCTTGTTGTGTAGTGAGTTTTTTTCAAACTCGATTTGTTTTTTAAAACTCATTTTGAAAACTCATTTTTTAAATCTATTTTGCCCATAAGTGAATGGCAGAGAAGGGAGAAAGTGCATTAGACACCAGGGGGATTACTTTGAAGGGGATAATTTGTAGTTTGTAGTTTGGATTTGAAATAAATTTTTTTGTGACACCAGTCCTGGGACTTTCCTGACATACCTCGTATATGCGTGATTAAATGCGTATATTTGTGTCCCTACTTAGCACATCCTCCATGCGTACACAAAACACGTTTAGAACTTGAAAAAGAAAATGTATGCAATGTTTTCACTTAATCCAATTGTTGACAGGAAAAACATTCAAACTCCTATAAAAAAGCCGTTTACTATTTATCAATATAAAGTCGTACCCATATTTCTTTTTTTTCCCTTTTCTTTTTATTAAGAGGGGGCTCGACTTTTGCTGTTTTGACAAACCCTTTAGCCCGATAAAGGAATGTGTTTCTTTCTGTGATCTGAAAACTGACTTTAGGAGTCCTGACAGTTTTTATTCTCTTTTTTTTTTTTGTTTTTTTTATTATTTTGTAAGCCGAAAGGGAATGAGAGTGTTTATCCTTTTTAAAAGGATGAAAGGGTTAATGTCATGTGTATATGCAAGTGCTTGCACACACACATACACACACACATTCAGACACAAACGCAATCAAATACACACACACACACACATTCAGACACACAGCCACACAGCCACACACATACTTAAAGAATAATTATATTTGATTATACTTACTTACTTACCTACAGGAAAACCAAGTAGAATATGGGAATACCAACATGTTAAGGTTACAAAAATAAAGAATCCATCTATCTATCTATCTCAGTTTGTTCATGTTTATATATCTATCTGTCTGTCTGTCTATTTAAGTCTCTCTCTCTCTTTCTCTCTCTCTCTCTCTCTCTCTCTCTTTGATATATATATATATATATATATATATATATATATATGATAAGTATGTAAACACAATGTGTTTGGATATGGCTTTTTGCCGACAATTTTGGGAGAATATGTACTTAATTGAAGTCATACATAATTTTGAAAATTAATTAATTAATAATTCCCGCTTAATTAATTAATTATTAATTAATTAATTTTCAAAATTAGGTACGACTTCAATTAAGCACATATTCTCCCAAAAATATATATATGTATATATTTATATTTATATATATATATGTGTCTGCCTGTCTGTCTATCTGTATCTATCTATTCAAGTTTGTTTATCTCTCTCTCTCTCTATATATATATATATATATATATATATATATATATCTTGACAGTAAGAATTTTACAAATTTTATCCTTATTCAACAGGAGAAAAAACTTGAGAGTTATTCTATTTCTGTTCTTTTTTTATACTGAATTATTTGGAAAACCACTCTCCCATAACTAATTTTTATTTATAGGTTTTAGCAGTAAAAAAAATGCAACTCCAATAGGTCATATCTTTATCTGTTGAACTTGACTGTAAGAATTTTATAAATTCTATTTTTATTCAATGGGAAAAAATTGAGTTATTCCGTTTCTGTTTTTTTTCTTCTTTTTTTTAGATATTTTAGTGAATTCTGAAGGTAGAAGCTTTTCTCTCTCTTTTTTTTTCTTCTTTTTTGTTGTTTTGACTCCATTTTTTAAAGAATGATGAGTCATCAACTCTCATCGCAATTCTCGTATTTTCCATATCAATGATTTTTTTACACAACAATGAGAAAGACTTCACCAATATAAATCAACAAGTTGGAGATCTTTTTTTTTTTAACTATTTTTATTTTATTTTTATTATTTTTTATTTTATTTTATTTATTTTTTTTAACTATTTTGATTTTTTTTTTTTAACTATTTTTTTAAAACTATTTTTTAAACTATTTTTTTTTAACTATTTTTAAACTATTTTTAAAACTATTTTTTAACTATTTTTTTTAACTATTTTTTTTAACTATTTTTATTTATTTAACTATTTTATAGCACAAGTTGGAGATCTTTTTCTTTTAACTATTTTTTTCTATTTTTCTTTTAACTATTTTTTTCTATTTTTTTCTCTTTTTACTTTTATCTTTTTCTATTGTATTTTCTTTCTTTTCTTTCATTTATTTTTCTTTTCTATATTTTCTTCTTTTTTTCTTTTCTTTTTGTTTTTAATTTTTTTGTTTATCTTTTTCTATTGCATTTTCTTTTTTTTGCATGTATTTTGTTTTCCTTTTTGTTTGCTGTTTTCTCTTTTTTTTCTCCTTTTTTTCCTTGTTATCTTACTTTTAAATTTTTCTTTTACCTTTTCTATATTTATTTTCATTATGCTAATTTTTATACTGTATTTTTAAATTTTTTTATTTCTTCCCTTTTCTTTAATATATTTTCTATGTTCCTTTTTAGCTATCTATCTATCAAATATTTTATCTATCAATATTTTATCTATCTATCTACCTATCTATGTATCTATGGACTATATTACCTTAAGGCACCCCTTTTTGATCTCGATTAAGAAAGGACATGTTTTTCATTTACACCGTCAATATCTGGTTGTTGGTTAGGGTTAGGGTTAGTTTTATAATTTTTTTTTAAATCTAAAAGTCGTCTGTTAAAACAACCGGATATTGACAGTACAAATGAAAAACATGTCCTTTCATAATCGAGATCAAAAAGGGGTGCCTAAAGGTCATATAAATCATCAAGTTATAGATTTTTTTTTTTTAATTTTTTCTCATCTATTTTTTCTTTTATAATTTCCTATTGAATTTCCTTTCTTTATTTTTCTTCTTGTTGTTTGCTGGTTTTTTTTTTTCTTCTTCTTCTTTGTTCTTCTTTGTTCTTTTTTCTTTTTCTTTTTCATTTTCATTTTTTCTTTTTCGATTGCATTTTCTTTCTTTTATTTCATCTATTTTTCTTTCCTATTTTTTTTCTTCTTTTTGTTTCCTTTTTTGCTTCCCTTTCCTTTACTATATTTTCTATGTAATGTTTTATTTTTATTTATCTTCTTTTTTTTTTTTTTCATTTGAATCTTTCTTTTCTTTCTTTTCTTTTTTTTCTCTCTCTTTTACTTTTCTTACAATCTTTTGTTATCTTTCTTTTTTTTCTGCCTTCATTATAAGCACACACACACACACACACACACACACACACACACACACACATCAAACCACATCGAGTGGTGAAGTGGTTAATTGAAACCATATGATTGTATATAAATTATTAGTATTGGATAGGAATACTTGAAACCATATAATTATTAGTATAAATTATTAGTATTATATACAAATACTTGAAACCATATAATTATTCGTAAAAATTATTAGTATTAGATAGGAATGATTGAAACCATAACTTATCGTATTAGAAATAATTACCTGAATTATTTACAGATTATTATCATTAGTTACTTGAAACAATATATAAGGGTCATTCAATAAATAAGGTGAATTTTGCTTAAGGAGTTGGCAATAGGAAGCACTGTCTACAGTTGCATCTTTTTCAATGTAGCTCATGGCTAAATACTGGCAAGCTGGTATTGGTCTCCACATCATAAATACTTAGATAATATGACAAAATACTTTTTTTTTCTTACCTGTAAATCCTTCTGGACAAAGGCAAACATATCCGCCTTCCTGTTGGACACACGTACTATTCATGTGACAAGGGCTTGAATAACAGAGGTTGACTTCCACATCACAAAATAGATCGACCGTCATCCCTGTAAAAAAAAAGAAAAAACAATGTTTAGTGATGGTAAATTCATTACTTAAATTTGAGTCAAAACCTAAGAGATTGTTAATAATTCTATTTTTAATACGAAATATTTGTTATATTCAAACAAAGATGGCTGATCTGAACATGAATATAAGCCAGAATTCATGAGAAAAAATTAAAAGCAAGAATTGGTTATTGTGGTAGATATACAAAAACGTACTGATAGACACATAGATAGATAGATAGATAGATAGATAGATAGATATGAATAGGGAAATAGATAGATAGATAGATAGATAGATATGAATACCCTGAGATAGATATATAGATAGATAAATAGATATGAATACCCTGAGATAGATATATAGATAGATAAATAGATATGAATAGGGAAACAGATAGATAAACAGATATGAATAGGGATATAGATATATATGAAAGGGATATAGATAGATAGATAGATATGAATAAGAATAGGGATAGATAGATAGATATAAATAAGGATAAGAATATATATATATGAAATTGTTAAATATTTGGATCTTGCCAGAGAGTTGAAAAAGCCCTTGAACATGAAGGTGGTGATACCAATTGTAGTTTGTGCCTTTGAAATGATCCCCAGATCATATATATATATATATATATATATATATATATATATATATTATATATATATATATATATAAATAAAAGTGTTCTTATAGGTCCAGTGGGAGAAAATTAAATATTTTATAGAAAAAATGTCAGCAAAATGGATTATGGTTTTTAAAACTTTTATTATTATTTTACATTTGCGACACGTGTTTCAGATTTTCTGATATCTTCTTTATGCATTAATTAACCATATTCATATGGTTAATTAATGCATAAAGAAGATATCAGAAAATCTGAAACATGTGTCGCAAATGTAAAATAATAATAAAAGTTTTAAAAACCATAATCCATTTTGCGGACCTCCTTTTTTATAATATATATATATATATATATATTTCTAAAAAAAGAAGGTCTGCAAAATGGATTTTTTTTTTAATTTATTATTATTTTACAAATAATTTTAAAAATTTTGCAATAAAAAAAGTTAAAAAATAAAAATAAAATTTTTTTGAAAAACATAATCCATTTTGCAGACCTTTTATATAAAATATCTAATTTTCTCCCATTGGACCCATAACAACATCTTTTATGTATATATATATATATATAAATGTATATATATTTCATATATTTAAAAAGAAACCAAACAAAAAAAGGACAAATGATGCCAGATACATACCTGTGAATCCAGGTGGACATAAACATTGATAGGAATTGATTGGATGAATCGGTCGGAATAGCATAGATTTTGATTTGATAAAAGGAGCAGCACTGCCAAACCGCAGTCGTGTCATGCATACTTCAAAGTTAACGCAGGGTTCCATAACACAGAGATTGTCATCAAATGGGAGAACCTGTGGAAGAAATAAACAAAAGTAAAATACAAATTTTAAGTAACAATTCACAGATATCTAAAATCCAATAATATAGGTGCTAGGGCTTGACATTACCAGCTGATTGATCAGAGGGGCCTCTCCAACAACCTGTCAAGCCCAAGTAACGTCCAAAGTGGAATGCTGCATGTCATGAAATAAAATGAAATTAAATTTATTGTGTACAATGCTCAGGTGCACCACAACTCATCAAAGTCTCATGTCTAGTACATAGAATAATGTATTAGTGTCAGGAACATGAATAGCGTACAGTAATAATATACATGTATGTGTACAGTGCTCAGGTGCACCACAACTCATCAAAGTCTCATGTCTAGTACACAGAATAATGTATTAGTGTCAGGAACATGAATAGCGTACAGTAATAATAACATGTATGTGTACAGTGCTCAGGTGCACCACAACTCATCAAAGTCTCATGTCTAGTACACAGAATAATGTATTAGTGTCAGGAACATGAACAGTTTACAGTAATAATATACATGTATGTGTACAGTGCTCAGGTGCACCAGAACTCATCAAAGTCTCATGTCTAGTACACAGAATAATGTATTAGTGTCAGGTACATGAACAGTGTACAGTAATAATATACATGTATGTGCACAGTGCTCAGGTGCACCACAACTCATCAAAGTCTCATGTCTAGTACATAGAATAATGTATTAGTGTCAGGAACATGAATAGCGTACAGTAATAATATACATGTATGTGTACAGTGCTCTAAATAAATAAATAAAATATATTTTGTATTGTAAAATAACGGGTGCAAGAAAAATAAAACATTTAATACAAAAACACGGACATAAAATGGGGGTTCAGTTTATTTTATGGTAGGAATTTACAAGCAAATAGTCCTTCATTACCAAATATTATATGTAAAAAAAATAAACATTAAAACATAATAATTTCATACAACGACTGCTGTTTACACAGTAGCATTGCATCCTACAAAGCCTTCATAAGATGATGACTCTGGGTTCAGGCATGGTTTAGGGGCCAAAGCATCATTACAACTAACCCAGAGCATCCCAGCAGTATCTCACGATACCACCAGACTTTGTTGGTTTGTTGTCACACTGTGGGATTGCTATATTCACACTGATGTGGTTAGAGCTTTATCTTGGATCGTTTTATAGGCACATAAATCATTACATTCTTTTTTACGTTATTATTTATATTTTAAAAGCAATTACAATGTCTTTAAAATAGTGTCCAATGTCTAATTAATTTTGAAGTATCTTCATCTTCAGAGTGTCTTTGAAATGGACATGGTCATGCGTGATTATATATATATATATATATATAAACACACAAGACTGCATCCATTTCAAAGACACTCTCTGAAGATGAAGATACTTCGAAATTAATTAGACATTGGACACTATTTTAAAGGCATTGTAATTGCCTTTTAAAATATAAATAATAATATACTTTACTTAACAATGCTTCAAGAAAATTATCAAATACTATTATTCTTTTTTATGTTCTTATGCAATATAGTGGGGTTTTTTTTTCCTTATTTAAAAACTGTAACAAAAAATGCGTGTTTTTTTAATGTTTTTTTTTGTTTGTTTTTTTGGTGGTGGAATGGATTATGGAATTTCAGTTCATTTCAATATGGAAAATTGATTTGATATACAAGGAAAATGAGTTAGGAGCAGAACGAATTGCACTCATATGTTAAGGTTCACTATAGTTTGAATGATAATAACCAGGTCTTATGTTGTACAAAGCTGAATCACTTAGGACATAATACATTACATCATCAATAGACCCACCAATGTTGATCGATCAGTTCCGTATGGATACTAGATGCTGTGTAGAGGATCTTCCAGGAGTGATGGTGGATGTGGACAGGATGAGTCATGGAGATCCGTGCTGGCGACACGACCTGATGATGATGATTTATTTATGCTTGTCTTTCCTTTATTCTCGTTTTGTCTTCACCCTTATAATCTATATATTAAAACTCTGATAAGTCTTCGCTCAAAAACCATATCTGAAGTTTACTTACAAAAAAAATTACAAATCAGATGCTGGTTTTTCTTCTCACTATTTATAGGGAAGTGTAATATACAGTGTAATATATATAATATATATAATATATTTTATATATAATATATTATAATATATATAAAAGTGTAATATATATAATATACAAGATGGATGCTAAAAATTCCATCTTGTAGCCAGTATCTTTTCTCGTACATTTAATAACATTGAATTTTTTTTTCAAAAGATCTTTATGTATTTAACTGTATCCGGTTTAGGTTTGTGCATATCCACTTTTCATTATGTTCTGTTTTGATTGGCATGTGTCATAAAATTTTGTTTTACGACAGAGGATAATCTAAACAGAACGATTTTTTTTTCACCATAATTTATATTTTATTAAAATATAAATCATTAAATAAAAAGATCCTTTTACATAATTTTGGACATCAATAAAATCAAGATAAAAATTTTTAAAAAGTGTATTTTTTTTTGACATTGAAATTACAATATTTGTTCAATTCTAATAAAATTTTATAGAATTATGTATAAATGGGTGTATTTTTAAAAAAAAATTTTTTTAAAGCGAACATCTCATTGAATTGGAGTGAATATGATGCTTTTTAAGTTACTAATTATTTTTTAAAAATATTAAACGTTTTATTTTATTTAATTTTTCACACACCCCTCAGGCAATATCTTTCAAAAATCAAAATTTTATACTGCCCAGAGGGCGTTTTTTTTACATTGAAATTACAATATTTGTTCAATTCTAATAAAATTGTAAAAATGGGTGTATTTAAAAAAAAAAAGCAAACATCTCATTGAATTGGAGTGAATATGATGCTTTTTAAGTTACTAATTTTTTTTTTTTAATATTAAACGTTTTATTTTATTTAATTTTTCACACACCCTCAGGCAATATCTTTAAAAAAAAAAAATTTTATACTGCCCAGAGGGCGTTTTTTTTTTGTTTTTTTTTTTGGGGGGGGTTCTAGTATATATATATATATATATATATATATATATATATATATAAAATGGACTCTCCCGTCAATTTTTGACGTATGAGGGTTCATATACACAATGAACTCCCACACAGGAATTTGTTTATAGTGGTGAAGGCTTGTGTTGGACCATCCACACTTTTTGGCACAGTCGATAGGAAAGAATTGGTGCATCAAGGGTTGCCACAAACCCAATCAACGACCGACCTCAGGAATTTTGAATTCAGAGTTATCCCTCTCCTAGACCGGTTACCTACCCAAGGCTGAAGAGCCCAGTCTGCCCTACTATTTAACCCATATATATCTATATATATATATATATATATATATATATATATATATTTAGAATATGCTGTATTTAGACTTCAGAAGCCAATGGGGACCAATTGTCTGTCGAAAAATCAGCCCTCGCTTCACGTTTCAAACGGACGATTTCAAACAGTATTTTGATTAAGATACAGATTAGTGTCATGAGCACACACAAAATCTGAACATCTATTATTTGTCAATCAGGCCTCACCCCCACCACAACACACTATCCCAGTCCCACACTCCTGAGGCTTTCTGTTTCTCCTTTCACCCTCGGAAAAAAGGCAGGCCCTTCACACCCTCTACCCTCGGAGAAAGACCGATCTATTCCCACTTAAAAGGCCAAACATCATATAAACATATCAGTAGATCATGCCATTAGGAAGGATTCCCAGAAACAAGAACCGTCCATTTGAGACCGGTTCCCTCGAAACCTGAGCAACAACGGCTCTTATAGATAAAGGGCATATCAGAAGTACCGACCAGAATGTGTGTATACACAAGTTTTGCTCGTTTACTTCCTCTCGCACTTAGCACTTAGCGAGTGAAAATGGTTCTTCAATAAATAGTGAGAAGTGAGAAGATGTAGTTTACTAGGTGATGTGTTTGATGTGATAGGAACTATCTATTCCCTCAGTGTAGCAATCATAAAGAGTTGGGAAGAGGCTGGGTTCAAAAAAAGAACCTAGGATTGGTTGATGTGATAGATATACAAAAATGTACCGACATAGATAGATAGATAGATAGATATGAAGATACTAGAATAGATAGATAGATATGAAAATACACAGGATAGATAGATATAAATAGATAGATGAATAGATAGATAGACATGAAAATACACGGGATAGATAGATAGATAGATAGATATAGATACTGGGATAGATAGATAGATATGAAGATAGATACTGGGATAGATAGATAGACATGAATAGATAGTTATATAGATAGATAAATAGATAGATAGATAGATATGTATGAAAATACCTGGAATAGACAGATATGTATGAATAGGGAGATAGATAGATAGATAGATAGATAGATATGAATAGTGATAGGGGTATATATACATAGATATGAAATAGATAGATATGAATAGATAGATAGATAGATAGATATGAAGATAGATACTGGGATAGATAGATAGATAGACATGAATAGATAGATAGATAGATAGATAGATAGATATGTATGAAAATACCTGGAATAGACAGATATGTATGAATAGGGAGATAGATAGATAGATATGAATAGTGATAGGGGTATATATATATACATATAGATATGAATAGATAGATGGATAGATAGATAGACATGCAAATATATGGGATAGATAGATAGATAGATATGAAGATACTGGGATAGATAGATAGACATGAATAGATAGATAGATAGATATGTATGAAAATACCTGGAATAGACAGATACATATGAATAGGGAGATAGATAGATAGATAGATATAAATAGTGATAGGGGTATATATATACATATATATCTATATGTATGTATGTATCATCATCATCATTGCAGTCTCAGAAGACTATATATTCCCTTGAAGTTACAGCGCCTTCTGTAACTGGGAAGGACAATATTCGAAAAACAGAAAAATAGATAGATAGATAGATAGATATGAAAATACTGAGATAGAGAGATAGATATGAATAGATAGATACATAGATAGTGACCAGGATATATATATATATATATATATATATATATATATTATATATATATATTGGTCTGTTCAGCCACTCTCGCAGTTGCAGATAAAAAATTTTTTTTTTTTTAAGTGGACACTACTCCATCATCTTTAGTAGACAGAAGGATGCCAACAATATATATATATATATATATATATATATATATATATATATGACAGGGCTGGGTTAGCTCAGTTATGCCTCTGTAGTTTTTAGCGATTCCGAGATCTCCCTTTTTGGGGAATGGGAGGATGCAGCCTTTCATCCATTTATCTATTCTATTTTGTCTATATACTGCATTGCA
>CM042168.1:15674683-15694683 GCA_023376005.1 Doryteuthis pealeii | reverse complement strand
AATGATTGTCATTTACACCAGACTCCACAATACTTGAAAGATGTCACCTGCCGAGTTTGATCCTTAGATCTCATCTTTGCTGGCTGGTCATCTAGTTCGCATGAATGATTGCCGAATCCCAAAACAACTATTTTACGGGGAAATCTCAACTGTCAAATGTCATCAGTACAAACCCAAATTGAGCTTTAAGGACTGCCTCTAGGACACTCTGAAGAACACTGCTATCGCTGTGGAGGACTGGGAGAAGTTAGCTTGTAATAGAGCCACCATCTACCTGTCTGTGGAAGAATTTGAGTCCAACGAATTAAACACCAAAAATTGAAGCGGGCTATTAGAAAGGGTAATTTCAACCCAGCAACATTCAAAAGGGAGAAGTTCTAACATGTAGTTATGTGGAAGAGTATGTCTCTCCAGGCTGGCCTGGTGAGTCATCTGAGAAAACACAAGGAGAAGTGTCAAATGCACTGCACGTAACTATGAAAAACAAACGGATAATCTTACTGTTTCCTAACATGAGTTGACAGCCAACAACAACACACACACATATATATATATATATGTCGTTGATTGGTGTTTGTGGCATTCGTGCACCAATTCTTGCCTATCGACTGTGCCAAAAAGTGTGGATAGTCAACACAAGCCTTCACCACTATAAACAAATCATATGTGTGGGTGTTCATTGTATGAACCCTCAATGCGTCAAAATCGACGAGAGAGTCCATGATATCAAGCACATAAATTATAGAGAACTTTACAAAACCAGGTCATATCTATATTTATGTGTATATATATACATACATATGTATGTATATGAAGAAAGAAATTGATATAAAATCCAAGAATGTAAATGTTAAACATAAGTGAAAAAATTGATTTTCAAATATTTTCATGTTTTTCAATAACATTTGATACATTTATATATAATATATATGTATGAGTTGCACATATCTCATGAGTGCAAAATTTGTTCTAAGATGTGCAAGTCACTGACAGGGCTGAAGAGTCATTAACGAGCCCAGCGAACGTACAATGAAGGAAGGAGTGGCATTCGTCTGACAAGATCTGCAATCAACATATATATATATATATATATATAATATATAAATATATAAGAGGCTAAATTAAATTTCTTTAAACTAGGTAATGCGTATGTACATATATCATTTATGTGTGTTATATATACCAGGTCATATATGTGTATTTATATATATGATTAAACACATATTACGTATGTATGGGTATATATCATAATATTGTGGGTATAAATATATATATATATATATATATATATGTGTGTATTATGTGTGTATGTGTGTGTGAGAGAGTCCTTTAATAAATACGGGAATTTCTTTTGAAGTAGCTAAATAAATTTATTTCTCAGAAGTTTTCCATAAATATAAAACAGTATTGGTAATATTTAATATGGTCATTTAATAAATAAGGGATTTTTTTTTTTTTTTAAAGAGCAAAATAAGATTTATTTTTCTTCCAAAAATATAAACATTGTATTTAATGCCAAAATCCATCCTTGCAGAAGAACAGTAGTGGTACTATTTAACCCAGCCAGAGCTGGAAAGGAGAAAAGCTTCATGCCTCTCCCAAGGATATTAGTCCAAAAGTGGAAATACAGCATGAATGGAGTCAAACTTGTTTACTACGCACGGGGACCCCTCCCTCCCCCCGATCTTTTTTATCTAAATAATTGTATATTTAATACAGGGCCTAGACAAGAAAATCACCAGTTTTCAATTACAATAATTCTTATTCGGATTGCCCCCCCCCCATATTAAATTATCAGGCACTTAAATGATTTGAGGAAAGGGTTGATTTGATGAATCACCTTTTATCAATGTGATGAGTGGTAGGATAAACAAGTTACTTTTTTTAAATTTATCTTTTTTTTATAACGAATAACCTGAATTACTAATTATTCAGGATATCATTACCTGTTCATAATAATAATGAGGTCAACTAGTAGTGCTAATCTTCTCTTGTTTGTATTTTTTTTTTAATTATTTTTATTTTAGAATGTAATTTCCTATGAAACTTAGTGGGAAATGTAAGGGGCTGATGTCATGAGGCTATCTGTGTGAATATGTTTGAGATGTATTTGTTTAGGGTCTATCAAAAGTATTTTAATTCTATATTAGATGCCAGTTCCAAGTCTTTATTTCATATATATGAATATATATATAATATATATATATATTATATTGTAGAAAACATTTTTTCTCTCTAACCATGGTTTCAATTGTTCAAGGTACACCTTCCTCAGGAGAACTAAAAAAATTATAGGTAAGCTAATTTATATATACTTCTCTGGTTTAGAATTATTTTTATTTCTCTCTCTGTCTTGAATTAGTATGAACTTTTAGTCTTTAAATCTAAACTGTTTCCCTTTGAAAATTAAAGATTAGTTTTCTATACGCTTATAATATAATATATATAATATATAAATAATAAAATAATATATAAAGGTTTTACATATCTATTTATTAGGTGACAAAGGAACATTCACGACCATATTGGTTTCAGGCGAGGCAATCAATCAGGTGAAGAGTTTTCAAATCCAAGGAAATCGATAAAAATTTTCAAAAAAATTTTCAGAAAATTCAATAGACATAGGATTGTGTATGATTAGATAAAGTGATGTGTGTATGTATGTGGTGGTAATTTGAAATATATGTGAGTGTTTATGACAGCATAAAGGTTGTGTATGCGGGGTAACTGGTCACACACATATACATTGTTCTATGAATTGTGCAACATTTGATTAAAAAAAGAAGAATACAGTTATATATATATATAATATTATATATATATATATATAATAATATAATATACCTGTATCTTATTTTTAATTGATATCAAAAATAGCCTCTTTTTATTTTACAAGGAAAAATTTTTTTAATTTTCAGTTGATTGTTATAACTCAAATTCAAAATATTAACCTAAAATTACATGTAAAACCGGAAATGCAACAGACAGAATAGGCAACATTGATAAGTCCAAACATTTCTAAGAGAATTTACAAAGGTAAGATATCCGATTAATTCTATTTCTAAATTTTCAATTTCCCTATTATCTTCCGAATTCTTCATATATATTAATCTAATGCTTCAAAGAGTCCAGTAAAAAAATTTTTTCAAATTAAAAGATTTCTCTTAAAAAGTTTTTTTTCCTTTGGGAGAGATGTTTTTTAAAAATTTTTTTACTAAATAATTTAGAAGCATATGCGAAGACTTACATTTCACATTATATATATATAGAATGAATACCATTGGGAAAGGTATGCATCCAACTACACTCCTTCCAGCTATGGGTAAATAGTAGGGCAGACTGGGCTCTTAACTATGGTTCGGCAACCCTTTAAAAAAGAAAACTCTGATTCAAACCTGTGTTAAACTCAGCTTATGAAATTGATCCCTGTGTCATATCATGTGGAGAGGTTGTAAAGTCTATTTAAATGACATATGTAAGTACATTATTATTCGTTCAACAGTTCTGCAATTATACATTATCTATACATATACTAAAGCGCAGTTTGTTGTGTGTATGTCCGGAGGAAACTATGAAAATTAAAAACAATTAATGACAAGTAAATATAAGTATCTACAACACATTCACTATTCACCAGAACATTTGCTTTTTTGAAGCAAAAATAATGAAGATTTGATTATTTTTGTAAGATAATTAAAAAATAAAATCTAAAATGATAAAACTGCGATGGAATTTGGCATTAAGTATTTTAAATAAAACAATATTTTCTTTCAAGTGTCTTGATCAAGTGCAAGGTCTTTTTTCTATAGGGATTTTATGGGCGCCTCCATCCCCCCCCCTGTTGAGGATTTCCAACCCAATGATTCAATTGAAAATGTGATCTGTGAGTATCTACATTTTCATCCTCCTCTATCCTAGACTACCAGGTAGCCACTTCCCTTAGTTTTCAATATACAGGCCATGTCATTTTCATCCAATTTTCATAATTTAACAACACACTTCAATATCTTACATATATTTATTGGGAAAGGAATAAAATATATATGAAAAATTAAGTCATGGATGATTATAAGTGTGAAATATTGTCAATGTTTAAAACATTTCAATTATTAGTTTAAAATATCAAATATATGATATATTTTATATATATTATATTATATATATTATATATATTAAAATCACAATGTAATCAATGTATCCAACAAATCTTCAATTAGACATTTGACAGCATCAGCTGTGATGTTGGCTTTGTTTATAAATGCGATACCGAGAAAACAATATGCCTAACATTTGAAATTATATATATATAATATATTATATATATATATATATATATGACATACATATTTCATACTTATCCTCAGATGACATGCATATATATATTATATAATATATATATATGATAGAATACTACATATTCAATCAACGTATCATGCAGAGCATGCATATATATTTAACAGCGCCTACCTGGGTTGACCCACACACACGGTGCCCTGAAATATAATACATATTATTTTCAACGTATCATCAGATCCATGCAATATATTATATATAGTAGGTATTACTATACAGATTTTTATAACGTAATCATCAAAGCAGCACACACATATATATTATATAATATATATACATATTCATATCTATCATCATGAGCATGCGATGCTATATATATATAATATTATATAATGATATTATATCATACATATTCATACGTACATCAATCATACACATATATAATAATACTATATATATTGTGTAGTATATAATATTAACATATTTCATATGTTATCATCAAGATCAAATGCATAATATATATTATAATAGTAGATATACTATATACTATAACATTTTCATACGTATCATCAGATGCATGCATCTATATATATTATATCACATATTCAACTTCCTCAGTGCGCATATATATTTTAATTAATATATATATATATTTATATATATATTTTTAGGGGTAGGGGCACACATCAATATATATATGCACACTATATATAAGATTTGCGATCGTACTCACAGATTATGTGTGAGGTTATTTTTCACTTATCTATTTCTATAAGCCCTGTATCTTATATAAAATTGATATAAAGTAACAAAGTCATTAGAATTATCTGTGTGGTATATATATTACTAATATATAATTTTAATGAGGTATCCGTCATAAATTAGATCTGCAAAGTAGACACATTTAATTTTCAACTCTTTAATACACTGACTAATATACCTTTAAGTACACTGCTATCTCTTACTTAAGGTATTAACATTACCACCCACCCCTAGTCCACCCATCTAACGCTCCTCTCTGATCAAATCCTCACACTGATATACGATAACCAACAACTATTGTACATTAAGAGTATTGGACTGTTTCCCTCATCTTTACTGTATAGACCACACATTCAGCCAATGTGCTCTCCAACTTCTTTCAGTGTTTCTTGTTTGAACGTTTGGAACCTTTGTCGAACTCTAAAAATTTGTCAGACGATGTTGGGATGGAAACAAAATCTCAGTGGAGTATGGCAAGCCACAGAGATAAGGGTTGAGGTTAATACAGTTCTAAGTGACAGATCATCTATAGGTGCAGGTCAATCGCTGACCATAGGGCAAGAAAATTAAAAATTGTTAGGCTCATATTCAATTTAGTTATGAAAACAAACAATTAGAGGAAGCAATATACCAAGAACATAATTTTATTGAAAATCAATCTTTTAATATCAATATGCAAATTGAACCTTCCAGCCTCACACAGTAAATCTGCTATTTTGTGATTATTAGAACTTACAACGACATGTCTGTTAAGTGGAGTAGATATGGATCAAAGTATGTTATAATGTAAAACATTTTATTATGATTGAATTTGAACACTCAGACAATATCTTGGAGAATGTATGTAAATACCACGAAACACTGGCTCACGCTAATATAGTTTGCTACAGACAGATAAACCACAAACATCTCACAACAGCAAAATATATGCACCCCGGGTGCAAGTATTAAGTTTAATGAAATAGAATATTAATCCTAAGAGCAATGAACTAATAACATGACACTAAAACGAGAGGGTTTTAATAAAAAATAGAACAACTGAAAGTTACCTCTCACATCGCTATACATCTTTTCATTGCTATTTTTTTTTTTTAAATTAACTATTTAGCTTGAAATATGAAGTAAAGAAAGAAATTAGTTATTCTTCTTGTTAATGATTTCTTTTAAATGATTTATTGAAGAGATTTTTGCCATCTATTCATATACAGCATAAAACCACAACCATTCAGAATCACAGCATCACCCCACACATATTTATTAAAATCACATTTTTTAAATATCAATATGCAAAATTAGTCCTTCGCGCCGATATTAGCTCGTATCATCCGCTATTTTGTCTGACTGTATCATCCACTACACTCCACTATGCATGTTATTCGAATAGTAGATTAGTGGTTCAACAAGTATGAAAGTTTAAAACAAATTTTATTAAGAAAATTGGTTTAAGGACACAAAAATATAAACCCCTCATGGAGAATGTGATTTACAATATACATAGCGGAATGCTTATTTGAGTAGGTAATAGAGTTTCGGTACAGACAGAAAATCCACATCAACTCCACCATTAGATTAAGTCAGAGGTAAAACCATAGCTATGTACACTCGTAACCGATCACGTTAACGAATGAGAACAATCTTCTAGTCGATTAAAAATTACAAAGATCAGTTCGAAATTCTGTGAAGGCTCCTGATCTCCAACACATGAAGGCGTTCTGAGTCCAACTGAGAGTTCCAATCCGACAAGACACATGAAGAAATCGGATGGGTTACATCGACCAAAACATTGTGTATATAACAAAAAGGTGTGGAACAGTTTTGAAAAGAAGTGATACAAATATAAGATCTATCTCAAAAATACACACACACACACACACTATTCGCACACGCAGGCATATCAACCGGAAACATCTGTAACATAACAAATAAAGATGAGGACAACAGTCTGAAAATGAAATAGTCAAATTTATCAAGCCTCATCTCAAATTTCAGAACGCAAGCATAACAACAGTTATTACGTCAGGTAAAGGTGCTGTAAGTTACTGAAGCTGAACTTTTCAGATGCAGTGTCATAGGGGAAAAGAAAAGTTGTTAAAATGGAACCAGCTTGATCATTCAATCAGAACTTTCTTGTTCCCCCAATATACCTGAATGATAAAAATAAGGTCTAAAAATGTGAAGGTTATTGGTTATAAGGCGTAGAAAATTGACTTGGCAAGATGGGTTTATAACTGGAAATGCTGTGAAAATTTTACGGCATGTCACTTGTTGGTGGGTTATGTGTACGCTGAAGAGCATTTGATGAATCTTTGATGGGATTCAAGAATTTGTTTTCCTTGTAAAAACCCAGGGGATTATTTTTCCTTTAAACACATTTATATAGCCACTCCATAATTCGACCTCCTATTTACAGGTACTACCACTCTGAGAGTTGACCTGAGTAATTGCAATAAACGGACACCCACTACAGAGCTCAGTGATACTTCATCATCTTATATTGCATTTTAAGTCATCATGAATCCCAGATATCTAATGACCCTCATCCACTGCCTTCTAGGCACATGATAAAAAGAGTATGTGCATATGATGCGCAATATGTCAGGATAAACACAGCGTTACTGCTAAATAATTGATTATCAAAAATGGCTTTATTCGCATTAATATACCATGGAATGGGTTGTTTATGTCCATAAAATTAGAATAATAGAAAAATCCACTAATAGGAAAATAATTCTCCTAATCACTCACTCTCTGCTAAGAGTGGACCTTGGAAATTAAAGGCCCCCAAAATAAAAAGGGGGAAAAGGCAATTTTTCCCCCAAGATCCTTCACACACAAATTCTCCCCCCAGACTCCATTGAATTGGAACTTTCACCAATAGATGCAAGTTTATATCAATACCCTTGCACCGACACCAAATCCGGAACAAAGGCGTTCTGCATTTCATACCAGTTGATCTCCAAGGATGTTCCATATCATGGTAACCAACCGCAGCTGGCAGCGCTGGCATTTTCGCCATCAATCAATTTGTAAGATATACTTAGTTGTCTTGCAAGGTGCCTCTCTTAAGACACATTGTGCTCTCACCGCTATGTTTCTTCGCTAATTGCCGCCCTACTTTTATTGGGATGGGGGCTTGCTAGCCTTTTACACTGTGGACCCTCCCACGCCATAGCCATTCGATATTTTAACAATCTATTGTTTTTTATAGTTAAAACATTTTACTTGCGCTGGGATCCCAAGAAGAATGTTTCTCTATGTCCCTAACGAGTACCAGTATGAGGCCGGCTTACTGAACCACTGCTCTATACAGATATATTACAGTCCTCAATCAGCTACAGCGCTTAGAATAACTTGACTTATCCAGGAGCGGGTCAACGACTGCCATACCTGAATCAGTGCAAGCCTCGCAACTATCTTTGTAAGTCTCACACAGCCTTCGCTTTATTGGCCAAAGCATTGTGCAATACCAGATCTTCTGTAACCTTTCTCTTTTGTGTTATACACTCTGTTACTATACCACAGTCTAAGCTGAGTTCGATATCTAAGTATAGGATGATCGTATAGCCGTTGTTAAGGTCCAGTGCTGTGCTTTTCCAATTAAGCGAAAGTCATCAAGTAAACAATAAAGCTCAGATACTACAGTGTTTACTAAATAGTCACTTAAACAATATAAACCAAAAGTCAAAACTCATAATAATGATAAATGTCTAAAAAAATTCGTCTTTTTACAACTTTGAACTTGGTTTGGTTGTTGTTGGTTTGGTTTGGTCTGTTTTTGGTTCTTTTTGTTAAATGTTTAGATCAACCCTTATGGTGGATTATTTATGCCAGAGGCAGCCTCTGAATGAGCAGTAAGGGAGGCATATTTTTAACTCATAGCTTTGGGGTGGGGGTCATGACCATTCCCAAGGGTATCATGTCCAAAGAGTGACTGTAGGAATTTAAACTTGCTGTACTACAATTTCGCAGTAACGCAGCAGAGTTAGCCCTACAATACCATGGGTATTCTCCCTATTTGGAACTATTATACTGAACATAATATATTCACACACCACACACCATCACTACACTGCGAATGAGAATGTAATACTTTAAAAGTTGTAATTGATATATGCAGAAGCAAACAAGTATCGATCTCATCTGTATCTACATAGGATCCTCTGGCAGGCCTAGCATCCTATTACAACACACTCCTTCCACTCCTATTTGCCTTTCATGGCATGACCACCCCTTTTAATCATATGGATGCTACCGAAGGTGGTGGCTGTCGTGCGACATTGTCCCTGAATGGAACGTACACTTCTACCGTGTGGATAGGTGACGTGGTTTCAGTTGCATGGGTTGTTCTACGTGGGGGAAGGTTGGTGTAGCACTCTCCTTCGATCATCCATTGCTCTCTGGTCCGACTCTTGACCCGAGGCCTACCTTGTTACGGGTCCCATCTATGGGTAAATAGATAAAAGTATTTTTAAGAAAATAAATTGTTATTATACTTAATTGATTTATTTAAAACTACTCAAACCACACTCGCACCACACGAGCATTGATAGTCGAAATTCACAAGAGACAAAACAAACAAATTTCATATTATGAGATTGATTCTATTTTTTTGTATGTTTGCATATTACCTCTTTTAATGGCGGTCAGTATAATGTGCACATTTGTATGTGCGATTTTCGTAAGGTCTAATCTAGAAATTAAAATGCCCCAAAAGGAATAAGCAATTGCATCAACACTTTCTTTAACCTGTCTTATGGTTATACAAAGAAATAATTAACCAATATCTATGCAGTAGTGAGTAAAATAAGTGGAGTGGCCTATCGATAGACACACAACACACACTGCGTGCTATTCATCTTACCCCTGTAAAATTTATGAAAATAAATTAAAAAAAATGAAAAATTACCTTTGAGAAACAGCCGCAATCAAGTCCAAGTCATTGTTCAAGCACAAATTTGCCTGTCATTATCCCAGAGCTTAGTCCTTGATGATAAGACGACGCAATTTTGCTTTGAAACCAAAGTAATCAAATGATAAATGCCTCTTTAAATTGTATAGTAATTCATAACAAATAATATACGTGTACAATTATTGTTATGGTAACACTACTACACTCTTGCACCATTCAGAGTAGATGGTTTCCGTTCTTTAACTTCATTTTTAGAATCACATTTTTTCCTACTCAATTTAACCATCATTGGTTTCAAGTGCAAATCCAGAAATTTTTTTTAACTTATTGAGAAGAGTTCTCAATTGAAATGAACCTAGTGAAGGTGTGATCGATGGGTGACGTTTATATATGAGTGAATGATGGTAATATGATTAAATGGATGAACGAGTGATCTCATGTTTTGTTTTTAGGGTCCATAGATATACTTTTAGGATCTGATTTTCTTTTTTTCATGTATTACCGCACGATGATCATTTACACTATATCAGTTTCTCGAATAACTAAAAAATATAACCATTCCAGCACGCATACAGAGAACATAAATCGCGCAACATAGAATACTTGCACAATAGCTACATATCAATAACACTGCGAACAACAAAGTATTAGGGAAGAACGTGAGGATGTTTTGATGTCAATACTTCAATAAAGAGTATCACAACATATTAAAGAAACCATAAATAGCAATTCAACGCCAAAATGGCATAGGAAGACATAAACTCTTGGAATTAACACAACAAAATTGTATTTAAACATAGAATGTATATACAAAAGGTAGCACGAATAACGTGGCGAGGGTTCCCCAAAGTTTTCTTTTTTTAAAGTCAAATGTAAATGTTAATAAATATTTTACAATTCACACAATGAGAAATGATGTTAAAGTTTGTATGTCCAATAATCTCAGCAATGCTTGTATTGTGTACTGATATTTATGATTGTCTCCTAAAGTGATGAGTATTTAATAGAGAGAAAGAGAGATGATAGTTCGGTACCCTTATCATTAACATTCTTAAAACAAGTACAAGGATTCTCTTGGCAGGCAAAATCTTTCTGCTTGAAAATGAAAGTCCTAGATCTTTATATTTAATCAGGTAGTGATTAGCGGAGGCGGTTTCTTTTCGATAATTGTTCTTTTTACATGCGTCCCCACCCCCATGGTTGACACTGTAGAGGGACATTCATTCGAAAAGTTCACCGTTTGGCGTAAAGCCTAGTTACTGCGATCTGTCCGCTGTTTTTACAGTTCCGATGTTCTCTGGTGATTGTTATAAACATTCCACAGGGGATTATCAGTTAATATTGTTTCACTTCAGACTGACAGCCCGCAAAATTAGCCGCAATTGGTAAGGATCTTGGCGAGATCGAAAATTCTGTCGTGTTCATATCCAGCTAGAGGTAGCCGTGTTAAAAAGACGAGCCACATCTGATGAAGTAACTTCAAAATGCGTGTCTGTTGGATGATGAATATATACTACTAATATATAGCGATATATAAATCAGAGAGATATCCACAATAGACAGAATGAAAGTGGAAACGTTTTCTACATCAATGCATGGTCATCTGAGAGAGATGACCTATTTCATTAGAGAGAACAGTTGAAATAAAATTTATAATGAGCCTAATACTGACTGTTGATTAGGTTTTTCAGCTTAGTGGAAAGTGCATATATATATATATATATTTGGAGGACAATGTGCTATTGAAGTCATACTAATTTGAAAAATTAAATTAGTTTAGATATCTTAATGAATTTAGGCGGGCATATTATTATGTTCACATGTAGGCTTGAACGAAATCGATGAAAGTCAATCCCGAAGGACATTCGACATTTCCTCGATTCTGTTTAGCCATTCACATTTGAATATATATGCCGCATAAATTCATTATTATTTAACTAATTAATTTTAAAAAATTAGGTATGACTTCAATTAAGCACATATCCTCCAAAAAATTTGTCGGCTAAAAGCCTATAAAAATAAACCCTTTGTTTATTTACTTAACTCATATATATAATATACACTCTATAGATAGTTATATATACTATGCGATAGATATCTTTATTCAATACATTTTTGCTTACCGGTTCGTTACTTTCATTCTTACTTTTATCTCTTCTTATATATCTTTTTATATGATCTAACTATATTTCCACTAACCAAATCTATTACGTAACATAGAGCAGACCGTTTTTTTCGTTTTTTACGGTATAATCTGCTCACAAACCAAGATAAACGCTAGTTTGATCCTCAAACAGGTTAACTTTCACGTTTTAACTATTAATACGTACCATAACATATCTTTTTATTATAATAATATCTTGAAACACCATAATATTCCATAAGATTAATCCAAAACTTTTAATTCAACTAAATCCAACCAAAACTGTGCCTCGACTTTACGAAAATATGAATGAGTAGCGTTCGCTCTACTGAAAGTTAAGCTCCCATTCCCAACGAGGGGATCATCTGTCACTAACACCTAGATTAATCGAAACTTCGACATAATATAAAGTAACCGCTGAAAGTCAAGCAATCGATGCAAAACTCGAGTAGGTTATACACTCCTTTCCATGTTAAATATAAATATATAGACAGACACGATAGACTAGCATTTAGAATCCCCAGGTACGACCCTTGATTGCAATTTTAGATGAAGAGAGAGCATGGAGTAGTAGAGCAGAGAATCTGTTAGTCCACTTACTGCATAGAGGGTAGCTAGTGCCCGGCTGGGTAGAGGAGCAACCCAGAGAGAGTAGAGAGACGATGCACCTAATCTGAAGATTGTTTGATCTACGTGATTTTTATTGAAGGTATATTATGTAGTTTAAGACAGTAATTAAATGTCTAACACTGCTGTCTCAGGTCTTTAGGGCTGAATTAGAGCCGTATTTATATTGTTTAATAATAAGTAAAGAGATTAACATGGTATTTAAGACATTCGGCACTGGTGATATTACATTATTGCCGTCTGCTCGATGCCTCGATTAATCCTATTTATCGGTTTTTTCTTGGCTATAATAGACTCCAGTGAGGACTTATAGTTAACAACGCTGGCGACAGTTATAGATAGGTGTTTCATGTAAAAATATACTCAAGTACATAAGTAAGAACTCTCAATTCACACAGTTGTCACTGATGAGACACAAATATCTAATCCTGACACCATACTCACAGAGGTGGGAGGGGGCGCTCTGGGACGGTTGTGCCCTGGTCGCGGTTGGGAGGCGGAGGTATGCCGCTCGTGAGACGGGCACCACGTGGCATCTTGTTTGTGCGTTGAATTTGTGGGACTGCAGATCACTTGGCACTTGAACTTGTCTCTGAATCATTCTGCGCTATCTATCTAGCTATTGCTATATCTATATCTCTCTATTCTATCTATACCTATCTAATCATATTAGATGCTATGTATCTATACTATCTCTAATCTATCTATCTATACTAGTTAACTAATAGAAAATATTATAGTACTATACTATCAAATTTAATCTAATCCTATCTATCTCTATGTTACAAATATAGTATCATACCATTCACTAAATCTATCTATATATCTGTATGAATATATATACGTATATCTTAACCTCGTTAAAATCCTATTCTATCTATATTAAGTATCCTATATACTACTATATTCTAATCTATGCTATCTGATATATGTTAGAAATATCCAAATATAATGCTATCTAATTATATAGATAGTGTATTATCTATCTATCTAATCTATATATATATACTATATATTAAGACAAATCTATCTATATCTATATATATATTATATATTGGAAGTCTATATATATATATATATCTATATCTATCTTTATATATATATATATCTAATCTATATATATTATATCTATCTCATTTCTATCTAAATTAATATGTGAGTAAATCTAATTCTAACTTACTATATGTTAATGTATTCTTGCTGTATAATCCCTAATCTAGTCTGTGTCTAATACTAATCATGTTATATACACCTAATCACGTGCCCCATTCGAGGCGATATATTTTAAGGTGTATAATCTATTTATCTATTCTATAGGAAGTCTAATAATAATACTATAGTATGTAACGGTCTAACTCATCTATCTACTATACATACCTTACTTAAAATTCATTCATTACCCTGGGGATATTTATAATATACTAGTGCTATAATATATATACTATTCGTCATCTGTCAGACTAATTTCTATGGAAATACACTATATATATTTATATGCTATTCTATATATATTATAAATTATGCACAAGAATTCCCCACCAAGGCCCGAGCTTTCAGGCTTTGACCTCAAAGTCGCCGGAGATTGTCTAATCTCCTAATTTAATTTTCATTTCTAAAATATAGCTACGTATATCAAATCTTATAGTATTATTAATATTACTATATTATATTTATACCTACTAGCTTCTAACTCAATAATCTGAGTCTACTCTATATACTATATATATAATATATCCTACTAGTGCTGAGTGATCTCTCTTCATATATAAGATCAAATTTGGAGAGGGCCATAAGTATAAACTAACACAACTATCAAATTTATAATTATATTTACTATAACACATCATAATATCACACACTTAGGCGATACTATTTTTAACTACATCTCGAGAAACTATAGCTTAATGGTGGTACATTATACTAAAGCAGAATCTACTATAATATAAAAAATATAGATATAATGTATTAAAAATACGTAGAGGACTAATGCTTAGTTGCTATATACTATCTATCTCAATAAAGTATTTTCGTAGAACCGCATATTTATATATTATTAAGATATCCATAAACATAAAAATACCTAGTTATATATTAATACAATACTATAATGTGTGTGTGTGACCGACGTGTAAATACTGACTACCCTTCTTACTTCATAAACCATTGTAGAACAACCGAGAATAATCTCAATTCTCTGAAAGATAAAATTTTTTTTCAGAGACGGATAATCTGTAATAAAAATGTATATTCTTAGAGCATCTTACTTTCTGAAATAGTAGTGGGCATACGCTGTACAAACATTACTTGTGCTTAATTTGAGTTATAAATGGTTCAAACTACATGTTAGGCAGTAATAATCCAGAAATGAGCAACATAATAAGTTGTTGACGATATAAATATATATAACTTCTCTGATAAATACTTAATGAGTAGATAAATCATATAAATAGACTGGTGAACAAATTGCATGTTACGATATGGAATATTTTAGTTATTAATAGTATATATGTTATGCTTATGTCGGTCTCTATGCTAGCTCTACGGTGTTGCGGAGTATACTATTGGCGAACAGGTGAACTGCTGATTCAATACTTTATAACGGCTATGGTATTCCAATTGACACAAATAAAAAGTTGAACAAATTAAGGATGGCATCAAATGTATGGTATCAAGCCAAATGAAGAAGAATATGTGTAGAATTTCATCCCCTAAAGAATTTCACGCTACAACTTAGTATGAAATCCAAGGTAGATAATCTCATCTTTACCAAATTATCAATCTGAAGGATGAAGCGCCAATGCGCTACCATCAGCATCACTCATTAAGCCAGACACAGATCCCAAATATATGTGCGGTGCTCTGATGTGTGCTCGGCCCTGCCTACTCAAACTAGCCGGAGATCCTGTGCGAGTTCTAAATACCTGAAGAAAACGCAAAAATCTATCAAATCTGTAGCTAGAGCGCCAGCCATTCATTACGATATTGTTGTGGAGTGACGCCCCTTACCCCAATTTGGATAGGTACACTACAGAAATCAAGTGAAACTAAACAACGAGAAAACCAACACGGAAAATAATGAATTTGTTTGTCATATAAAATGTTATTTGTTGATTATTTTCTCTTTTGTGATCTGGTCTATACCAGAAGTTTTTAAAGAATTTAACAACTTGTTCCTTCTTTTTTTTTGTGTAGTCTTTAGAGAGGATTCGTACTTCTTTTTTTCTTCTTCTTGCCGCCTTGTTCACCCTCAATTCAACGTGTTAAAATAGTTGACAGTGCTGTGAATATTAGTATTACCAAACTATGCCTGGTTGATAATTCCCGCATGATACTTTAGCGTTATCCTTGTCTCCTTATTGGTCAGATCCGCCCCCACCACCCACACGCCAAATCCCCCACACACACAAACTAATCGAGCTCACATAAAAATATACAACAATATCCCACAGACTCGGTGTTAAGAATGTGAATTTTATTAACTTATGTGGTTATTTAAGCGATCGTTCGTTCGATTTTATTACGTAATAAGTAAGTAAGGTGTTAGTGGAGTATGGAAGGTTTGGATTTGCTGATTGAATATCGGACCGATAATGAGGAGTTACTGATTTTTATAATCAGTAAACAGAGATGTTAGTTAGTAGGATGCGATCCTCGTGGCATGATGCCACGGTCTTGCTCAAAAACAGATTTCATATACTTGTTCTTTAAAAGGAACGGGCTGATGGGCGCTAATAAATACCTGCATTCTCATGAATAATCTGTATTATAACTACGTCTCATAGAGGTGATTGACAATTTTCACACTCGTGGTTGTTATTCTTGGTTGAGTATACTAGACTGTGTAGTTGTTATAACCCAACTGTTGCTACGAACTCTTTCAGGCCCGACCACAGAGTGCACGCTGTCATAGGCCTCCCCTTTACTCATTGTTATATCTACCCACTCTAATCATAGGGAATTAAATCTCCCGCTTTTTGTAGATGAAGATATTCACTTACTCTAGTGTTATCATCTTCCTCTGAGCTGAATCTAATCACAAAATCATACGCATACGCGTGTGCACGCCCCTTGAGGGCAGATTCGCCGAAGCAGGGCCCTCGCGGGAGAGTACTATTGATTCGTGAAACGGTACTCTTGCCGTACAGTCATGAAGGATGTATTTTCTTTTTCTCTCTGATTGGTTTCTAGGGAGCATTATCCTCCCTATCGAATGTACTGTGACGCTGACCTTATCTCGCATGATTTGGGCCCATTTAACATTCCGGTCGTCGTGTACGTTGATCTATGGATGTGGTGGGTAGTTGTGCTCGTGTGTCTTTGTGTTGTTTCTTCTCCTTTCCCTTGTGCAATTCAATTTATTTGCATCCTGGGTCCAGGGCATTGTATGAAGGAAACGCTCACTGTTTATGGACGGATGGGGGAGTTCAGCGATGAGAGCTCTCAGGCTGCATTTGTTGTTGAGACGAATGTTCCATCTTGGAGGCTAGTAGGTTCTGTTTCCGTGTATCAAGACGGTATAAGGTGACACATACTGCCCTTTTAGCTTATTCTGCACCAGCGCCACTGGAATAAACATATGATTACATAACAAGAAATTGGTTTAATGGAAAAGTAAGTGCGGTATTCATTTTATTATTCAAAGCGATAGTGAGTGATTGGGCTATCAGAGATACAATCGTGTGTAGCTAGACTAGGGAGTCGATACCTTTCACCCTATACTGTGCGCTTTACTGCAGTTTACTTTTCTGTCCATTCCGGATTATTAACGGTTCTGCCATAACATAGCTGCGGCTCTGCTGAACCGACGAGGGGTCTGGGCACTCCGTACCCCTATTGCCATGCATATTTTCTGGTCATGTGCATCGCTTCTCGGGGCTGCACATTAATATATAACAAAATATAAATGCCCTACAGTTATTTCATTGAATTAACTTTAGGATATTTTCAGTGTCAATTAACTTTGAACCTCCCGTATCTTTTGTAGAGTTTTCTGTGTTACACGCAAAGAATTATTGCGTTAAAAAAGATTAAGTGAGACTGACGGCTGAAAAAATGTAAATAGTCTTAAATAAATATAAGACTGTCGCCTATTATAATCTGTTATTCATTTAAATATATCTAATCACTGTTTAAAATTTCATAAATTCTGTTATTGCCTTGAATTTTTTTGTAGTTTTTTCTTTTCCTTCGTGATGGGTGACGATTCATTCGATGGTGAATTTAGATCCGTTAGAGTTCCGATTACGCATATTCAACTAAACTTTTAGCATTGATGGGTCAACAAAAACAATAATAGCTACCATATCTGAATCATTTTTCTCAATAATTGTTGATTGTAACAAAACTTAGATCTTTCCTATATGTAATAATAGCAACTGTTTCTTTTTATTTATCAGAGTTATGCACTCCCGTTTATCGCTGTGCTCCTCTGAACACAAAAATCCTAAAGAGTAGCAGTTAAAATAATTCCCTATGGGTTTGCCAGTGTTTTTCTTTTTCTTCCTCAGTCCTATTTCAAGCTAATTTTGTAAGAATTTCAGGATAGTTGTCTTAGAATAGAATTACAGACAGAACAGGTTACAAGTAGGAGATTAGATTGATTTTAGTGGGACCGCAATAGAATTGTTCGCGGGGAGCCCTATTCCAAAGCAAATATGTGAGTCTCAGGACGCACTAATCATAGAAAGCATATTTTAGCATCACTTGTTTTGTTCTATAATATTAATTTTTTTACAACATGTAATATGATTTATTTGTCCTATTAATACAAAAATTTGCACACAGTTATTATATTGGTGTCAGTATTGCCATCTAGATACAAATAATTTGCATACAGTTATATGTGTGTCAAGTATTCCTTCTAAAGTACATAATTAATTTGCTACGCAACGTTATATGGTGTCAAGTATGTCCCTATCTAATACAAATTAATTTGCATACAGTATATTATGTGTGTCAAGTATCCTATTAAATATCAAATAATTTTGCATACGGATTTACTTATTGGTGTCAAGTAATTCTCTATCTAATACAATATAATTTGCCTACAAGTTATTATGGTGTCTTAATGATTCCTAATCTAAATACAAATAATTTTTCGCATTGCAGTCTTATATGTTAGTCAAGTATTCCTATCTACACATTAAATTATAATGAAAATATTATTATAGTATCACTGCCAAGTCCGTCTGTACGTCCAATTCTTTTCAGCACCTTTGAAATAGCATGAAGCATAACTCCGACTTCCCTCTCTGTCCAGTCCACACAAATGAATGAGAAAGATAAAAATAAAACTCTATTCAGTGGCTTGATGAGTATCATAAATTTTTTTAACATCTTTTTTAAAATATGCATTATTCTAATGTTACCTCATAGATGAACCTAAAAGTACTACCACTCCAGTCTGAAGTGGACCTGGTCGTAAAGAATGAAGGGGTAACTGTAATGGTTTTTAGTCGTTAAGAAATTGGACTTTGTCGACCAAGTTCAAGTTCGTGGGTACGAAAGTGGCTGGGCATTTTCAGCATGGTGCTAATATGCGCATGAAAAGTATTAATCTCTATTTATCCTCCAGCGTACTGGTAAAATAGCAGGCGTAGATCGGTTGCTCATTAACTCATGGCGTACTTAAGCACAATCTTAGGAGAAGGAAATACTCTGAGATTCAAACCTGTTAACACTCCGCTAAGAAATTGGATGCATTGTGTCGTTGCATTTCTTCGGTGCTCGTGCGTTGGGTGTAGGTTTGTTGCTGATTAATATGATTAATAATTATTATTTGAATAAGGAGTAGATAAAAAACAACCGATGTTACAACTGAAATAGCTCATGCAAGAACGAAAGGTGCAGAGAATCCGTTTCGGGATGACCAATTCTCTTGATCAGGTTGTTAAAGAGCATACTACTCGTGCCTCATCCTTCGGATTCTAATTAGAAGGACCGCTTATTGCGTTATAAATTGTATCAACCGCTACGTGGGTCGGTCATTGCAGACATAAAAATCAAAGGACGGAAAAGACCGTTAGTAAAGAACAGAACCTGCTAGGTTAAGAAACCGTCAAAGAGAATTGGCCCCTGAACGGTTTTGACACTTTCCTGCTGATGAGGCCCTATTTCAGTTGTATACATCGTTTGTTTTTTCATTATATCTTAATTCATATCTTGTCGATAATTTCCATTTTTATTTACTATATATATAATATATATATATTATATAACTATATATATATAATAGGTGACGCGAAAATACATACGACTCCTATGTAT
>CM042168.1:15647380-15669880 GCA_023376005.1 Doryteuthis pealeii | reverse complement strand
ATAATAAGATATATTGGGCAGACGTAAATTCAGTCGGGGTTTCGCTCCTGGTACGGGGTTATTTGCCTTGTCTACCACATGATGAGCACGTGAAACATCGAACACGGTATCTGCGGATGACTTTATATATATATAATATGTGTGTGTGTGTGTGTATCTTTTGCTGATATAGGACATAAGCTACAGGTTCATAATATCAAGTAGTATGCGAGATTTCAAATCTGAATGACCTCTCGTTTATGAGTTATAAGTCGACACGCTTACATACCAAACTTCCTTTTAATATATACTAGCTAAAGTACCCGGTTCCATGACCGGACTTAAAAAAGGTTAGGAACACCATAGGTGTTTTTCAGACATATTTACATCCAAGGGTAAATAATTATGGGAAATTTTCGTGAAAATCGGACCATTAATTGATTTTTCATAGAATTAAAAAAAAAAATTTCTTGTCGCTAACTTGTTTTGACTACGTTAAATTTAGTTGATTTAACGGTGCAAAGATGAAAACTTTTTCGTTTTTTTCAGTCGTAATTTTATTATTTCCGTAAGCTTATTTTTTTTTTTAAATCATCAGGAGTTTGTCTTTTAATGTTTCTTCTTTCGAATGGAAAAAGTTTTTTTCAAAGATGATAAACCATTTATAAATATAAATAAAGTTTGTGCATGTTCGACCATGTGAAATACCATAGGATTTCGCCGTCATTTGTTTGGTGTGGTTTAGTAAGTCTTATGCACATCTACTATAGACTACAAGATGCATATGTTGAAGCACCAACAAGAATTATGCAACACACAGCCAACCTAGCAAGAAAATTCCTAAATAGTGATTACCCCATAAAATTAATAAAAAAAGGCATTCAAAAAAGCATCATTTCTAAATAGACAGGAACTACTAAAATATAAACCACACCAAACAAATGACCGAATCCCTATGGTATTTCACCACGGTCGATACATGCACAAACTAACTAAGCTACAATATAAAACCCTACAAACCGACCCCACAACAAAGTCCATCTTCAAAACCCAGACCATCAACGCAAAAAAAAACAACCCACCTAAATTGTAACATCCTCACTGCATCCAGAAAACATTTACATAATACCGTACAGAAAGGTAAACAAAAGATGCAACAAGCCTAGATGCCAAATTTGCAGCCATATACACACGGAAACCGAAATAAAAATACCCCACACGAACATAACAATCCATCTGCCACACCTAACATGCGATAGCGCTAACATCATATATTACATATACTGCACACAATGCATAAATAGCGGATATGTGGGAGAAACATTAACATCTTTTAGACTAAGATTAAATAACCACAAATCCACAATAAAACTCAAATCCCTGCATAGTACAATAGCACTTCACTTGAACACTTTATCACACAACCTTACACACCTCAAATGCATTTTAATAAAACACTCATTTCCAACAACACAATCTCGAAAACAAGCAGAAACTAAATGGATTCTAAAATTACAAACTCACGTGAGGGGACTGAACGCTGACATCGGAATACTCAGTTATTATTAATTTTTTTACAGACGCTGCCGCTGTCAATAACAACAGAAACAAAAGATCCGTTGAACAGGAACAACAGTCATTTGTAACGGGTATCTAACGAACCCGAAAATTTGTGATAAAAAAATGATAATAAAAAAATAAGTGAATCCAATACTCCATAACATCGAGTTCATTCATTAATTTTTAGATGCTTCGTAATAACGGCCAACTTTTTTAAAAAAACATATGTATATATATGTATATATGCATATAGTGTGAACAAAAAGTATTAAGACAATCAGGAATATTTCTTGTATGTTGTTTATTCTCAACTAGTTTCGACCTTAGGTCATCGTCAGGAGAAAATTTCTTATTTGAAGAAATTGTTGATAGATTATTAGAAAGGGAGCATTATAGAAGAACTATAAAAGTTGAAGTATTTTTGTGGGTTTGATATGCTATTAAAACCGGGTAGACTAGTGTGTTAGTAGTAGCATGTCCATTTGTTCCGTGAAGAACTATATATATATATATATATATATATATATATATATATATATATATATAATATATATCTTATTATAATGGAGATTGTGTGTGTTTTTCTGTCTGTAACCGAAACTATATTAGTAATCGAGTCACAATTAACATAGTTATTTTCATCCCATTCTTCATGATTTTATTTATATTTAAACCTCAATTATTAATAAAATTGCTTCACCTTTTTATTATTGTTGTCCATATCTACATGATATTTTCCACGTACCCCACTTGTGCGGGTCAGGCACGAAGGCCCTATTTATGTGGGACCAACCACAAGCCGAGACTCATGGGGTGGCGGGTGAAAAATTGCGTCGATCCCGTCGGCATTCCCCCTCAAGGGGGGCGCCTCAGGCGCTGGGAAATAAACCCGGAGGGTGCATATATTTGCTAGTATATACTAATAAATGTGTCTTTATCCATTTCAATTTCACACTTAAGCAACAAAGCTTATTTACGGAATTTATAATATATATATATATATATATATATACACTATTGCCGCGTGGAAGACCTTCACTTGTGACACAGGCTATATGAAACTGACATCATGATGTTAAACAACAAAATTACTTCTATTCTAAACATTGTGAACAAATAATTTTTAAATCACAATTGTCTTATAAATAACAATCATTACAATTAGATTAATTTTAGACGAGTTTTCGCGCACTCGCTTTACTCCAATACAATATTTGTATCCTTGGCCAGCTTCCCTACCCCATCCCCCACCTACCGATAAACCAGATGTCCCTTTGTAGCAGGTCCACTTTACGATTAAATGTAATAATTCAATCTGAGTAGCTTTTATAAGAGTTTGTTTCGCTCTTCAGTTGTTCTTTTAGGACAATTTAAATTTGTTTTAATTTTGAGTATTGAATCAAAGTTTGTTTTTTATTTCCTTTTTTCTTTACTTTATTTTATTTTTTTTATTTTCTTTATTATTTCTCAGCTTTTGAATTTTTCAGCGTTCCATTGCAATTTGTTTCTGACAAAAGTGCTTTGAGGATTTATAATTTTTTTTTTTAAATCTAGTTTGTTTTTTTTTTGTCTTTTATTGCAATAATTTTGGTAATGCTATTGGTAAAAAATAGTCATGGCAATTATTGACGTCGTGGATTTCATAAAATTGATTTTTTCCCAACTTTTACATCTCATTGATTTCACGATGTAAACAACCTCTCCAAAGACAAAAAAAAATAAAATCTTTTATTCTAAACATTAGAAACACATAATTCTTTTAACAATAATTTTCACCAAACATTCTTCTTGTAGGGGAGATGTAGCGGTTATGTATGTGTATCTCTGTTTATGTTTATGTTGGGTGTATTTTGTATGTATTTACATATATTTCATAGTTTTCTGCGTTCTATTATGTAGATAAAGTTTTAACAATAATTTTCACCAACATTCTTCTTGTAGGGGAGATGTAGCGGTTAGTTGTTTAGATTTTACGGCTTGTCAACACTTGTTGGGTTATTTTATGCCGAGGATGAGCAGAATAGAAAGATAGAATGAAGAACAAGTAAGTCACGAATCTATCTGTCTGTCTCTCTCTATGTTGGTCCACACACACACAAATCTCTCTCTCTCTCTCTCTCTCTCTCTCTCTCTCTCTCTCTCTCTCTCTCTCTCTCTCTCCCACACACACACACACACACACACACACACACACACACATAAGAACTATTGTTTATGTACCCGGCGATTAAATGGAGTACATAACACAAGTACTACCTCTCCTGGTCAGAGTGGACCTGGGATATATGACAATGAAGAGGTACTCCATAGTCCCTAGATCTCCAGAATTGGAACCTGAAACACTATATGCGTTTAACTTGATATCAGGACACTAAGAACCCTCAGCCACCGCTTTCTAGCACATATATGATAAAATGGTTCGTGGGTTGCGATACAATCGGTTGCCAGGGCTTGAAGTGACCAGCCGATTTATTGGAGAGGTCTGTCCAACCGCTGTCTATCCTAAGTCAGGGCCAAAATGGATTGTTGCATGTTATGGAGTGCTCATCAAACAGGATTCCTCCTTAAGCATCATGGTCCCACCCTCATGAAACAGGTGCCCCATGGCGTATTGGCTAACTCTGGCATTGTAGTAAGCAGATCAAACCCAATCACGCTGTTATGTTTATTTTCTGACTAATACCATGGAAAAGTATGAACCTCCTCATATGCGCGAGTATGCGCTTAAATAGTACCATCACTTTTTACCGAGCCTGTCGGCTGGGCGTTAGAATAACACCGATTGCACCTTGCAGAGGGTTAAGACTCCCCCAATGGGGCCACTCTTGACCGTGGGTGGCGAATGTGTTTATTGATGCTTAAGGATGGAACAGGTGGATGAGTAGTCCATGACATGCAACACTCCAATTGTCCTAGTTAGGCAGACAGGCGGTCAATGAACCCTTCTGATCAATCGGCTATCACATCAAGCCTATCACCTATATGACTGCCTCCAACCTATTTCCCTATATGGCAAGCCCCAACCCTTTTTATTCATAATGCTGCTAGAATGTGTCTCAGAATCGTCATGCTTGTCCTGGGAAAACGTTAAACACTATCTGATGAGTGAGTCCCAGTATTGAAGGTTGAGGAATGTGAGCAACCCTTCATTATCATTGCTTCAGGTCCAATCTGACCCGATGGTTTACCTGTTAGGGTCCCAATCTATGGGTTAAATAGAAAACATGAGTTTATAAACAAAACATTATCCATTTCAGAATGAATAATTTTTCAAAACGTTGTCGGCATTAAATACCCACGAAGTTGATATGTTCGTAAAACAAAAACCAAACCAAACCATCGCTGTTCTTTCTACATAGATGGCTTTCACATTAAAATAAAATTACAAAGGTTGATATGCATGCAATGAAATTGTTAACGCGGAAATTAGAACTATATTATACATGTGTGTATATATATATATATCATATATATATATATATATATTTTGTGTGTTGTGTGTAGTGTTATATATGGTTATATATATATATAATATATATATATATATATATTAATATATATACGGTGTATATGGTATATAAATGTAAGTATATATATTACCAACTTTACCCTGCACGAGCAGGATACACACCAGGGTCAATTTCTTAAGCGAGTTTCAACAGTTGAAATCAGAGTTTTCCTCTCCTAGACTGGTTACCTAGCCATGGTTAAAGAACCCAGTCTGCCCTGCTATTTACCCATAGCTGGAGTGAGAGTAGGATTCATACCTTCCCCCCCGCAAAGGGTATAGCGCTTAAGTTGAAATGCAATTAAGGTTATGTTTATTAAATTATAAAGTGAGTATATGTTTATATTATAACCTAGCAACCTCCCTGACAACCTCACTGTCTTCCTGATTTTTAACAGCTCTTCTATAATAGGAGTCGTCTATTTTTGCCAGTGTAGTGCACGGGTATTACTGAAGGTATTTGTTGTGAGAGATTATCGTTTTTTAAGTTCGGCAAAATACACAGAACACAAGGGCCAGACTAAAAATAAAGCCATGTTGGTTATCATACATTGGCTTGAAAGGTCAATTAATCTTAACTCCTTTCTGATAAAAAACAAAATGGCCGCACTGATAAGACAGTCAAAACAAAAAAGTAAAAAACAAAAATAACCCTAAAAAGGACTGATTTACTCAATTAGTTCAAAAAGGCAGCTGGCTTCTGTCAAATCATGAAACCAGGGGCAAAGAAATTTATCATCCCTTGGACCGCCTTCATTTAGTCTTTATGTCTTCTCCTTCGAATTCACAACACCTTACCCCCACCCCCAATAAAATTATTCTTCTACCCACACTCGGATCGTAAGGTTCAGTAGAATTTTGGTTTCAACATTTTTTCTTTAGATTTAGATACCTCTATTTGTTTGTTGGCTGGTTGGTAGTTAGATTTTATGGCATGTCAACTCTTGTTGGGTTATTTTTATGCTGAGATGATTTTTTGTTTTATTCATTCTTGTTGGATTTTATGGCATTGTCAACTCTTGTGGGTTATTATGCTGAAGATGTTTTGTTTTATTCATTCTTGGTTGGATTTTATGGCATGTCAACTCTTGTTGGGTTATTATGCTGAAGGATGTTTTTGTTTATTCATTCTTGGTTTGATCGTTGATTTTATGGCATGTCAACCCTTGTTGGGTTATTTTATGCTGAAGATGGTTTTGTTTTATTCATTCTTGGTTGGTTGATTGTTGGATTATGGCATGTCAACCTTGTTGGGTTGTTTTATGCCAAAGATAGTTTTTTTATATCATTCTTGATGGTATTCAATTTTTTTTTTTCAAACTCAATTATTTTTAAACACGTCTTTTTAAATCTATTTTTTCTATTTAACCCATTGATGGGACCCTACATACTACTACTAATAATAAAGGGTTTGGAAAAGAGTCTGGATGAATTGGAAATCAGAGGAAGAATAAAGACAACCCAAACAACAGCATTATTAAGATCAGCTAGAATATTCAGAAGCGTCCTGGAGATCAGGAGACTTGTTGTCACTCAGTCTCCAGTGAACCACCAGCTTTGGCGGGTGTGAAAACCGCTCATCATAATAATAATAATAATAATAGTAATGATAATAATAAAATACGACAGTAGAAACAGATCCTAGCCATAAGCTCCAGAACTTAGCTTTCAGAAATCTTCTGATGAAGGGATCTTTATCCCGAAATATAAAGAAAATAAATCAAAGATAGAGGTAATTTTCACCTTTAGTTGGATAAATTCCTAGTATAAAATTGTGCGTGTGCATTATCTGAAATGACTTTAATTGTTATTAAGAACACATTTTATGATATTTTTGTTTTAAAGCATGCAGTTGTATTGTTTTCGAAAAGTTTCTAAGATTTGTGTATTTCGCACTGAGACTTTCAAAATGGCTACCGGCTTGTTTCAAAGTGAAAGTCAGTTGGCTAAATTCCTAGCATAAAATTATCTGAAATGAACTTAATTGTTATTAAAAACACATTTTATGATATTTTTGTGTTAAAGCCTGCAGTTGTATTGTTTTCGAAAAAGTTTCTAAGATTTGTTTATTTCGCACGGAGATTTTTCAAAATAGCTACCAGCTTGTTTCAAAGTGAAAGTCAAGGGAGGTTACTCTAATTGCCTTATTTGCTTGGAATTTAGCCAACTAAAGGTGAAAATTACCAAGGTAGATGAACAACATCATAGTTACCTCATTTTCTTCACACTTGCATTGTGATAGCCTTCAAAACCAACCACCAAACCAATACAGACACAAGCAAATTATAAAACTGATTTAAACCCTTTTCTTTTCATTTATTAAAAAAAAACTCAAAAGAAAACTAAGAATCGCCTCAGGACAGATTAGACGAAACAGAAAAGCTTTTCTGACCTTTCCTCATTCTTATTCTAACTGACCACCCCAGCTGCAGGTTGGAGACAAGAGAGTGTGAATGCAAATGAGGGGGGGGGTAAGGGAAAAGGGGCCAAGAATAACGGGGGGAGGGGGTCAAACAAAGCTAACAGCACCTGCTTCTAATACATAGATATTTTGTTTGCCTGCTTATTGTTACATACTTTCACATGACAACATTTTCGGATTTGGGTTTCGACTTTTACCAGGTGGTCTTATAAACTGCAGGGGGGGGACAATGAGCCCTTTTCTCCCGGGGGCATTTTACATGATTAAAAGGACCAGAAAAAATTATCTTTATCTTTCAAAAAAACATAATATCCTCCAAAAATGTGTGTAATTGATATATATATATATGTGTGTGTGTGTATGTAATACAGTGAAAAATTTGAAAAAACTCAGGTTCAAATAAAATGAGTGATATTTATTCAGCCAATGCTGCAGTGTTTCAATCTGTTTAGTAGATCTTCTTCAGGGCTTTTGTTGATATAAGGAAAAGGAAAATTTATCACAGAATAATAAGGAGACTGTGATAGTTTTTGTTGATCAGTTTGTTTAAAAATGTTTTGAATGGAAAATTAGCGCTCTTGAATATTTGAAATTTATGAATGCTGGGATAAACGGTTTTAAGATGACATCGAACATATATATATATATACATATATAAACAATATTCATACACATACAAATTTTTTATTTATTGTGTTTCCAACTAATGAATGAACATACTTTTCATATAATCAACTGTACACAAATGCATAATAACTAAATATGTATAGAAAACAGAAAAAAATGATTGAATAGAATTATTATATATATATTATATATATATATATATAATATATATATATATATAGAGAGAGAGAGAGAGAGAGAGTGAGAGAGAGAGGAGAGTGAGAGAGAGAGATTGTAGCCTCAATGATGGTTTGGTGAACAAACCGAAAACTTTAGCATAGGCTAATTAAAAATATCATCCTTCTGAATATGTTGTTTTTTTTCATTTTTATATACCCCCCATATATATATATATATATATATATATATATATATATATATATATATATATATATATATTTCATGATAAAATAACATGAATACAAATTTAAGATTAAACTATAAATTGTTCTCATAGAATCTATTAATAATGGAGATTCTGTGTCTATCTGTCAGTAACCGAAACTATGTCACCTCTTACGTCACAATACCTGAAATCATTAATACATAGAATAAAGAACAACCCTGTATTATATTTCTTTTTCTTTTTAAGTATTCATATTAATATCAATATAATAAATAAAAGCTGTTCTTATAATTCAACATTTGAATCCTTTCCATTTTAATAATCACAATTTAAATAAATTGACTATGAAATTACTTTAAATGGAAAAATAATTTGCATAATTTGTAATCAATTTTTAAAAATCATTTCTTACTCGCGTCTTTTTTTTAATAACAAGAAGTTTACTAAAAAGTTATGAATGAATAATAACAACAATTTTGTGTAAAATATTCAAAATAATTATTTAATTGATAATTAATAGATGCACGCAACATTTCATTTGAGGAGGACAAAACTAAGTTTCCATTTCAAATTGTTTTATTTTTTTACTTACTTATGATACAAACCCTCTGACATTGAATTTTTAACTCCCACCCTCTCAGGTAATATCTTTCAAAAAATAATTTTTACATGAAGAGCGTCTTACTGACTATCCCACCTTGTTTTGTTGTCAACTATGGTGCAATTTACTGTTTGTTATTATTTTTATGGGAAATATGTTTTAATAGGGGCATTGTATTTTATCATATGATATATTTGATTTTTTTATTGTATCATACACACACACACACACACACACACACACACACACACATATATATTATATATATATATATATATATATGAGAGGTATCCAAAACTTGGTAGTAAGGGATGATTCTATTTGTGATTTTAAGATACACTGTATTATTATTGTATGATCCAGTATGTATAAATACAGTGAATCTTTAAATCACTAAAGAGAGCTCAATGTATAATAAACTTTTTAGATTATATACAGAGCAATATTTAGGTTTAGTTGCCGATGATCCGACTATGAAACAGGTATTTTTACCGTTCATTAATTAAAGTTGTTTATCTCTCTTTATCTTTAAACAGTTTAAACAATTAATGATAGCATGATTTAATAAATAATAATAATAATAATAACAATTCCACTTCAGATAATAGACTTTGATCTGTTTACTTCGACAGTTAACGTTTGGAAATGCATATGTGTATGTACATGTATGTAATCAGAAATACATGTATATATATATATATATATATATATATATATATGTAGTCAGGTCACCCAAAGCGCTACAGGTACTATGTAATACACACACACACACACAGCTCAGTTGGTAGAGTGAGGATTAGGAACCACAAGGTTGCGAGTTTGATACTGGTCCTCGCCAACTCAGCATATGAGTAGCACAGGGATCTGATGGTAGGTGTAGCACTCCACCTCAGATGCTAAAAAAAATCTCCTTGGTCTAGCACTAGTTAAAAGGGGATAGACTCCCTCACTGTCTGGCTGATAACGACTTTAGACCACTCTTTTTACTTTATTCATATATATATATATATATATATATATATTCTTCACTTTGGTGTTTATGTATATGCACATACATACATATGTATATACATGTATATACACACATAAATATAGATATGACCTGGTTTAGTAAAATCTCTCTATAATTTATGTGCTTGATATATATATATATATATATATATTCTTCAGTCTTTGGTGTTTATAAGCTCCACTGAGCCAGATAAAACAGTTCAGGTGAAAACAATTTAAAGTAATAGATGAATGAATAAATGACTATGAATAAGGTTTGCAATTTCTTTTGAAGTCTTTCTCTCTCTCTCTCTCTCTCTCTCTCTCTCTCTCTCTCTCATTTTTTAATGGATCCTTTCACACCTTTAACACCCACTCTGTTTTTCAATATCCTTTTGTTACTCATCTCATGTAAGTCAGTTCATAGTTACAAAAAAGCTTTTAAGTCTATAAGTCGACTCTCTCACTTCTTTCTTATAAACACTTATTGTATAAGCCAATTAAATTTCAGCTCAAAATATCATTAATTAAAGGAATTCATTTTTTTAAGCCAAAAGTTAATTAAGAATTTATTTACAAAATCAAATTAGATATCATTTTAGACTAGCAGAGAAAAAAAAGCAAAAAAAAAAAAAAACGCCCTCTGTGTGTGTGTGTGTGTGTGTGTGTGTGTGTTTGTTTGTGTATTTGTGTATTTGGGTCTATCAAAATATCATATTTTTCTGGAATTAAGAGGAACTTTTTGATATGAAGAGACAAAGCGAAACAGATAGATAGACAGACGACACAGATGTTACAGACAAAAGAAGATAGATAGATTATACATATACACACACACACACTCACATATACATACATATATATATATATATATATATATCTTAGAAAGATATTGCTCTGTATATTCTTGGTGACTTTAATGCCAAATTCGCAGATGACCACATCACATAGAGGGCTCTATGGGATTTACATTCATTACAGATCATCTGGTAACATATTCAATATAAGACATCTAAAGGCAGGTTCAATGCAAGTGACTGTAAACTGATAACACACACACAGCAGAACCTTATGGATTGTTTCTCCGAAGCATCTACAGCATTTGGATTAACCATAAATGTAAAAAAGACTGTTGTCATGTATCAGCCTGCCCCGAACAAATGCTTTGTGGATCCCACTATCTTTGTATATGGTGAACACCCTCAAAGTTGTCCATCATTTTGTCTATCTTGGGAGCACATTATCACAGGACAACTCTTTAGATGAGAAATTTCCTCAGGTTGCAGAAAGCAACGAGATCCTTTGGTTTGCTTGAGAAGAGTGTTTGGAGCCAACGTGGCATTAAGATCTCCACCAAGCTGGGTGTATACAGAGTCTGTGTGCTCGCTGCACTTTTGTACGCCTGTGAGACTTGGTTGTTTACAAACGACATCTGAGGACACTTGAGAGATTCCATCAAATTGCCTTCACAGGATTTTAGGGATAGAATGATTGTCATTTACACCAGACTCCACAATACTTGAAAGATGTCACCTGCCGAGTTTGATCCTTAGATCTCATCTTTGCTGGCTGGTCATCTAGTTCGCATGAATGATTGCCGAATCCCAAAACAACTATTTTACGGGGAAATCTCAACTGTCAAATGTCATCAGTACAAACCCAAATTGAGCTTTAAGGACTGCCTCTAGGACACTCTGAAGAACACTGCTATCGCTGTGGAGGACTGGGAGAAGTTAGCTTGTAATAGAGCCACCATCTACCTGTCTGTGGAAGAATTTGAGTCCAACCGAATTAAACACCAAAAATTGAAGCGGGCTATTAGAAAGGGTAATTTTCAACCCAGCAACATTCAAAAGGGAGAAGTTCTAACATGTAGTTTATGTGGAAGAGTATGTCTCTCCAGGGCTGGCCTGGTGAGTCATCTGAGAAAACACAAGGATAGAGTGTCAAATGCTACTGGCACCTAACTATGATAAAAAAACAACAAAAAAACAGGAAATAATCTTACTCGAACATGAGTTGACAGCCAACAACACACACACACACATATATATATATATATGTCGTTGATTGGGTTTGTGGCATTCGTGCACCAATTCTTGCCTATTGACTGTGCCAAAAAGTGTGGATGTCCAACACAAGCCTTCACCACTATAAACAAATCATTGTGTGGGTTGTTCATTGTATGAACCCTTCATGCGTCAAAATCGACGAGAGAGTCCATGATATATCAAGCACATAAATTATAGAGACTTTACAAAACCAGGTCATATCTATATTTATGTGTATATATATACATACATATGTATGTATATGAAGAAAGAAATTGATATAAAATCCAAGAATGTAAATGTTTAAACATAAGTGAAAAAATATGAAATTTTCAAAGTATTTTCATGTTTTTTCAATAACATTTGATACATTTATATATATATATATATGTATGTGCACATATCATCATGAGTGCAAAATTTGTTCTAAGATGTGCAAGTCACTGACAGGGCTGAAGAGTCATTAACGAGCCCACGAACGTACAATGAAGGAAGGAGTGGCATTCATCTGACAAGATGCTGCAATCAACATTATATATATATATATATATATATATATATATATATATAAGAGGCTAAATTAAATTTCTTTAAACTAGGTTATATGCGTATGTACATATATACATTTATGTGTGTTTATATATACCAGGTCATATATGTGTATTTATATATATGTATATAAACACATATACGTATGTATGGGTATATATACATAATATGTGTGGGTATATATATATATATATATATATATATATGTGTGTATATATGTGTGTATGTGTGTGTGAGAGAGTCCTTTAATAAATACGGGAAATTTCTTTTGAAGTAGCTAAATAAATTTATTTCTCAGAAGTTTTTCCATAAATATAAACAGTATTGGTAATATTTAATATGGTCATTTAATAAATAAGGGGATTTTTTTTTTTTTTTAAAGAGCAAAATAGATTTATTTTTCTTCCAAAAATATAAACATTGTATTTAATGCCAAATCCATCCTTGCAGAAGAACAGTAGTGGTACTATTTAACGCAGCCAGAGCTGGAAAGGATGAAAAGCTTCATGCCTCTCTCCAAGGATATTAGTCCAAAAGTGGAAATAACAGCATGACTGGAGGTCAAACTTGTTTACTACGCCACGGGGACCCCTCCCTCCCCCCGATCTTTTTTATCTAAATAATTGTTATATTTAATACAGGGGCCTAGACAAGAAAATCACCAGTTTTCAATTACAATAATTCTTATTCGGATTGCCCCCCCCCCCCATATTAATTATCAGGCACTTAAATGATTTTGAGGAAAGGGTTGATTTGGATGAATCACCTTTCAATGGTGGATGAGTGGTAGGGATAAACAAGTTACTTTTTTTAATTTTATCTTTTTTTTTATAACGAATACCTGAATTACTAATTAATTCAGGATATTCATTACCTGTTCATAATAATAATGAGGGTCAACTAGTAGTGCTAATCTTCTTCTTGTTTGTATTTTTTTTTAATTATTTTTATTTTTAGAATGTAATTTCCTATGAAAACTTAGTGGGAAATGTAAGGGGCTGATGTCATGAGGCTATCTGTGTGAATATGTTTGAGATGTATTTGTTTAGGGTCTATCAAAAGTATTTTAATTCTATATAGATGCCAGTTCCAAGTCTTATTTCATATATATGAATATATATATATATATATATATATATATATTGTAGAAAACATTTTTTCTCTCTACCATGGTTTCAATTGTTCAAGGTACACCTTCCTCAGGAGAACTAAAAAATTATAGGTAGCTAATTTTATATATACTTCTCTGGTTTAGAATTATTTTTATTTCTCTCTCTGTCTTTGAATTAGTATGAACTTTAGTCTTTAAATCTAAACTGTTTCCCTTTGAAATTAAAGATTAGTTTTCTATACGCTTATATATATATATATATATATATATATAATATAATAAAATAAATATATAAAGGTTTTACATATCTATTTATTAGGTGACAAAGGAACATTCACGACCATATTGGTTTCATGCGAGGCAATCATCAGGTGAAGATGTTTCAAATCCAAGGAAAATCGATAAAAATTTCAAAAAAATTTCAGAAAATTCAATAGACATAGGATGTGTATGATTAGATAAAGTGATGTGTGTATGTATGTGGTGGTAATTTGAATATATGTGAGTGTTTATGGACAGCATAAAGGTTGTGTATGCGGGGTAACTGGTCACACACATAATACATTGTTCTATGAATGTGCAACATTTGATTAAAAAAAAGAAGAATACAGGTTATATATATATATATATATATATATATATATATATATATATATATATATAACCTGTATTCTTATTTTTTTAATTGATAATCAAAAATAGCCTCTTTTATTTTACAAGGGAAAAAATTTTTTTTTAATTTTTCAGTTGATTGTTATTAACTCAAATTCAAATATAACCTAAATTACATGTAAACCGGAAATGAAACAGACAGAATAGGCAACATTGATAAGTCCAAACATTTCTCAAGAGAATTTTACAAAGGTAAGATATCCGATTAATTCTGATTTCTAAATTTTCAATTTCCTATTATCTTCCGAATATCTTCATATATATTAATCTAATGCTTCAAAAGAGTCCAGTAAAAATAATTTTTTCATTAAAAGATTTCTCTTAAAAAGTTTTTTTTCCTTTGGGAGAGATGTTTTTTTAAAAATTTTTTTACTAAATAATTTAGAAGCATATGCGAAGACTTACATTTCACATTATATATATATAGAATGAATACCATTGGGAAAGGTATGCATCCAACTACACTCCTTCCAGCTATGGGTAAATAGTAGGGCAGACTGGGCTCTTTAACTATGGTTAGGCAACCACTTTAGAAAAAGGAAAACTCTGAATTCAAACCTGTTAAACTCAGCTTATGAAATTGACCCTGTGTCATATCATGTGGAGAGGTTGGTAAATTTATTTACATACATATGTAAGTACATTATATTTCTTTCAACAGTTTCTGCATTATTAGCATTATCTATACATATACAAAGGCCAGTTTGTGTGTGTGTATGTCCGGAGGAAACTATGAAAATAAAACAATTAATGACAAAGTAAATATATATATACACATTCACTATCACCAGATCTTGCTTTTTGAGCAAAAATAATGAAGATTTGATTTATTTTTGTAAAGATAATTAAAAAATAAAATCTAAATGATAACTGCATGGAATTTTTGGCATTAAGTATTTTAAATAGAAGACAATAATTTTTCTTTTCAGAGTGTCTTGATCAATGCAAGGTCTTTTTTTCTATAGGGATTTTAATGGGGCATCCTGTGAGGATCCAACTCATGATTCAATGACAAATGGATCTGTGAGACTACATTTTTCATCCCTCCCTCTACCTAGGCAACACCAGGTAGCCACTTCTAGTTTCAATATACAGGCCATGTCATTTTCATCCAATTTACATAATGTTGAACACACACTTCAATATCTACATATATTTATGTGGGAAAGAAATAAAAATATATGAAAAATAAGTCATGAGGATGATTTATTAATGTGTGAAAATTATTGTCAATGTTTAAAACATTTCAATTATTAGATAAATATCAAATATTATATATATAATATATATATATATATATATATATATAAATCAAATGTATATCAAATATGTATCCACAATCTTCAATAGGACATTGACACATCAGCTGTGATGTTGGCTTTTGTTTATAAAGCGATACGAGAAAACAATATGCCTACATTTGAATTTATATATATATATATATATATATATATATATATATATATACATACATATTCATACTTATCATCAGATGCATGCATATATATATATATATATATATATATATATATATATACATACATATTTCATACGTATCATCAGATGCATGCATATATATATATATATATAACATATATATTCATACGTCATCAGATGCATGCATATATATATATATATATATATACATATTTTATACGTATCATCAGATGCATGCACACACATATATATATATATATATATATACATATTTCATATGTATCATCAGATGCATGCATGCATATATATATATATATATATATATATACATACATATTCATACGTATCATCAGATGCATGCACATATATATATATATAATATATATGTGTATATATATATATACATATTTCATATGTATCATCAGATGCATGCATATATATATATATATATATATATATATATATATATACATATTTCATACGTATCATCAGATGCATGCATCTATATATATATATACATACATATTTCATACGTATCATCAGATGATATATATATATATATATATATATATATATATATATATATACACACATATACATATATGCACACATATATATATATTTCATACGTATCATCAGATGTATGTGTGAGTGTTTTTTTCACTTATCTATAAGCCCTGTATCTTATATAAATATATAAAGTAAACAAGAGGTCATTAGAATTATCTGTGTGTGTATATATATATATATATAATTAATTGAGGTATCCGTAAAAATTAGATCTGCAAAGTAGACACCATTTAATTTTCACTCTTTAATACACTGACTAAATACCTTAATACACTTGCTAATCTCTTTTATTAAGGATTAACCCACCCACCCCCTCTACCACCCACTAACCCTCTTCTGATCAAATCCTCATCACTGATATATGATAACCCAACAACTATTTTGTACTATTAAGATATTTTGGACTGTTGTCCTCATCTTTACTGTTATAAACACAACATTTCAGCCAATGTGCTCTCCAACCTTCTTCAGGTGTTTCTTGTTGAACTTTGGAACCTTTTTGTCGAACTCTAAAAATTTCAGACGATTTGGGATGGAAACAAAATCTTCAGTTGGATATGGCACAACAGATATAGGGGTTGAGTTAATACAGTTCTAAGTGACAATCATCTATAGGTTGCAGGTTCAATCCTGACCATAGGCAAAAATATTAAAAATTTTAGCTCATATTCATTAAGATAAAACCAAACAATTAGAAATCAATAATACCAAGCACATATTTATTAAAATCAATCTTTTAATATCAATATGCAAATTAACCTTCCAGCTCACACTGTAAACTGCTATTTTTGTTGTATATATAAATACAATTGCATGTTGTTAGTATGTAGATATGGTCAACAGTATTTATAATGTAAAACAATTTTATTTATGATTGAGATTTGAATAGAATAAAATCTTGGAGAATGTGATGTAAATAACTGAAGGAATTGTGACTTGAGTAGTAATATAGTTTTGGCTACAGACAGATAAGCTCACAATCTCCATTATAATAACTAGCAAATATATGCACCCTCCGGGTGCAAGTATTTAAGTTTTAATGAAATAGAATATTATATTAAATTAGAAAGGCTAATGAAACTAAATAAGAATGCATATAAAAAGATTTGAAACAGAGGGGTTTTAATAGAAAAATAGAACAACTGAAACTTACTTTCCCATCGCTTCCATCTTTCATTGCTATTTTTTTTTTAAATTTAACTATTTAGTTGAAATAGGAAGTAAAGAATAAAATTAGTTATTTCTTCTTGTTAATGGATTTCTTTTAAGATTTATTGAAGAGATTTTTGCTCTTATTCATTAAGATAAAACCAAACAATTAGAAATCAATAATACTAAGCACATATTTATTAAAATCACATTTTTAATATCAATATGCAAATTAGCCTTCCCGTTTACTCTGTAAACCGCTATTTTGTTGTATATATAAATACAATTGCATGTTATTAATATGTAGATATGGTCAACAGTATTAATAATGTAAAACAATTTTATTAATAATTGAGGTTTAAACAAAAATAAAATCATGGAGAATGTGATGTAAATAACTAAGGGAATTGTGATTTGAGTAGTAATATAGTTTCGGTTACAGACAGAAAACCACACAATCTCCATTATAATAAGATATTTAACATAGCTTAACACTCGTAACCGATCATGGTTAACGGAATGAGAACAATCTTCCCTAGTGGATTAAATAAAAGATTCAGTTCGAAATTCTGTGAAGGCTCCTGATTCCAACATGAAGGCTTCTGAGTCCAACTGGAAGGTTCCCAAGTCTGACAAGAAACACCTGAAGAAGATCGGAGGGTACATCGACCAAAACATTGTGTATATAACAAAAAAGGTGTGGAAAACATTTTGAAAAATCTAAATGATACAAATTATTAAGTCTTATCTCAAAAATAACAAGAAACACCTGAAGAAGGCCGGAGGGCATATCAACCGAAACATTCTGTACATAACAATAAAGATGAGGACAACAGTCTGAAAAATGTAAATAGTACAAATTATCAAGCCTCATCTCAAAGATTCAGAGAGATAACCAACAGTTATTACAGTTCAGGTTAAAGGTGCTGTAAAGGTTACCTGAAGCTGAACTTTTTTAGATGCAGGTGTCATTGGGGAACAAGAAAAGTTTGGTTAAATGGACCAGTCTTTGAATCATTCATCAGAACTTTCTTGTTCCCCAATGATACCTGAATTGAAAAAATAAGGTCTAAAAAGTGAAGGTTTGTGGTTATAATCGTAGAAATTGGACTTGGCAAGATGGGTTAAAATCCTGGAAAATGGCTGGTTGAATTTTACGGCATGTCAACTTGTGGTGGGTTATTTTATGCTGAAGACATTTTGATGAATTCTTGATGGGTATTCAAAATTTGTTCTTTAAAACCCAATTTTCTTTAAACACATTTTATACACTCCATAGATGGGACCCTAACAGGTACTACCACTCCTGTTCAGAGTTGACCTGGGAGTAATGTCAATAAAGGGACACTCCACACACTCCAGAGCTCCAGAATTGGAACTTCATCACTATATGCATTTTAACATCATACCCAGGATACTAAGACCCTCATCCACTGCCTTCTAGCACATGATAAAAAGAGTAGTGCCATAATGGCAATATGGTCAGGATAAACAACAGCAGTTACTGTAAATAACTTGATATCAAAATGGCTTTATTCGGCATTAAATAACCTGGAATGGGTTGTTATGCCATAAAATTAAATAAAAAAATCCACTAATAGAAAATATTTTAAATATTACCTCTCTGGTTCAGAGTGGACCTGGGAGTAATGGCAATAAAGGAGCATTCCACTATCTCCAGAGCTCCAGAATTGGAACTTCACCATTAGATGCAATTTAATATCATACCCAGGACACCAAATCCTGGACAAGGCTGTTTGCATTTCATACAGTGGATTTCACATGTTCTCATTCCATTAACCAACCGCAGCTGGCAGGGCTGGCATTTTCGCCATCATCAATTTTTAAGAATATTGTTTCTTGCAAGTGCCTCTCTTAAACAATGGTTCTCAACCTTTTTTTACCTATTGACCCCCTTTTAATCCTATTTTACACTGGTGGACCCCCCCCCCATAGCCATTCGATGTTTAAAAATCCCATTGTATTTTTATAGTTAAATACATTTTACTTGCCTGGGTCCCAAAAAATGTTATATGGTCCCTAGGAGTCCATATGGACCCCGGTTGAGAACCACTGCTCTAAAAGAATACAAGCTTGTAGGTGGGGCTTAGAATACACTGACTGTATCCAGAGGGGGTAAGACCTGCCCTCCTAATAGTGCCAACTCGCAAATCTCTGTAGTTAACCCTTTTTAATTGAAAGATTGATGCAATACAATCTTCCTTGTACCTTTCTTTTTTTTAAATCTGTGTACTATACTAAGCTAAGCTGAGTTGATATCTAAAGTAGGATGATCTTTAGCCGTTGTTAAGTCAGTTGCTGTGCTGTGTTCAATTAACGAAAGTCAGCAAAGTAAACAAAAAGTAACTACAGTGTTTACTAAATTAGTCTTAAACAAATCACCAAAAGTCAAACCATAAGTAATGATAAATGTCTAAAAAAAATTTCTCTTTATCTGGTTTGGTTTGGTTTCTTTGTTTAATGGCAGATCAACCTTTGTGGATTATTTAATGCCAAAGCCAGCCTTCTGAAAGAGCAGTAGAGTTACTATTTAACTCATAGCTGTGTGGTGGGGGTTCATACCATTCCCAAGGGTATTAGTCCAAAAGTGACAGGAATTTAAAACTTGCTTACTACAATGTCGCAGTCCAGCATGTTAGCCACAACACCATGGGGATTTCCCCTATTTTGGAACTATTATACTGAACATAATATAAAAACAAAAATAAAATTTGATTACACTGAGAATGGAGAATGAATACAAAAGTTGTTTATTGCTATAGAGAAAAGTATCGATATGTTTATTACATATTATAATGCCCTAGCACCTATATGATTTTCCCAACCCTATTGCCCTTATGGCAAGCCCCAACCCCTTTTTATCATATGGATGCTAGAAGGTGGTGGCTGCGGGTCTACATGTCCTGGGAATGACGTTAAACTCTATCTGATGGTGAGGTTCCAGTTCTGGAGGTTTGGGGAATGTGGAGCACCCCTTCATCACCATTGCTCTCTGGTCCACTCTGACCCGGAGTGGTAGTACCTGTTAGGGTCCCATCTATGGGTTAAATAGAAAAATGTATTTATAAAAAAATTGTATTATCCTTTAATTGATTTATTTCAAAACTTTATCAGCATTAAATGACCCACTGAGGTTGATATGCCGTAAAACAAAACAAACAAACAAACATATTATAATGATCTGATTTTTGTATGTTTGCATATTACCTTAATGCGGCAATAATGGCACATTGTAGCAAGTTTTTCTTAGGGCAACAGAAATTAAAATGCCCCAAAAGAATGAAGCAATTTGCATTCAAATTTTCTTAACCTGCTTATAGTTACTCAAAGGAAATAATTAACAAATATCTATCAGAGTGAGTAAAATAGTTGGAGTGGCCTATTGTCAGTATCAGACGAAGAGCAATGGAGTCTATTCATTACCCGAGAAAATTTAAAAAATTAAAAAAAGAAAATTTACTTTTAAAAAGTGATAGTCCAAGTCATTGGTTTCAAAGCAGCAAATTTGCTGTCATTATCCAAGGAGCTTTGTCTTGATGATAAGCGACCAATATTTTGCTTTGAAACCAATAGTAACAAATCAAATGCTTTTTAATTGTATAGTATCTCATAACAAATAAATATAGGTGTAAATATTTTATGCTAACACTTACTACCACTCTAAGTCAGAGTAGATTGGTATTCCATTCTTTAACTCATTTTTTAAATACATTTTTTTATCAATTTAACCATATGTGCAGGTGCAATCAGAAAATTTTTTTTTAACTTATTGAATGAAGAGTTCTCATTGAAATGAACAGGAAGTGTGATCAGAGGGTGACGGAAATGAGTGAAGATGGGAATATGAATAAATGGATGAACAGGAAGTGACTCATGTTTTGTTTTTTTTAAGGGCCAATAGATATTTACTTTTAGACTTGATTTTTTTTTTTCAATTATTCCCACATATCATTATCACATATCACTCAGATAAATAAAAAATATTAACCATTCCACACCATACAAAACTAATCCCGCAACATGATACTCAACAATGCTAACATATCAATAAAACTGCTAACAACAAAAGTATATGGTGGAAGAAGTGGGATGTTTGATGTCAATATTCAATAAAAGTATTCAAACATTTAAAGACCATAAATAAATCAAGCAAAATGGCATAGAAGACAAAACTCTTGATTAAACAAACAAAATTGTATTAACTAGAATGTATACAAAAGGTAGCATCGAATACTGGGCGAGGTTCCGCCAAAGTTCTTTTTTTAAAGTTCAAATGTAAAATGTAATAAAATATTTTACAATTCACACAATGAGAAAGAACGTTAAAGTTTGTATGTCCAAATAATCATCAGTCAAGCTGTATTTGTACTGATATTTAGATTGTCTCTTAAAGTGATGATTATTTAAAGAGAGAAAGAGAGATAGATAGTTCGTACCTTATGCATTAACATTTCTTAAAACAAGTGACAAGGATTCTCTTTGGCAGGCAAAATCTTTCTGCTTGAAAATGAAAAAGTCCTAGACTTTATAGTAATCAGGTAGGATCAGCGAGGCTTCTTTCGATAATTTTTCTTTTTATACATGCTCCCACCCCCATGGTTGAGCACTGTAGGAGGGACATTAATTGAAATTTCACCGTTTGGCGTAAAGCTGTTACTCGTCTGTCCGCTGTTTACAGTTCCTGAGTTCTCTGGTGATTGTATAAACATTCCACATAGGGATGTATCAGTTAATTGTTCACTTCAGACTGACAGCCGCAAATAGCCGCAAGGGTAAGGGACTTGGCAGACAAAAATTCTGTCGTGTTTCAATCCCAGCTAGAGGTAGCTGTTAAAAAGACGAGCCACACTGATGAGAAGTAAACTTCA
>CM042168.1:15609880-15642380 GCA_023376005.1 Doryteuthis pealeii | reverse complement strand
CCATTCAAAGCAAATATGTGAGTCCCAGGACGCACTAAATCAAAAAGCAATTAGCATCACTGTTTGTCTATAATAATTTGTTTACACAGTAATATGATATTATTTATTCCTATCTAATACAAATAATTTGCACACAGTTATATGGTGTCAAGTATTCCTATCTAATACAAATAATTTGCATACAGTTATATGGTGTCAAGTATTCCTATCTAATACAAATAATTTGCACGCAGTTATATGGTGTCAAGTATTCCTATCTAATACAATAATTTGCATACAGTTATATGGTGTCAAGTATTCCTATCTAATACAAATAATTTGCATACAGTTATATGGTGTCAAGTATTCCTATCTAATACAAATAATTTGCATACAGTTATATGGTGTCAAGTATTCCTATCTAATACAAATAATTTGCATGCAGTCATATGGTATCAAGTATTCCTATCTAACATAAATATAATGAAATATATTAATATCACTGCCAAGTCCGTCTGTATGCCAAGTCTTTCAGCAACCTTTGAAATAATGAAGGCATAAGTCCACTCCTCCCTGTCCAGTCACACAAATGAATGAGAAAGATAAAATAAAACTCTATTCATGCTTGATGAGTATCAAAATTTTTTTAACACATTTTTTTAAAATGCATTTATTCTATTTAACCCATAGATGGAAGCCTAAAAGGTACTACCACTCCAGGTCTGAGTGGACCTGGTAGTAATAGAGATGAAGGGGTACTGTAATGGTTAGTCGTAAGAAATGGACTTGTCGACCAGAGTTCAATTCGTGGACGAAACTGTCTGCATTTCACATGGTGCTAATACCCTTGGGAAAAGTATTAATCCTATTATCCCTCCAGCTATGGGTAAATAGCAGGGCAGACGGTGCTCATTAACCATGGCTACGTAACCAATCTAGGAGAAGGAAAACTCTGAATTCAAACCTGTTAAACTCCGCTTAAGAAATTGATCTTTGTCGCATCCTGCTCGTGCGTAGGTGTTGCTATATATATATATATATATATATGAATAAGATATAATGAAAAAACAAACGATGTTTACAACTGAAATAGGCTCATCAGAAGAGAAAGTGTGCAAACCGTTTCGGGGCCAATTCTCTTGACGGTTTTTAAAAAGCAACACTCGGCCCATCCTCAACTAATATGAGGACCCTATTGCGTTATAATGTATCAACCGCACGTGGGTCGGTCATCAACAAAAAACAAGACGGGAAAAAGACCGTTAGTAAAAACAGAACGCTGCTAGTTAAAAACCGTCAAGAGAATTGGCCCCGAAACGGTTTGCACACTTTCTCTTCTGATGAGCCTATTTCAGTTGTAAACATCGTTTGTTTTTTCATTATATCTTATTCATACTGTCGGATTAATTTCCATTTTATTTTCATATATATATATATATATATATATATATATATATATATATATAGTGACCGAAAGATACATACACTCCTATGTATTTAATAGTTTAAAAACACCAGTTCCCGCATCAGCTGTCAGTGGGCGAGGGGATAAGATATCGGACTACCATGCAGTCAGTCTGAGTTCGAACCCTACTCAAGGATAGTTGTGTCTAGCCACACTGAAGAGGCATGATATGCCGAAACACATGTCTGTGGATGACTTATTAATATATATATATTCTCTCCTGATGAGCCCATGCTTTTGTAAACATCCTTTGTTTTTTCAATATATCATATTCACACTGTCTGATTAATTTCCATTTTATTTTCACACACACACACATATATATATATATATATATATAATATATTATATAGAGAGAGAGAGAGAGAGGGGGGGTAAGGAACAAGATATAAGGGGAAAACTTTCTCCCTATTGACCTATGACAGAGAGAGAGAGAGAGAGAGAGAGAGAGAGGGGGGGGGTAAGGAACAAGATATAAGGGGAAAACTTTCTCCCTATTGACTATGACAGAGAGAGAGAGACAGAGAGACAGAGAGAGAGAGAGAGAGAGAGAGGGGGGTAAGGAACAAGATATAAGGGGAAAACTTTCTCCCTATTGACCTATGACAGAGAGAGAGAGAAGAGAGAGAGAGAGAGAGAAAGGAACACGATATAAGGGGAAACTTTCTCCCTATTGACCTATGACAGAGAGAGAGAGAGAGAGAGAGAGAGAGAGAGAGAGAGAGAGAGAGAGAGAGATTCTCTATTAAAGAAATGTCTTTTCCTCATAACATGACTCTAATGGTTGTAACCATGTTTAGCACACCTGGTCTTTTTTTTTTACAAAAAAATTGTTTAAAACAAAAATAAATATAAAGAATTAAAAAAGAATTGTTTAGGGCTTGGTGGCGGGGGAGGGGTGCAGGCAATGAGCCCCCCGCCCTCCACACTTTTTACCTATCTACTTCTTTTACTTTCTTCTCTTGCTGATGGAAATATTTTTTTAACACCTGTGAGGAGTTGGCAGGTTAAAGACCCACGGCCTGACACTATGTCACCAACTACTTGCCCGTGGATCCAGTTCTCGGGAGCAAAACCTACGAACCGGGTTGACAGTGAGCAAGGGTAAATCAGGTACAGAAGAAAGGGGTGGAGGACTGTTACAATAATGATTAAAAAAAATTAAACTTTTGATTAGTGCGTGGGAAGTGGTGTACATCATCATCATCATCATCAGTTCGCGCTGACAGCACGGGTATCCATGAGTCTTTCTCGCCACCTGTCCCTATCGATCATTGTATTCTGGGTGTCTATGCTATAACACATAAGTGTTATTTTTGGTTAGTGCAATAGGGTAGATACACCCTATAACAGAATCGATCTTCCGCAAGGCATCCAGAACCTTTACAGAGGTTTTTGACACATAGCAACCCTTAATGTTGGTACAGAGAGCAGCCATTGAATATATGAATTCTCTAAATGACCAGTGGTACTCCCTCTTCGCTGGGGAAGTGGGAGACAATCATTCGGATGCCCTCAGCGCACCCCCATACACGGAGCAATAAAACAACATCAAAGACGCCGAGACATAATAATAATAATAATAATATAATAATAATAATAATAATAATAATAATAATAATAATATCTTTTCAGCTAGTACATTAGGTCTGAGACCTGTCAGCTGAATTATAAATATTCATTTTAAATCCACAGAATATTTAATATCATTCCACAGATTATCCAACTTTGCCTTTAAGGAGTTTAGAGATGGGGCATTCACTACTGATGAAGGTAGTTTATTCCATGTATTCACCACTCTGTAGCTAAAATAATTTTGTCTTGTGTTTGCTTTACAAGATTTTTTAAGGAGTTTTAATTTATGTCCCCTTGTATAGGTATTTTGAGCAATGTTTAGTAGGTCAGAGTTCGTTGAATAAAAAACCATGCGTGTATTTGTAGGCTTCAATCATATCCCCTCTTATACGTCGGAAAACCAGACTTGATAGGTCAATGTTCCTAAGTCTTTTTTCATCATTCAACAGACACGTGATCTCATTGAAGAGAACATTAAAATAAAAAATAAATTAAAAAAAACGGTCATTCAACAGGATTTTTTTTAAATGGACAGAGGTCTGTCCGAAATATCAAAATTAAAAGTAAGATAGTATTCATTATTTTGAATTTTCATCTTTTTGTTTTTTTACTTTTCCATGTTTCTAATAAAACCAGCATGCTCCCCACACCTGGTAGGTTGAGCTCTCTGGAGGGTAATTATAAGTAAGATTCACTCTCACTAGTGGGTGTGCTGATAGCTTGGTGGTTTGGGACTCTGACTGATGAAAAATCGATCGGGTTTCGATTCCGGTTAGAGGTAGTCTACTTAGTCTAGTCATACAGAGGAGACATGATACGTGGAAACAGGACGGTGTGGATGACCCATATATATATATATATATATATATATATATATATATATATTAAAGAAATGGATACAATAGAAACCCTTTCTTTAATAAATTTGCTCTACTTTGTATTGAGCACTTTGTATTTGTTTTATCGCGGACTTAACCCTTGGATTCTGTGCACCTCCAACGATCGTGCCCATATTCACCGGTAAGCCACCCTTTATATATATATATATATATATATATATATATATATATATATATATATATATATGAGTATATGTGTGTATCATCATCATCAGGTCATATATATATATATATATATATATATATATATATATATATATATATAAAGAGAGTGACAGAAAGACAGAGTGAGGGGGAGAATGGGCACGTTACATGATGCCGACCCAAGAAAACTATCTTCTTACTAAAGGTCTTAGTTCACTGAACTATGAGACAGCATATCATAATGATCTTCTTGATATCATAGGATCTTGCTGACCTTGTAGCTGAACCAGTTGCACCCATGGCAAAGGTTACTGTTCCTCCCAGTTAAAAATTAGGGGTTTTATTTCTTCCTCTTTTTTTTAAGTGGGTAGACCATCCACAATTTGGTTGTCATGTACAAAAGATATACACATGTAAAATAGTTACCTTCACCATCCAGATAGAAATACGTTTCAGTCATTTGTTTCATCACCACTGACGTCACTATTTCCTTAGTTATTTAACTTATATTCTCAACGATTATAAAATAGTCATTATTTGATATTAATTAGCGTAGATGCTAATTAATAAATAAATGATAAATAATAAATAGACGAATAATAATAAATAAATAATCAATAAATAATCAAGGATAGATAAGATCTTATTTATTAACGATGTCTCTATTAAAGTCTAGCTAAGTTAGATTTACCCCCAAAACTACCCATATTTAAAATCCTGAAATATGTATTGTGTATCTCTAAGAAATAAAGATTTACAAAGTATATAGTGGGAATAATTTGCATCATGATTTTAACAGCAATGCGCTTATATTCATTATGAATTGTAATCATTTAATTACATAAAGAGGAATCGGAGGTACCAACATAAAATCGGGGCCAGAGGTATCAAAAATAGAGGAGTCGGAGTCGGAGGTAGCAAAAATGGAGGAGTCGGAGTCGAAGGTATCAAAAAATAGAGGAGTCGGAGACACTAAAAAACTAGAGGAGTCGGAGGCATCAAAGGAGTCGGAGTCGGGGGTTTTGTGTTCCGACTCCACAGCCCTGTTAGAAAGAATGATTCATCTAAAAAATCAAAATAGTATTGTATCTAATACTACTATTAAAAAAATCTCTTAATCGATATGTTTCTAATTTCATATTTCTGTAGGCACTTTGCAAACTTGAGCCTTACAAGTCTCATAAAAAAAACGATACTGCATTTTTTTCCTGTTTGATTTCCATTAATTCATTCCATGTAATCACTTAATTACATAAAGAGGAGTCCGAGTCGGAGCTAACAATATAGAGGAGTCGGAATAGGAGGTACCAAAAATAGAGGAGTCGGGGAAACCAAAAAAAATAGAGGAGTCGGAGGCACCAAGAAATAGAGGAGGCGGAGTCAGAGGTACCAAACTAGAGGAGTCGGAGGTACCAAAAATAAAGGAGTCGGAGTCGGGGGTACCAAACTAGAGGAATCAGAGATATAAAAAAATAGAGGAGTCGGGGGCACCAAGAAATAGAGGAGTCGCAGTCGGTGGTACCAAGAAATAGAGGAGTCGAAGTCGGAGGTACCAAACTAGAGGAATCGGAGATATCAAAAAATAGAGAAATCGAGGGCACCAAGAAATAGAGGAGTCGCAGTCGGTGGTACCAAGAAATAGAGGAGTCGCAGTCGGTGGTACCAATACTAGAGGAGTCAGAGTCGAAGATTTTGTGTTCCGGCTCCACAGCCCTGTTAGAAAGAATGATTCATCTCGAAAATCAAAATACTATTATATCTAATACGAGTATTAAAAATCTCTTAATCGATATATTTCTAATTTCATATTTCTTTAGGCACTTTGCAAACTTGAGCCTTACAAGTCTCATCAAAATAAAAAGATAAAAAAACAATACAGCATTTTTTCCTGTTTGATTTCCATTAATTAATTCCTTGTAATCACTTAATTACATAAAGAGGAGTCGGAGATACCAATAAATAAAGGAGTCGGAGGTATAAAAAATAGAGGAGTCGGAGGTATAAAAAAATTGAGGAATCGGAGTCGGGGGCACCAAGAAATAGAGGAATCGGAGTCGGGGGCACCTAGAAATAGAGGAGTCGGAGTCGGAGGTATCAAAATCAGGGGAGTCGGCGTCGAAGTTCCGAATCCACAACCCTGTTAGAAAGAATGATTCATATAAAAAGTACTGTTGTATCTAATACTACTATTTAAAAAAAATCTCTTAATCGATTTATTTCTAATTTCATATTTCTGTAGGCACTTTGCAAACTTGAGCCTTACAAGTCTAATAAAAAATGTTAAAAAGAAATAAAAACAATACAGTAATATTTCCCCTTTGTTTGATTTCCATTAATTCATTTCCCTCCCAGGTCATTCAATTTGAAAAAAAAAAAAAAAAAAAAAATAAAAACGGAAAAGGAGAAAAAAAATAAAAACAAAATGAAGCACATCGTTATCACTTTCTTTCTACTTTTGGAAAAGATTAAACTGCGAATTTCATGTCGGCCAGAATCAATAGAAATACCAAAATGGCCGCCGGCAAAATATTTCGACCCTTAGCGTAGAGTACAAATTACAGTCGCCACAAAAAGATAAGAAAAGAAAAGAAAAGAAAAGAAAAATTTGGAAGCTAAAGACGAATGTACTTAAATGTCGGCCAACAAACTCAAAAGCTGATGCTACAAATGGACTATTTTTGTCTTTTCTTCCTTTTTTTTTCGTGTTCTTTGGTTGTAGGTACACGAGTCTTTTATTTATTTCCTCTTTTCGTACTGATTGATTGAAACTTTTCAACAAAAGACACAAATTCTTCAAGAAGCGTACAATGGCAAAGTCTCTGAACACAAGCTAAACCAAAAACACCGTATATATATATATATATATATATATATATATATATATATATATATATATATAAGCCGAGTGGTTAAGCTCTCCGACTGATGCTGAATCGATCGGAGTTCTATACCGACTGTAGGTAGCTCACAAAATGTCTAGCCAGACTGAAGAGCCTTGATAAGTCGAAACACGTGTCTGTGGATGACTATATATATATTATATATATATATATATATATATATATATATATATATATATATATTGGGAATAAAAGGCCTTAAATACCATGGGTATCGTGGATATGGACCATTTCCACTCGCGAGTAGAAATGGTCCATAACCACGATACCCATGGTATTTAAGGCCTTTTATTCCCAAATAACTTTGCTCTGTTTACAATAATTAAACATTGAGCTCTCATACGGAACCTGAACTCTACAACAAACTACTGGTAGAGAATTAAGACTCGCCTAGAATCACCTTGTACCAAGAAACTTGGTACCGCACCAAAGTATATATATATATATATATATATATATATACCAACCCCTCCGCACGAGTAGAATGTAACACAAAGTCAATTTCTTAAGCGGAGATTAACAGGTTTGAATTCAGATTTTTTTTCTCCTAGATTGGTTACGTAGCCAAGATTAAAGAGCACAATCTACCTTACTATTTACCCATAGCTGGAGGGAGAGCGGTTGGATGCATACCTTTCCAAGGGTATTAGCGCAATGTGAAATGCAAACGGCCTCGTCCAGGATTTGAACTCTGGTGGACGAGTCCATTTCCTACGACTCTAACAATTACACCAAGCGCTTCCCAAAATACAGTATATATGTATTAAATAACCTCTTCGTCTAACGGTCAAAAGATTAAGGAACAAGAGTACTAATATATAGATTGCATTTCATCATGGACGATTTCGACGGTCTCATTTTTAACCAGGTGTTGCAATGTGATAACAGTCGGAAAATTAAAGAACGAGAGTATTAATATATAGATTGCATTTCATCATGGACGATTTCGACGGTCTCATTTTTAACCAGAGGGTGTTGCAAGATGATAACGGTCGGAAGATTAAGGAACAAGAGTATTAATATATAGATTGCATTTCATCATGGACGATTTCGACGGTCTAATTTTTAACCAGAGGGTGTTGCAAGATGATAACGGTCGGAAAATTAAGGAACAAGAGTATTAATATATAGATTGCATTTCATCATGGACGATTTCGACGGTCTCATTTTTAACCAGAGAGTGTTGCAAGATGATAACGGTCGGAAAATTAAGGAACAAGAGTATTAATATATAGATTGCATTTCATCATGGACGATTTCGACGGTCTCATTTTTAACCAGAGGGTGTTGCAAGATTATAACGGTCGGAAGATTAAGGAACATGAGTATTAATATATAGATTGCATTTCATCATGGACGATTTCGACGATCTCATTTTTAATTAGAGAGTGTTGCAAGATGATAACGGTCGGAAAATTAAGGAACAAGAGTATTAATATATAGATTGCATTTCATCATGGACGATTTCGACGGTCTCATTTTTAACCAGAGGGTGTTGCAAGATGATAACGGTCGGAAAATTAAGGAACGAGAGTATTAATATATAGATTGCATTTCATCATGGACGATTTCGACGGTCTCATTTTTAACCAGAGCGTGTTGCAAGATGATAACGGTCGGAAGATTAAGGAACAAGAGTATTAATACATAGATTATTGTGTCCGAAATATGAAGACGACAGATAACTGCTAACCAGATGTTCATTTTGCTTTACAAGCTATTTCATCTCAAGAGGCAGCTGCGAGACTCAAACGTACATGTGCCGCCTTGGGCAGAAATACACTTCTTTTTTTCTTTTTTTACACATCCATTAAAAAGAAAGACCTGTAATCCGTAACAAGCTCCTCTTTACGGACCTGTGATCAACAGAGCTTATTTTCTATCACCAATCTACGGACTAACCAACAGCTGTATTCACAGAATGAGGAAAGTTCAAATATCATACCAATTAAGTCTCTTTGCACTTGTCTAAATTATAATATAATATATATATATATATATATATAGAGAGAGAGAGAGAGAGAGAGATTTTTATGAAGGTAATTATGAACTTTTGTTTAGTATATTAGGGTGTCCCAGAAAAAACAGAACCCACAAATTTTGTAATAAAACTAAATAAATAATTTGGGTTTTGTTTTTTTCTGGGTCACCCTGTACAGGCTGACCCAGAATAAACAGAACCCAAATTATTTATTTATTTTCCCATTAAACTAACCCTAACCCCTAATTTATTTGTTTGATTTACTAAACAAAAGTTCATAATTACCTTTGTGAAACACTATACAATTAAAAAGCGGTTGTTACCATTGGTTTCAAAGCAGCGTATTACCCGCTTATCCTCAAGACAAATCACTTTGAATATATTCAAGGAGGAGGAGGAGGAGGAGGAGGAGGAGGAGGGTGTGACTAGCTTGATAACCATTACACCACTCGGAAGACGAGAACAAGTTATTTCCGATGGCGGGGGGTGGGGGCCAGAGTCTCATATCCAAGAAACAAACAGAAATAGCAAGTTTAATCACACAGTGTGTATCATTGTCAGTCCCCCACCCCTTCCCAATCTTTCTGTTGATGAGACGCCACTAAAAACATGACGGGTCTGATTATATGTAATGATAACAACAAATGAACTAATGAAGACTTTTCTCTCTCTAATGAAGACTCTCTCTCTCTCTCTCTCTCTCTCTCTCTCTCTCTCTCTCTCTCTCTCTCCCCCATGAAGCAGCCAATTACGAAAGATGAAGTGGGGATGACATTAGAATAAGAAAAAAGAGCATAGCTATCGGCAGATGTGACAGTTCACTACAACATCGTGTGTCCAAGAGGAAGACTTGGAGAGTAATAATATATTCATGTGTGTGTGTGTGTGTGTGTGTGTGTGTGTGTGAGAGAGAGAGAGAGAGAGAGAGAAGAGAGAGAGAGGGGGAGACACACACAGTGCGTCCAAGAGGAAGGATTGGAGTGTAATATGTTTGAGATAGAGGGAGAGAGGGAGAGATCCTAGCAAATTCTTTAAGGAGTAAGAGAGAGAGAGAGAGAGACAGACAGAGAGAGAGACAGAGAGAGACAGAGAGAGATCCTAGCAGATTCTTTAAGGAGTAAAGGAGAGAGAGAGAGAGACAGAGAGAGAGAGAGATCCTAGCAAATTCTTTAAGGAGTAAAGGAGAGAGAGGGAGAAGGGAGAGAGAGAGAGAGAGAGAGATCCTAGCAGATTCTGTAGGGAGTAAAGGAGAGAGAGAGAGAGGGGGGGATGGAGAGAAAGAGAGAAAGAGAAAGAATTACAAATGCCATGGGGCAAACACAAAGAGGGAGAGACAGAAAGTGACCGTCAGTTTCTCACTTATATCATTATGAAAGAAAGTAAAAAAGAAGGAAAGAATGAAAAGAAGTAAGAAATCTTTAGCTTTATATATATATATATATATATATATATATATATATATATATATATATAAAAGAAAAAAAAAAACACAGAAAACAAAAATAAATGAAATAAAATAGTTCACCTAAAAAATTAAAACGCTGTTTTCTTTTTCTGAAGTGAATACACAATCATTTTGGTTTATAAATTGAAATTTCAAGATCATCGTTATTAAAATCAATTATCCTTGAAACTCACGGTAAAAACGAAAAACAAGACGAGAACCACGCAAGAACTTAAATAACTTGGAGGAGAGGCCTAATTGGTTGATTTGAAGGAAAGCCTTACAAAAATCCTTAAAGATTCCGCATCTTCTTATCTTTAACAAGTGAGCCATCCTGAAATAGTAACACACACAGAGAAATGTTATCATTCTTGGCATTTAGGGATTCTTGGAGAAAATGGCGGGTCACGAACACAGCTGTGTGTCAGGAGGAATTGAAACTAGCAAGCTCATTAGAGTATAGCACACGTCACATGATATGTGTAATAACGACAGAGAGAGAGAGAGAGAGGGAGAGAGAGAGGGGGAGGGGCGGAAAGCGAGATGAGATTGAAACACATGTGTCAATATTCATTAAGATGATTGGTTGAACGTAATAAGAAATTTGAAAAAAGTACGGATCAAAATGACAGTTAACGAGGATCAGGAATAAATGTAGATATGAAAAAAAAATTCCAGACCTCCCACCAGGCCGGATTAAAATAACAAGGTCTTTTTAACGAAAAGGATTTTTTGTACTAATGCAGAATACCGCGCAAGTGATAATATGAATAGATTACGTATAAAAAGCATTAAATTTCATGGAAATACCCGAAACCTTTGAAAACGCTAGGGCTAGGGTTAGTGTAAGTGTTAGGGTTAGAGTTAGGGTTAGGGTTAGGGTTAGGCTACTTTGGAAGTTTCCGTAATCTAATGCTATTTTGATGAAATTTGAAAAAATGCGGATCAAAATAACAGTTAACGAGGCTCAGGAATAAATGTAAATATGAAGAAAAAAAAAAAAAAAAACAGATTTCCAGACTTCCCACCTAGCCAGAATCGCATTTTACGTATAAATAGCATTGGATTACGGAAACTCCCGAAGTAGCCTAAAACTAATCCTAACCCTAAAAATAACTCTAAGACTAACCCTAGCCCTTAACCTAACCATAACCGTAGCGTCTGAAAGGTTTCGGGTATTTCCGTGAAATGTAATGCTTTTTATACGTATAAAATTACGTATAAAAAGCATTACATTTCACGGAAATACCCGAAACCTTTCAGACGCTACGGTTATGTTTAGGGTTTCGGTTAGTTTTAGGCTACTTCGGGAGTTTCCGTAATCCAATGCTATTTATACGTAAAATGCGATTCTAATGATATAATTTCAAGCGCGCTATTCTGCATTTGTACCAAAAAAATATTTAACTCATTTTTTATTATTTAACCCATAGATGGAACCCTAACAAGTACAACCACTCCGGGTCAGAGTAAAATTAGGAGTAATGGCGATGAAGAGGTGATCCACATTCCCCAGATCCCCAGAATTGGAACTTCTCTACTAGATGCAGTTTAATGTCTTACCCAGGACACGCACCAGTTTTGTAAATACGATATCGCCTATTAATAAATATCGCATTTTCCTCCAATTTTCTCTCATACACTTTTTCTTAAAACATTCTGCATACTCTCTCTCTCTCTCTCTCTCTCTCTCTCTCTTCTCTCTCTCTCTCTCTCTCTCTTCTCTCTCGTTAGAATAAAAACAAACACATCTTTAAAATGTTGCCTTAAAACTTAAAGCCTAGCCCAATACACAAACATAAAAAAAGACGTTACCATTCTTATATACATTTTAAAGAAAGATTAATCCTTATTTTAACAGGTTTCCAGCTCAGCCTGCCTTTTAAGCGGCCATCTATCTTCATTGGCTTCACGTTTTTGTTATTCTAAAAAAAATGGAGGCTGTCTTAATCTCGTACAAGTACTATCAGAGGCTGATAAAGCCATCAGAGACCCATGATGACTTCTGCAAGCTTTTAAAGAAAATATGTCAGACATTAAGTAAAAATAAAAATCTCCAACAGATAATAGGGCAAGTGAACTCTTCAGTGAAAAGCCCATAGTGGAGGTAAAAAAAAAAGAAGGAGAAAATCGAGAAATCTTTCTTCTTTTCTCCTCTAGGTAGGGTCTTAAACAAAACAAAACAAAATTATACGCCCCCAAAGTATACAAGGAGTAAAGAAGGTACCAACAAAATGTGCGCCGATTTTCATTTTGAAAACGAATTAAAATTAACTAAATCGGTTATTTAAGGTCAAATCTTGTTTATTTGTTTTGTTTTGTTTTTACGGCATATCAACCTCAGGGGGTCATTTAATGCCGATAAAGTTTTGAAATAAATCAATTCTTAATGGATAATACAATTTTTTTTATAAATACATTTTTCTATTTAACCCATATATGGACCCTAACAGGTACTACCACTCCGGGTCAGAGTGGACCAGGGAGCAATGGTGATGAAGGGGTGCTCCACATTCCCCAAACCTCCAAAACTGGAACCTCACCATCAGATAGAGTTTAACGTCATTCCCAGGACATGTAGACCCGCAGCCACCGCCTTCTAGCATCCATATGATAAAAAAGGGGTGGGCTTGCCATAAGGGCAATAGGGTTGGGAAAATCATATAAGTGCTAGGGCTTGACGTGACCAGCCGATTGATCGGAGGGGCCTATCCGACCGCCCGTCTAGCCCAAAATTTTGTTTAAGTCGAAAAGTAGTGATATAATGAGCATCAGTAAAAAAGCTAAAATGATAATTTAATATTACAACGTTTGATGTTTAATTAAGAGCTATTGCCAAATAGTTCAATATGTAAAAAAAAAAAAAAAGAAAGAAAGAAGAAAAACGAGAGTTCTTTCTTCTTTCCTCCTCCAGGTAGGGTCTTAAATAAGAAAATTTATACTCCACCCTAAGTATGCAAGGTGTAAAGAAAAAGGTTGGGTAATTTTTATGTGCATAACGGGGAGGAAACGAATATTAATAGAATGTTAATTGGGTGAATGGAAAAAATCTGTGGTGTGGGAAAGATCGTCATGACTTTTATGTAATTAAATATGTTTGTAAGCAGAAAGATTTAAATGTCAAAAGAGACAAGTAAGTTGAGAAGAAGCAATGGAGAGATAAGTAAATACAGGTATATATATATATATATATATATATATATATATATATATATATATATATATAAAAGAAAATGAGACCTAATAAAGATGTACATATGTAAATGTAAATGATCTTGAGAGAAACACATAAAAACACAAGCAACAATTATAAGATAAACATCTCATACACACACACTATATATATATATATATATATATATATATATATATATATATATATATATATATTATATATAATTACTATTTGCTCGTCTGGTGATTGTGTAATACATATGAGACTTGTGTAACGGTAATATAGTCCCATAAACCTGCCTTGCTAATTTAGCATTGAGCACTTTTCTTATTTCTATCCTTCATATATATATATATATATATATATATATATATATATATATATATATATCTTATTATAATGGAGATTGCGTGTTCTTCTGTCTGTAACCGAAACTATATTACTACTCAAATCACAATTCCCTTAGTTATTTACGTCACATTCTCCATGATTTTATTTTTATTTTAAACCTCAATTATTGATAAACATTGTTTTACATCATTAAGACTGTTGACCATATCTACATGCAATTTTATTTATATATACAACAAAATAGCGGATTATAGTGTGAATGGGAAGGCTAATTTGCATATTGATATTAAAAATTTGATTTTAATAAATATTTGCTTAGTATTATTGATTTCTAATTGTTTGGTTTTATCTTTTTGAATATGAGCAAAAATCTCGGGGATAAATCTTAAAAGAAATCCATTAACAAGAAGAAATAACTGTAATATTATTCTTTACTTCCTATTTTAACTAAATAGTTAAATTAGGAAAATTTACCAATGAAACAGGGGAGTAATGGAAAATGATGGAAGAGTTACTTTCAAAGTTGTTCTATTTTTCAATCCAAACCTTTTTATCTGCATTTTTATTCAGTTTCATTAGCCTTTCTAATTTAATATGATATTTTATTATATTAAAACTTAAATACTTGCACCCGGAGGGTGCATATATTTGCTACTATATATAAACAAGTTTTTGGTACAACTAAATTTTTATATAATTTTAAAAAGTAACATACTTTATTAATGATCAGCAATTTAAAATTGAAAAAAAAGGGAGGCGAAAGACGATAGAAACTTAAAGGCCCTTTCGACCGGTGCTTTTTTCAAAAAGTTATCTACCGGTAGATCGTTTAAAAGTCAAAATGTATATATTGGGTAAAAGAGGGGGACAGGATTATGTAAATGATGGAGCAACAAGAAGGAGGGGGAAAAATTACCTTCACGTTACCCCCACCTCAGCAACTACATCCCCAGAACCTTCTCGGACTCGGGAACCTTCTCGGTTCCCAAGTCCGACAAGAAATACCTGAAGAAGGCCGGAGGGTATATCGGCCGAAACGTTGTACAAATAACAATGAAGATGGGGACAATAGTCCGAATAACGCAGATAATACTAATCGTCAAGCCTCATCTCAAACATTCAGAGAAATAAATATATATATATATATATATATATATATATATATATATATATATATATATATATATATATTGCTAAGCTTTCTAAGTCTACTGCAAGATTCAAGCTTTCTTTAGGGCCTATAAAACAATGGGAGTAATAGGCCCTACTCTGCCATGATGTATTGGCTTGGCAGAGAGTTTAAATTCATATTTGTCCTTCTCCTGTATGCGTTGCTCTACTAAGGGTTTTTTCTTATATACATAATCACATTTGCTAATGGTGTTACTATATACTAGACATAGATTGAATAATACCATAACTTCCAGGTCCACTCGACCCAGAGTGGTAGTACCTGTTAGGGTCCTACCTATGGGTTGAATAGATAAAGAATGTGTTTAAAAACTTGAATACCCAACAAGAATGAATAAGATAAAACGTTTTCGGTATAAAATAACCAAAGGGTTGACATGCCGTAAAATCCAACCAGCCTATTGTTGTTTAAATGGTCACCCATCATAAATATTGAACAGGCTCATTGCTGCTTAACTTTGGTGATCTAGTGGGAACCGGTATTTTCAATATAATTTGACCGTAATCTATTTTCATTGGAAAGAAAATATTTTTGTTTTTAGAACTTTATGGTAACAATTATTTTAGTTTTTATACTGCTCTACTTGCTGGCATTTGAGCATTGTTTTTCTTATATTGTTATTTCATTTTTATTATGTATATATATGATGGGCCCTACCATCGATTTCGACGTATGAGGATCCATCAACTTACACTGTCGATATATTCATTTTTTCCCTTGTGTTTGTGCCTCTCGTGACACTTCAATCTAGCCAGTAACTTGCAAACAATTCCACAGATAATGAAAATATGAGCATCCTAAGACTGAGTGCACTGGGTATTAGAAGTGTCTTTCTTCTTTGCTATATATATATATATATATATATATATATATATATATTATATATATATATATATATGTAAACACGGTTTGTTTTGAATGGCTTTTTGCCGATAATTTTAGGGAGAATAAGTGCTTAATTGGAGTCGTACCTAATTTTGAAAATTAATTAATTAATAATGAATTAGGCGGGAATACCTATTAAATGTATGGCTAAACAAATCGAGAAAAATCAATCTCTGTATGTACATTTCGGCCTTTTTCTCGATTTGTTTAGCCATACATTTAATAGGTATTCCCGCCTAATTCATTATTAATTAATTAATTTTCAAAATTAGGTACGACTCCAATTAAGCACTTATTCTCCCTATATATATATATATATATATATATAATATATATATATATATATATATATAATATATATATATGAGAAACAATTCTCATTCCGGCCCAGCTATTGATAAAATAGTAGTCAAACGATCTAGACGAAGGAAAAACTCTGAATTCAAAAGATGAGGAATGCTGTTGTGGAGAATCTGTGACATTTTGGTGTACTATTCTTCTGTTATCAGTCTAGCCGGTTCTACAAACACCTTCACAACTACTAATAAATCACCTGCATAGATCGTCCAACTACTCATATATTTAACCTCATATGCCGAGTCCATTATATATACTAGTACAAAATAAAAAAAACACCCTCCGGGCGATGTAAAAATATATTTTTGAAACAATTGGGTGGGTGTAAAAAAGGAATTTATTTCTAGAGGACATTTTTGTTGTTGTCCGGACCGACTACTGTTTTGCACATGTAAAAAGGAATTTTTCTTAGGAAGGTTATACCTTAAAATGGATGGGAACAGGAATAGAGATAGCCATTGTTGAAGTGTTTGATCCCGTCTGGCTATTCTATTGATAAGTATGGCCGTTTATGCAGACGGCCATATTTATCGATATTGTTATTGCTAGAGGTGAGTGTTCAAATTGGGCTGCACCCTCCCTACAATTTTTTTTTAAATGCATAAATCTAGAAATCAATACTATTATAAAACCAGCGTCTAATTTCTATTTGGTTTCTTTTGGTTTCTTTATTTAATGACATATCAACCTTCCTGGGTTATCTAATGTCCAAGCCGTCCTTGTAGAAGAACAGTAGTGGTGCTATTTAACTCATAGCTGGGTAAATTAGGGTTTCATAACCTTTCCCAAAGGATATTAGTCCGAAAATGAACGTATTAGTGAGGCTGGAGGTACGAACTCACTCACTGCGATGTCGCAGGACAGTTAATCACTATGCCACGGATATTCCGCCAATCAACTGTATTTCAGTACTCTTCTCATCTTATACTAATAATGATAATATTTTCGCATGCAGTTTTATGATTTCAAATATTCTATCAACCACTTCCCCATGAGGACCATTTGACACTAATTAAACTTTTAAACGGATTCAGCTGGTTTAAATTCAGAGTTTTCTTTTCACTAGACCAAGGTTTGAGAACCCAGTCTGTGCCACGTTTTTACCCATTATTGTAGGTAAAATTTCTGAGAGGTTTGTATATTTCCTGTCATTGCTAGAGATAAGTGTTCAAAATTTCGTGTATTAATTTCAAATAAAAATTGTCGTTTATTCTATGAACATCTTATTTCTCCATTTTTTAAAAAAAAGTTTTTGAGCTACACTGATTAAAAATAAATACATTTTTTACTGTAATGTACCCCTTGATTTCAAACATTTTCAATATTTTGTTGTGTTGTGTTTTTTTTGTTGGGTTTTTGGGGGTTTTTAGTTTTCCAACAAATTGAGATCTTTGTTTTACAATTCGTACTAAATTACAAAATAATTTCAAAAAAAAGCATTAAAATCGCCAATGGAATCAGTGTAATATTTAACATGATGAGTCTTAAGAACTGCTTTTTGTACTTATTTATGAAGGCACTGAAGAGTTCCACAAATCGATTGATTTTTTACTTATTGAATTATATCATTTAATCAGTAAAAATTAAATTTGTATTTTCCTTTGATAGGAATGAGTGTCTTCAATGCTGATTTTTAAGGACAGGTACACAGATCCTCCCCACTTTGGGGAACTGGCCATAGGAAGAACCTCCCCATTCCCTATTTCTTTAGCTCAGTGGTTCTCAACCTTTTTTTTAAAACCCTTTGATCCCTATTTTACTCTAATGTAACTCCATAGCCATTGGATGCTTTAACATACTATTGTATTTTTATAAATTGAATATTTTTTATATCAAACTAGCATGGGTATATATATATTTACCAAACCCCTCCGCACGAGCGGATGTGACACAAGGTCAAATTCTTAAGCGGAGTTTAACAGGTTTGAATTCAGAGTTTCCTTCTCCTAGACCGGTTTGCCTAACCAAGGTTAAAGAGCCTAGTCTTCTCTACTATTTATCCATAGCTGGAGGATTCATAACATTTCAAGGTATTTAGCGCTAAGTGAAATGTAAATTACCACATCCAGGATTTGAACTCCGGGCGACGACCCTCCATTCCCATGACTTTAACCATCTACAACCATGCGCTTCCACTATATATATATATATATATATATATATATATATATATATATATATATATATATATATATATAATTATAATATATATATATTATATATATATATATATATATATATATATATATATTATATGATTATATATATATAATATAGTAATATATCAAACTAGATGTATAATATATATATATATCAAACCTAATGTGTGTATGTACTATATATATTATACTTATAATATAAACACCATCTAGTTTGCATATATATACTCATATTATATATATATATATATATATATATATCTAGTTTGATTATTATATTTAATGTGTGTGGTGGTGCTGTATACATATAATATATATCAACTAGATGTATGCATACTATATATCATATATATATACTCATATATATAACCACACACTCTAGTTTGGTACACTACTATAATCATATACTATATATAAATCTATATATATAAACACATCTAGTTTGCCCCCCATCTATATATATTATATAATACCTATATACTATATCAATGTGTGTGTGTGTGTGTGTGCTGCTGTGTGTATACTATATATATATCAAACTAGATGTGTTATATATAAAACACAACTCTAGTCTTGATTTATTATATATAACTATATATATATATTATACGACTATATATACTATAATACTATAAACACACCGTATACGTTGATTATAATATATATCATATATATATCAAACTAGATGTGTTTATATACGTATATAATAATTCATATATATATCATCAACACTACGATGTGTATATATATTTATATATATGCATACTATACTCTATATATATATCATATATCCAAATATCACTATCACTTCACTCACACGTACCATTATACTTGGGAGTCGGTACGCTAAGCTACCAAAAAAAAGAAAGAACTTGCAAATCATTTGTGTAACTAAAACACGTACACTGCATGTCTTAAAGTAACCAGCAGTCTTCATGTGTGCTGCACAATGTGAACAAAATTTCCTGTATTAAAAAAAAAATTAGTACCTTCAATGACGTCATTCATTGCACCTTCTCTCTTGTCGGCACCAACTACCACCACCTACCACCCATTACTTTCACTACTACTACTCACTACTACATACTACTACTAACGAGAGGAGAGAGGACTGGTGCCCTTACGCGCATGTTGGGGTGCGGGGCCGTGCCAAACAATCATCCCTTCCTACTAACCTATACAAAGAGTGGATAGAGTGTGGTGTAAGTGGGGCTGAGCTGTCCGGGCGGCGGTGGGGGCTACGAAGTTGCGTCCATGTTTCACATTGCCTAGAGCTCGGCTTGCATTCGCATCATACGACAGCGTGAACTAGTGAGGGTAGGGTCTGTTCAGGGAGATGGCAGAGGTGTGTGGGCCGTGAAGTTGTGGTGTGAAAAGACAACCCGTGATTTAACCAACTAAACCATAAGTACAGAACGATTTACTTTCTCTTTGATTTTCGTTTCAAGGTAAGAAAAAGCAAAGCGATAGGAAAATAAACCGAGGTATGTGTTCAAACGGTTTCCACACCAGGTGCCACATTACAGTGTCCTTGGTGCCAACTAAGACATTCACAATTTATTTTTTTTTTAAATGTTTTTAAAAAAGCGCTAATTCCTCATCAAAATTTAAACAAGACTGATCAACAAAAGACTCTCACCAGTCCCTTATTTATCTTGCTGATAAATTTTATTTTCCTTAAATCAACAAAAGCCTGAACAAGATACTACTTAGAACAGCATTGAAACACTTGCAAGCGTGCTAATAAATATCAACCGCATTTTTAATTGAACACTGTGTTTTTCAAATTTTTTCACTATAATTAACATACTGTTCGGATTACTGTCCTTTTCTCTTCACACACACACACAACACAGCAACACCACATAATATAATATCATATGTCGTGGTGTGTGTGTGTGTGCTTTAGGATAAGGAGGAGTGGAGGAGTAACAGTAATCCGACAGAATGTAGTAAGATAGAGGGAGAATATGGACAAGGAACAAAAACTCAGACAGTATATTGTAGGAGATAATATTCGCCATTGCATTGAGCTCGGCTTCATCAGCCGTTTATTTGATCATTAAAACATCATACATGTGTTATCCTCTTCTATAAACACATGTATGATGGCTTTAGATGATCAAAATAAAAAACGACTGATGAAGCCGAGCTCAGATTCGCCGCAAAATATATATCCCCTACATATACGTGTCTGAAGTTTTGTTCCTTCTGTGCCATATTTCTCCCTCTGATGCTTTTACTATCATTCTGTCGGAGTCTTAACTATACTCCTATCTCCCCTATCACTTATATATATATATTATATAGTATATAGTATAATATAGCTTATATATATACTATATTATATATATATATGTGTGTGTGTGTGTGTGTGTTGTGTCTGTTGTTGTTGTGTTGTTGTGTTGCTGTTGCTAGGATACCACGTTTATGCTTCTTAGTTTATATATGGTGTATTTTACTGTACCATAAAATAGGGCCCACGTGATCAGTCTTATGCCATATTGCAGGGAAGAAAGCCTAAATATATTAACTTTTTTAATCTCGGCAAACAAAGAAATACTCCAACATAACGAGTTGTTACAAAAAAAAACACTGTTAAATTCACTAAATCAAATTATCCGATTGACCGAAAAATAATTACCACCAGTTTTATCTTGAAAAATAGTAAAACAGTTTTGTTTTTTTACCGACATGGTCATTTGCTATATTGATATTTTTAGCTGAATTCTATATTCATGGTTCTTTTTTACTAAAAAAAGTCTGGTATTGAAACTTTATATAAAAGAATCTTCTGATATAATTATTCGAGACTCTATTATAGAAAAGCAAAATCATTTTTTGTCGGTCCATTATTTCACATTTCATAAAACAAAATAGACCAGGTAGGACCTGGTAAAAAAATATTTCCGTATTTAGGAAATGTGAAATAAATGAACCGACAAAAATGATTTTTGTTTTTCTATAAAGGATAGAGTCTGAATAATTAGATATCAGAAAGATTTTTATAAGTTCAATACCAGACTTTTTTTTAGTAAAAGAACATGAATATAGAATTCAGCTAAAAAATATCAATATAGCAACTGACCCATGTTTGCGTAAAAAAAAACAAACTGTTTTACGTATTTTTCAAGATAACGTGAGTAATTTTTCCTCATCGGAAATTTGATATTTGAATTAACAGTTTTTTTTTTTGTAAACAACTCGTTTTTTATGTTGGTTATTCTTTTTTGCGAGATTAAAAAAGTTAAATATATTTACGTTTCTTCCTTCAATAATGGCATAAACTATCACGTGGCCTATTTTGATGGTACGTAAAATACACATATATCAACTAAGAAGCATACGTGGATCCTACACACAACAAACAACAACAACAACAACAACAACACACAACACACACACACACACACATAATAATATATATATATTTATATATTATATATATATATATATATATATATATATATATATATATATTAAGGATAGGAGGATAGGAGTAAAGTAAATCCGACAGAATGTAGTAAAGATTAGAGGGAGAAATATGGACAAAGGAACAAAACTCAGACACGTAATATGTAGGGGATATATTTCGCCGTGCATTGAGCTCGGCTTCATCAGTCGTTATTTGATCATTAAAGCATCATACATGTGTTTTATAGAAGAGATAACACATGTATGATGTTTTAATGATCAAAATAAACGTCTGATGAGGCCGAGCTCAATGCACGGCGAAATATATCTCCTACATATACGTGTCTGAGTTTTGTTCCTTTATCCATATTTCTCCCTCTAATCTTTTACTACATTCTGTGGATTTACTTTACTCCTATCCTCCTATTCCTAACACACACACACACACACACACACATATATATATATATGTGTGTGTGTGTGTGTGTTGTGTGTGAAGAGAAAAATGGAATAAATCCGACAGTATGTTAATATAGTGAAAAATTTGAAAAAACACAGGTTCAATAAAATGAGTGATATTTATTCAGCCAACGCTGCAGTGTTTCAATCTGTTTAGTAGATCTTCTTCAGGGCTTTTGTTGATTTAAGGAAAAATAAAATTTATCACAGATAATAAGGAGACTGTGAGAGTCTTTTGTTGATCAGTCTGTTTAAAAATGTTCGAATGAAGAATTAGCGCTTTTTAAAACATTTTTTTTAAATAAATGTATATCTTAGTTTGGCACAAGGACACTGTAATGTGGCACCTGTGTGAAACATTCGAACCACATACCTCGTTTATTTTCCTATCCTTTGCTTTTTCTTACCTTGAAACGAAATCAAAAGGAAATAAATTCGTTCTTTACTTATGTTTATGTTGGTTTAAATTCCAGTTGTCTTTCACCACCAACTTCACGCCCCACACCCCCCTGCCACTGCCCTGAACCAGGACCCCCACCCTCACTATTCACCTGTCTATGACAAATCAAGCCGAGCTTAGGCAATGTGGAAACATGGACGCATTCTACCCCCACCCCGCCCCACAGCTCAGCCCCACTTACACCACCACTACTCCACTCTTGTATAGTTATAAAATAGATTGTTTGCACGCCCCACCCCCCAATCGCTACACCAGTCTCTCTCTCTCTCTATAGTAGTAGTAGTAGTAGTAGTAGTAGTAGTAGTAATGGTGGTTAGTGGTGGTAGTTGTGCCGACAGAAGAAGGTGCAATGAATGAGTCATTGAGGTACTAAATTTTTTTTTAATAAGGAAATTTGTTCACATTTGCACACACATGAAACTCTGTTACTTTTAAGACATGCATGTACGTGTTTACGTTTACACAAATGTATTTGCAATTCTTTCTTTTTTTTACTTAGCTACCACTCCCCAATATATATGTACGTGTGAGTGATATATATATATATATAATATATATAATATATATATATATATATATATATAACACATCTAGTTTGATTATATATATATATATATATTATATATATAAACACATCTAGTTTGATATATATATATATATATATAATCAAACTAGATGTGTTTTATATATAATATATATATATATATATATATATATATATATATATATATAATCAAACTAGATGTGTTTATATATACACACATCTAGTTTGATATATATAATGTATACACACACACACACACACACACACACATATATATATATAATATATATATATATATATAATCAAAACTAGATGTGTTTATATATATATATATATATATATATATAAATATATATATCAAACTAGATGTGTTTATTATATATATATATATATATATATTATATACATACATCTTAGTTTGATATATATATATGTATACACACACAACACACACACATATTATATATAATCAACTAATATATATATATATATATATATATATATATATATAATCAAACTAGATGTGTTTATATTAATATTATATATATATACATACACACATCTAGTTTGATATATATATATATATACATCTAGTTGATAATAATATATATATATATATATATATATATATATATATATATATATATATATATATATATATATATATATATATATATATATATATATATATATATATATATATATATATATATATATATATAATATATATATTATATATTAGTGGGAAGCGCATGGTGTAATGGTTAAAGTCATGGAAATGGACTCGTCGCCCGGAGTTCAAATCTGGATGTGGTAATTACATTTCACTTAGCGCTAATACCCTTGAAATGTTATGAATCCTCCAGCTATGGATAAATAGTAGAGAAGACTAGGCCTCTTTAACCTTGGTTAGGCAACCGGTCTAGAGAAGGAAAAAAATCTGAATTCAAACCTGTTAAACCGCTTAAGAATTTGACCTTGTGTCACATCCTGCTCGGTGCGGGGTTGGTAAATATATATATACCCATCTAGTTTGATATAAAAATATTTCAATTATAAAATACAATAGTATGTTAAAGCATCCAATGGCTATGGAGTTACATTAGAGTAAAATAGGGATCAAAGGGTTTTAAAAAAAAGGTTGAGAACCACTGAGCTAAGAAATAGGGAATGGGAGGTTCTCCTATGCCAGTTCCCCAAGTGGGGAGGATCTGTGTACCTGTCCTTAAAATCAGCATTGAAGACACTCATTCCTATCAAGGAAAAATACAAATTTAATTTTTACTGATTAAATGATATAATTCAATAAGTAAAAATCAATCGATTTGTGGAACTCTTCAGTGCCTTCATAATAAGTACAAAAAAGCAGTTCTTAAGACTCATCATGTTAAAATATTACACTGATTCCATTGGCGAATTTAATGCTTTTTTTGAAAAATTATTTTGTAATTTAGTACGAAATGTAAAACAAAGATCTCAATTTGTTGGAAAACTAAAAAAAAACCCCAAAAAACCCAACAAAAAACAACAACAACAACAAAATATTGAAAATGTTTGAAATCAAGGGGTACATTACAGTAAAAATGTATTATTTTTAATCAGTGTAGCTCAAAAAACTTTTTTTTAAAAATGGAGAAATAAGATGTTCATAGAATAAACGAACAATTTTTATTTGAATTAATACACGAAATTTTGAACACTTATCTCTAGCAATGACAGGAAATATACAAACCTCTCAGAAATTTTACCTACAATAATGGGTAAAACGTGGCACAGACTGGGTTCTCAAACCTTGGTCTAGTGAAAAAGAAAACTCTGAATTTAAACCAGCTGAAATCCGTTTTAAAAGTTTAATTAGTGTCAAATGGTCCTCATGGGGGAGTGGTTGATAGGAATATATTTGAAATCATAAAACTGCATGCGAAAAATATTATCATTATTAGTATAAGATGAGAAGAGTACTGAAACAATACAGTTGATGGCGGAATATCCGTGGCATAGTGATTAACTGTCCTGCGACATCGCAGTGAGTGAGTTCGTACTCCAGCCTCACTAATACGTTCATTTTCGGAACTAATACCTTTTGGGAAGGTTATGAAACCCCTAATTTACCCAGCTATGAGTTAAATAGCACCACTACTGTTCTTCTACAAGGACGCTTGGACATTAGAATAACCCAGGAAGGTTGATATGTCATTAAATAAAGAAACCAAAAGAAACCAAATAGAAATAGACGCTGGTTTATAATAGTATTGATTTCTAGATTTATGCATTTAAAAAAAAATTGTAGGGGAGGTGCAGCCAATTTGAACACTCACCTCTAGCAATAACAATATCGATAAATATGGCCGTCTGCATAAACGGCCATACTTATCAATAGAATAGCCAGACGGGGACAAACACTTCAACAATGGCTATCTCTATTCCTGTTCCCATCCATTTTAAGGTATACCTTCCTAAGAAAAAATTCCTTTTACATGTGCAAAACAGTAGTCGGTCCGGACAACAAACAAAAATGTCCCTCTAGAAAATAAATTCCTTTTTACACCCACCCAATATGTTTCAAAAATATATTTTTACATCGCCCGGAGGGTGTTTTTTATTTTGTACTAGTATATATAATGGACTCGGCATATGAGGTTAAAAATATATGAGTAGTTGGACGATCTATGCAGGTGATTATTAGTAGTTGTGAAGGTGTTTGTAGAACCGGCTAGACTGATAACAGAAGAATAGTACACCAAATGTCACAGATTCTCCACAACAGCATTCCTCATCTTTTGAATCAGAGTTTTTCCTTCGTCTAGATCGTTTGACTACTTTTATCAATAGCTGGGCCGGAATGAGAATTGTTCTCATATATATATATATTATATTATATATATATATATATATATATATATATATATATATATATATAATAGGGAGAATAAGTGCTTAATTGGAGTCGTACCTAATTTTTGAAATTAATTAATTAATAATGAATTAGGCGGAATACCTATTAAATGTATGGCTAAACAAATCGAGAAAAAGGCCGAAATGTACATACAGAGATTGATTTTTCTCGATGTTTAGCCATACATTTAATAGGTTCCCGCCTAATTCATTATTAATTAATTAATTTCAAAATTAGGTACGACTCCAATTAAGCACTTATTCTCCCTAAAATTATCGGCAAAAAGCCATTCAAAACAAACCGTGTTTACATATATATATTATATATATATATATATATATATATATATATATATATATATATATATAGGCAAAGAAGAAAAAAGACACTTCTAATACCCAGTGCACTCAGTCTTAGGATGCTCATATTTTCATTATCTGTGAATTGTTTGCAAGTTACTGGCTAGATTGAAGTGTCACGAGAGGCACAAACACAAGGGAAAAAATGAATATATCGACAGTGTAAGTTGATGGATCCTCATACGTCGAAATCGATGGTAGGGCCCATCATATATATACATAATAAAAATGAAATAACAATATAAGAAAAACAATGCTCAAAATGCCAGCAAGTAGCAGCAGTATAAAAACACTAAAATAATTGTTACCATAAAGTTCTAAAAACAAAAATATTTTCTTTTCCAATGAAAATAGATTACGGTCAAATTATATTAAAATACCGTTCCACTAGATCACCAAAGTTAAGCAGCAATGAGCCTGTTCAATATTTATGATGGGGTGACCATTTAAACAACAATAGGCTGGTTGGATTTTTACGGCATGTCAACCTTTGGTTATTTTATACCGAAAACGTTTATCTTATTCATTCTTGTTGGGTATTCAAGTTTTTTAAACACATTCTTTATCTATTCAACCCATAGGTAGGACCCTAACAGGTACTACCACTCTGGGTCGAGTGGACCTGGAAGTTATGGTATTATTCAATCTATGTCTAGTATATAGTAACACCATTAGCAAATGTGATTATGTATATAAGAAAAAACCCTTAGTAGAGCAACGCATACAGGAGAAGGACAAATATGAATTTAAACTCTCTGCCAAGCAAATACATCATGGCAGAGTAGGGCCTATTACTCCCATTGTTTATAGGCCCTAAAGAAAGCTTGAATCTTGCAGTAGACTTAGAAAGCTTAGCCATATATATATATATATATATATATATATATATATATATATATATATATATATATTATATTATTTCTCTGAATGTTTGAGATGAGGCTTGACGATTAGTATTATCTGCGTTTATTCGGACTATTGTCCCCATCTTCATTGTTATTTGTACAAACGTTTCGGCCGATATACCCTCCGGCCTTCTTCAGGTATTTCTTGTCGGACTTGGAACCGAGAAGGTTCCCGAGTCCGAGAAGGTTCTGGGGATGTAGTTGCTGAGGTGGGTAACGTGAAGGTAATTTTTCCCCCTCCTTCTTGTTGCTCCATCATTTACATAATCCTGTCCCCCTCTTTTACCCAATATATACATTTTGACTTTAAACGATCTACCGGTAGATAACTTTTGAAAAAAGCACCGGTCGAAAGGGCCTTTAAGTTTCTATCGTCTTTCGCCTCCCTTTTTTTTTTCAATTTTTAAATTGCTGATCATTAATAAAGTATGTTACTTTTTAAAATTATATAAAAATTTAGTTGTACCAAAAACTTGTTTATATATATAGTAGCAAATATATGCACCCTCCGGGTGCAAGTATTTAAGTTTTAATATAAAAATAAAATATCATATTAAATTAGAAAGGCTAATGAAACTGAATAAAAATGCAGATAAAAAGGTTTGGATTGAAAAATAGAACAACTTTGAAAGTAACTCTTCCATCATTTTCCATTACTCCCCTGTTTCATTGGTAAATTTTCCTAATTTAACTATTTAGTTAAAATAGGAAGTAAAGAATAATATTACAGTTATTTCTTCTTGTTAATGGATTTCTTTTAAGATTTATCCCCGAGATTTTTGCTCATATTCAAAAAGATAAAACCAAACAATTAGAAATCAATAATACTAAGCAAATATTTATTAAAATCAAATTTTTAATATCAATATGCAAATTAGCCTTCCCATTCACACTATAATCCGCTATTTTGTTGTATATATAAATAAAATTGCATGTAGATATGGTCAACAGTCTTAATGATGTAAAACAATTTTATCAATAATTGAGGTTTAAATAAAAATAAAATCATGGAGAATGTGACGTAAATAACTAAGGGAATTGTGATTTGAGTAGTAATATAGTTTCGGTTACAGACAGAAGAACACGCAATCTCCATTATAATAAGATATATATATATATATATATATATATTATATATTATATATATATATATATATATATATAATGAAGGATAGAAAATAAAAAAGTGCTCAATGCTAAATTAGCAAGGCAGGTTTATGGGACTATATTTACCGTTACACAAGTCTCATATGTATTACACAATCACCAGACGAGCAAATAGAATATATATATATATATATATATATATAATATATATATATATATATATATATATATATATATATATAGTGTGTGTGTATGAGATGTTTATCTTATAATTGTTGCTTGTGTTTTTATGTGTTTCTCTCAAGATCATTTACATTTACATATGTACATCTTTATTAGGTCTCATTTCTTTTATATATATATATATATATATATATATATATATATATATATATATATATATATACCTGTATTTACTTATCTCTCCATTGCTTCTTCTCAAACTTACTTGTCTCTTTTGACATTTAAATCTTTCTGCTTACAAACATATTTAATTACATAAAAGTCATGACGATCTTTCCCACACCACAGATTTTTTCCATTCACCCAATTAACATTCTATTAATATTCGTTTCCTCCCCGTTATGCACATAAAAATTACCCAACCTTTTCTTTACACCTTGCATACTTAGGGTGGAGTATAAATTTTCTTATTTAAGACCCTACCTGGAGGAGGAAAGAAGAAAGAACTCTCGTTTTTTCTTTCTTTCTTTTTTTTTTTTTTTTACATATTGAACTATTTGGCAATAGCTCTTAATTAAACATCAAACGTTGTAATAATTAAATTATCATTTTAGCTTTTTTACTGATGCTCATTATATCACTACTTTTCGACTTAAACAAAATTTTGGGCTAGACGGGCGGTCGGATAGGCCCCCTCCGATCAATCGGCTGGTCACGTCAAGCCCTAGCACTTATATGATTTTCCCAACCCTATTGCCCTTATGGCAAGCCCCACCCCTTTTTATCATATGGATGCTAGAAGGCGGTGGCTGCGGGTCTACATGTCCTGGGAATGACGTTAAACTCTATCTGATGGTGAGGTTCCAGTTTTGGAGGTTTGGGGAATGTGGAGCACCCCTTCATCACCATTGCTCCCTGGTCCACTCTGACCCGGAGTGGTAGTACCTGTTAGGGTCCCATATATGGGTTAAATAGAAAAATGTATTTATAAAAAAATTGTATTATCCATTAAGAATTGATTTATTTCAAAACTTTATCGGCATTAAATGACCCCCTGAGGTTGATATGCCGTAAAACAAAACAAAACAAATAAACAAGATTTGACCTTAAATAACCGATTTAGTTAATTTTAATTCGTTTTCAAAATGAAAATCGGCGCACATTTTGTTGGTACCTTCTTTACTCCTTGTATACTTTGGGGGCGTATAATTTTGTTTTGTTTTGTTTAAGACCCTACCTAGAGGAGAAAAGAAGAAAGATTTCTCGATTTTCTCCTTCTTTTTTTTTTACCTCCACTATGGGCTTTTCACTGAAGAGTTCACTTGCCCTATTATCTGTTGGAGATTTTTATTTTTACTTAATGTCTGACATATTTTCTTTAAAAGCTTGCAGAAGTCATCATGGGTCTCTGATGGCTTTATCAGCCTCTGATAGTACTTGTACGAGATTAAGACAGCCTCCATTTTTTTAGAATAACAAAAACGTGAAGCCAATGAAGATTAGATGGCCGCTTAAAAGGCAGGCTGAGCTGGAACCTGTTAAAATAAGGATTAATCTTTCTTAAAATGTATATAAGAATGGTAACGTCTTTTTTTTATGTTTGTGTATTGGGCTAGGCTTTAAGTTTTAAGCAACATTTTAAGATGTGTTTTTTATTCTAAGAGAGAGAGAGAGAGAAGAGAGAGAGAGAGAGAGAGAGAGAGAGAGAGAGAGAGAGAGAGAGATGCAGAATGTTTTAAGAAAAAGTGTATGAGAGAAAATTGGAGGAAAATGCGATATTTATTAATAGGCGATATCGTATTTACAAAACTGGGTGCGTGTCCTGGGTTAAGACATTAAACTGCATCTAGTAGAGAAGTTCCAATTCTGGGGATCTGGGGAATGTGGATCACCTCTTCATCGCCATTACTCCTAATTTTACTCTGACCCGGAGTGGTTGTACTTGTTAGGGTTCCATCTATGGGTTAAATAATAAAAAATGAGTTAAATATTTTTTTGGTACAATGCAGAATAGCGCGCTTGAAATTATATCATTAGAATCGCATTTTTTTACGATAAATAGCATTGGATTACGGAAACTCCCGAAGTAGCCTAAAACTAACCGAAACCCTAAACATAACCGTAGCGTCTGAAAGGTTTCGGGTATTTCCGTGAAATGTAATGCTTTTTATACGTAATTTTATACGTATAAAAAGGCATTACATTTCACGGAAATACCCGAAACCTTTCAGACGCTACGGTTATGGTTAGGTTAAGGGCTAGGGTTAGTCTTTGAGTTATTTTTAGGGTTAGGATTAGTTTTAGGCTACTTCGGGAGTTTCCGTAAATCCAATGCTATTTATACGTAAAATGCGATTCTGGCTAGGTGGGAAGTCTGGAAATCTGTTTTTTTTTTTTTTTCTTCATATTTACATTTATTCCTGAGCTCGTTAACTGTTATTTTGATCCGCATTTTTTCAAATTTCATCAAAATAGCATTAGATTACGGAAACTTCCAAAGTAGCCTAACCCTAACCCTAACCCTAACTCTAACCCAACACTTACACTAACCGCTAGCCTAGCAGTTTTCAAAGGTTTCGGGTATTTCCATGAAATTTTAATGCTTTTTATACGTAATCTATTCATATCTATCACTTGCGCGGTATTCTGCATTAGTACAAAAATTCCTTTTTCGTTAAAAACCTTTAGTTTTTAATCCGGCCTGGTGGGCAGGTCTGGAATTTTTTTTTCATATCTACATTTATTTCCTGATCCTCGTTAACTGTCATTTTGATCCGTACTTTTTCAAATTTCTTATTACGTCTTCAACCATCATCTTAAATGATATTGACACATGTGGTTTCAATCTCATCTCGCTTTTTCCCGCCCTTCCCCTCTCTCTCTCGCCTCTCTCTCTCTCGTCTCTGTCGTTATTACCACATATACATGTGACGTGTGCTATTACTCTAATGAGCTTGTCTAAGATTTCAATTCCTCCTGGGACACACAGCTGTCCTGTTCGGTGACCCGCCATTTTCTCAAGAATCCCTAATGCAAAGAATGATAACATTCATCTGTTGTGGTTCTATTTCAGGATGGCCTCACTTGTTTAAGATAAGAAGATGCCGGAATCGTTTAAGGATTTTTAGTAAGGCTATTCTTCAATATAACCAAATTAGCCTCCTCTCAAGTTATTAAGTTCTTTGCGTGGTTCTCGTTCTTGGGTTTTTCGTTTTTTACCGTGAAGTCTTCAGGATAAATTGATTTTAATAACGAATGATCTTGAATTTTCATTTTATAAACCAAAATGATGTGTACTTCACTTCAGAAAAAGAAAACGCGTTTTAATTTTTTAGGTGTAACTATTTTATTTCATATTTTGTTTCTGTGTTTCTTTTTTCTTTCTTTCTATATATATATATATATATAGATATATATAATATATATATATATATATATGAAAAAGCTAAAGATTTTTACTCTTTTCATTCTTTCCTTCTTTTTTTATTTTTTCATAATGATATAGGGAGAAACTTGACGGTACTTTCTGTCTCTCCCTCTTTTGTGTTTGCCCCATGGCATTTGTAATTCTTTCTCTTTCTCTCGTTTCTCTCCATCCCCCCCTCTCTCTCTCTCCGCTTTACCTCCCTACAGTTATACCTGCTAGTATCTCTCTCTCTCTCTCTCT
>CM042168.1:15589043-15609780 GCA_023376005.1 Doryteuthis pealeii | reverse complement strand
CCCCACTCTCTATCTACTACTCTCTCTATCTGTTCACGCACTCTCTCTCTTTTCTCTCCTATCGTATCTATCTATCTATCTATTCTATCCATCTATCTATCTTTCACTCTATCTCTAACTCTTTTATCTTTCTTTTAGTTCTTTTTTTTTCATTCACCTCCCGGTAAAGGAAAAGAAAAGAAGTTTATTATCTTCTCTCCTCCTCTCTCTCTCTCTCTCTCTCTCTCTCTCTCTCTCTCTCCTCTCTCTCTCTCTCTCTCTCTCCCTCTCTCTCTCTCTTCTATCTATCTATCTATCTATCTATCTCTTATCTATCTATCTTACTCTTCTCTCTCTCTCTATCTATCTATCCTATATTATCTATCTTACTCACTCACTCACTCTCTCTATCTATCTATATATCTATATCTCTATATCTATCTATCTCACTCACTCACTCTCTATATATCTAGTTCTCTCTAACTCTCTCTCTTACTTTAACTATCTCTTTTTTTTATTCGTTTATCTATATATTTCCATTCACCACCCAGGAAAGAAGAAAAGGAAAGAAGTTTATCTATCTATCTATCTATCTATCTATCTACCTCATTAACTCACTCAATTTGTCTGACTATCTGTCTGTCTCTTTCTCTCTATATCTATCTATCTCTCACACTCACACACGCAACACACACAACACACCACACACTCTCTCTCTCTCTCTCTCTCTCTCTCTCTCTCTTCTCTCTCTCTCTCTCTCTCTCTCTTCTCTCACTTTCTCTTCTAACTTTAACTATCTATCTTTCTTTTTATTTATTTATCTATTTATTTAAGATATATTTTGTGCCATTTGCCTCCCGGCAGAGGAAAAGAAGAAAAAAATGTTGGCGAGAGAGAGAGAAAGAGAGAGAGAGAGAGAGAGAGAGAGAAAAGAAACAGACGGAGGGGGGGGCCCGTGACTAACAATTTGCGCACGGCACGAAACGGTTCTCTTCTCTCTTTTTTTTATTTATATCTTTCTTTCTTTCTTTTTCTTCCTTTTCTTTTCTTTCACTCTCCCGCGCTTCCTAGTTCTCCGCCTTCTCCCTCCTCCTCCGCATTTCTCCCTACTGTCCCTCCCCTTCCTCTTCTTCTTTCCTCCTCCCTCTCTCATACCTCTGCCCCCACAACGACCGACCGCCCGCCCTCCCTTCCTCCATCGCCGTAATGGGCGGTTGGTCGGCTTTCTGTATTTCAGTTTTTAGTTCGTGGATAAAGCGAGAGAGAGAGAAAGCCTCCACGAAGCTCATCCGGCGCTGAAAACAAAAACAGCTCAAATGTTTACATGAAGATCGTCTGTAACGATTTTTACACTTTTGTATATATATCTGAGTTTTGTGTTGCCACCCTTTCGCCGGGAAGGGATGAGACGGCATAGGTAATGAAGGACTATTTTCTCGTAAATTCCTACCATAAAATAAACTGAACCCTCATTTTATGCCGTGTTTGCAATAATATTTTATTTTCTTGCACACGTTATGTTACAATACTAAATATATTTCCTTTATTTATTTTAATATTCACTTCAATGTGTAACATATATTCTAAAAGTTTTTTATTTTGTGAGAATGCTTAGTTTTAAAGTGGGGGTTCGTTTTACACTTCAACTTTTTACTCGTAAATTCCTACCAAAATGCCCAAGCCTAATTTATGGCAGGAATTTACGAGTAAAAAGTTGAATATTACCTTTTGTTGTTATTTCTTTTCTTTTTGGTTTGCTACTCTAAATAAAAACGTCAAATTTTAATCATCGTCGACGAAAAACAAAATTACGGTCATAAAGGAAGCCAATTTATGCCTAAATTTGTAAAACGAGCCCCCACTTTAAAACTAACCATTCTCACAAAATAAAAACTTTTGAATATGCACGTTGAATGAATATTAAAATAAATAAATAAAATATATTTTGTATTGTAAAATAACGGGTGCAAGAAAAATAAAACATTTTAATACAAAAACACGAACAAAAAATGGGTTCAGTTTATTTCATGGTTGGAAATTTACGAGCAAAATAGTCCTTCATTACCAGGGGCATATATATTATAAAATGAAAAGTAAATGGAAGTGAATCCGACAGTATGAATTAAACAATTTTTTGTGTTTTTTTTAAAATGTTTAATTCATATATATAAATATATATCTTAGAAAGGGAGGAAAAACTCAACACCGTAATTCGATAATAAATTCATTTCGACCAAAATTGGGGCCTTTATAAATCTAAGTTGATTTAATGGTAATTTATGAGGAAGTGAGTCCCGGTCTCCTGCCTCAAAAATTGCTACCCGGTGACTATCAAAATAACAACCCCAGCTCGTCGTATTCTTGTTTTATTTATCGTAATTTGTCGTAATTCTTGTTTAGATATGAAGATGGATATATAGTTTGGAATAGACTGAGATAGATAGAGATAGATAAACAAACAAAATAATATAGATAGATATGAACAAATGGAGATAGATAGATATTTTTCGACAAGTAAATGTATTTGCTTGTTTATTAAACTAAAACAAGACATTAAACAACCATGAATAAAAAAAATCTTAGTATTTAAAATAATATAGATAAATATGAACAAATTGAGATAGCTATGAAGATGGATAGTTTTGAATAGACTGAGCTGGTCGTTATTTTAATAGTCACCGGGTAGCAATTTTTGAGGCAGGAGACCGGGACGCACTTCCTCATAAATTAGGGCCCCAATTTTGGTCGAAATAAATTTATTATGGAATAACGGTGTTGAGTTTTTCCTTCCTTTCTAAAATAAATATTGCTCTGTATATAATCTAAAAGGTTATTTTACATTGAGCTCTCTGTAGTGATTTAAAGATTCACTGTATTTATACATACTGGATCATACAATAATAATACAGTGTGTCTTAGAAATCGCATATAGAATCATCCCTTACTACCAAGTTTTGGATACCTCTCATCTACATATTTTATAAATATATTTTTATATATACATTTTTATTAAATCCCCAAAGAGAGCTCAATGTATAATAATCAATAAATTAGATTAAATACAGAGCAATATTTAACTTTCAAAGAAAGAAAAACTTAACAAACCGTCATTCGTTATAATTATGTACTACCTATCGATTTAGACAAAAGTTTGACCTTAAATAATAGATTTAATTAATTTTAATTCGTTTTTTAAAATTTGTAGCAGACGACAAATTGGGTATACCTAATATATATATTGTGAGATGAGTGAGTGAGATAATATATATATATATTATGGACTCTCTTGTCGATTTTGGACGCATGAGGGTTCATACACACGATGAACATCCACACAGGGATTTGTTTATAGTGGTGAAGGCTTGTGTTGACCATCCACACTTTTTTGCACAGTCAATAGGAAAGAATTGGTGCATCAAGGTTGCACAAACCCAATCAAACGACCGACTCAGGAATTTTGAATTCAGAGTTATCCCTCTCCTAGACTGGTTACCTACCCAAGGCTGAAGGGCCAGTCTGCCCTACTATTTAACCCATAGTTGGAGGAATTTTGAATTCAGAGTTATCTCTCTCCTAGACTGGTTACCTACCCAAGGCTGAAGGGCCCAGTCTGCCCTACTATTTAACCATAGTTGGGGGGAATTTGGAATTCAGAGTTATCTCTCTCCTAGACTGGTTACCTACCCAAGGCTGAAGGGCCTAGTCTGCCTACTATTTAACCCATAGCTGGTGGGAGAATATATGGATTCATACCTTTCCCAAGGATATTAGCGCTATGTGAAATGCCAACAGCATATATATATATATATATATAAAGTCCATCGCCTCTAATTGAATAAATATAAGGAAGTAACTGTATCCTTTTCAAAAACCGTAGATCATGTTTTTATTTTATTTATTTAATATTTTTAAAATTTTTTTTCAGACATTTGATCATCTGGGGTTGAGTGACAATAGGGATAGGAATATACTAGACTTTAATCCCCCATTTACCCAGGCGATGCTGGGTAGCCACTTCTAGTTTTGAATATAGTAAAGTAAGGGTCGGGTTAGCTCAATTGGTAGAGCGTTCGGCTAAAACCACAAGTTCCCAAATTCAAAACCGGCCCTCGCCAACTCAGCGTACGAGTAGCACAGGGATCTGTGCGGTAAAGTAAGAGGCAGACGGTAGGTGTGGCGCTCCACCTCAAAACTGCAAAAACAATCTCCTTAGTCTAGCGCTAGTAAAAAAGGGATAGACTCCCTCACTGATTGGCTGATACCGACTTTAGGCCACCCTGACGACTTTACTTACTTACTTATATCTGTCAACATTTCATCCGCCCTGTCGGCTGTGGCGTTAGAATGCACCGACTGCACCTCTGCAGAGAGGTAAGACTCCCCCAAATGGGGCCACCTGTTGGCCGTGCGGCGGCGACCCGTGATGCTTAAGGATAGAACCCAGGTGATGAGCAGTTCATGACATGCAATACTCCACTTTGGCCCTATCTTGGGCTAGACGGGCGGTCAGAGAGGCCCCTCCGATCAAATCGGCTGGTCACGTCAAGCCCTAGCACCTATATGATTTCCCAACCCTATTGCTCCTATGGTAAGCCCCAACCCCTTTTTATCATATGGGTGCTAGAAGGCGGGTGGCTGCGGGTCTACATGTCCTAGAATGACGTTAAAACTCTATCTGATGGTGAGGTTCCAGTTTTGGAGGTTTGGGAATGTGGAGCACCCCTTCATCACCATTTCTCCCTGGTCCCTCTGACCCGGAGTGGTAGTACCTGTTAGGGTCCCATCTATGGGTTAAATAGAAAAATGTATTTATAAAAAAATTGTATTATCCATTAAGAATTGATTTATTTCAAAACTTTATCGGCATTAAATGACCCACTGAGGTTGATATGCCTTAAACAAACCAAACCAAACCAAACCAACATTTCATCACCTTATCTTACCAATCTAACAGAACTGCATCATATTACATTCAAATCTAATTCATCTACATTATAGCCCGGATTAAATTTTTCTTTTTAGAGGTGGGATAATCTTGTGGGTTAATTTGAACATAACAGACCTATGTCACCCCGCCAAGAAAAAGAAGACCAAAAATCAGGGAATTAACCAAATTTAATGAAATTTTCAGTGTGATATATTAATGAATAAAAGATATATGCATTAGTTATTTTATTTAAAAAAATTAATATTTTTTTCAGGTCAGTTAACTTTGAGCCACATATCTTTGAGGCGTAACACAGATTCCCAAAGATACGGGTTCAAAGTTAACTGACCTGAGAACATGTAAAAAGTTTTTGAATAAAAAACTGGTGCATTATATCTTTTATTCATTAATATATCAAACACTGAAAATTTCATTAAATTTGGTTAATTCCCTGATTTTTGGTATTTTTTTCTTGGCGGGTCACATACAATGGTGGAATTTTGGTTCATTAAGTTCAATTTAACCACATTGTGCAGTGTTTCTCAACATTTTTGTGGCCGTAAACCCCTTCAACCCAATGTGAGTTCCTTGTGCTCCCTCCCCATGCCAACTTGAGTTTTTATCCACCCCTATTCCCTTTAAGGGCGGTTTAGCTCAGTCAGTAGAGCACTTGCCTAAGAATCGCAAGGTTCCTGGTTCGATAGTGGCCCTCGCCAACTCAGCGTATGAGTAGTAAGGGAATTGTGCGGTAAGTGTTAAGTATCTGGCCGCCATCCTTGGCCAGTTGAAAAGGACTTAAAGTAAGTAAGTCCTGAGCTATAGGATCCTTTGGTAAGTGAATAAGTCCTGAGTTATAGAATCCTATGTAGTGTCAAAGGTCCAGTGATATAATCCTATGATCCGTCGTCCACGAAGGCTCAAAGCAATATGTTCAGGTATGACCAGAACAGCCAGTATAAATAATAATATCAGCAGCAGAATACTGCAGTGGTTGGTCAATAGGTTGGTCACATGGTTATCGGCGAGTCTATAAGTAGAAGTGAACATCTGGCACACACCTATAACCAAAAAACTCCAACAGTAGGTAAAGAGCTAATAGTGGTGTGTCGCTCCACCTCAGATGCCAAAAATAATCGGTGCTCTTCCAATATGGATCTACCGAATGGTTTCTAATCCAATATGTGGATCTACTGAGATGTTTTACATTCCAATATGTGATCTACCCATTAATACCATTATTTTCCCCCGCCCTGTCGGCTGGGGCGTTAAGAATGCACCGACTGCACCTCTGCAGAGGGGTAAGACTCCCCCAATGGGGCCACCTGTTGGACGTGGGTGGCGGACCCGCTGATGCTGAGGATAGAGCCCAGGCTGGATGAGCAGTTCATGACATGAAATACTCCACTTTGGCCCTATCTTGGCTAGACGGCGCGGTCGAGAGAGGGCCCTCCGATCAATCGCGCTGGTCACGTCAAGCCCTAGCACCTAAATATGATTTTCCCAACCCTATTGCCCTTATGGCAAGCCCGACCCCTTTTTATCATATGGGTGCTAGAAGGCTGGTGACTGCGGGTCTACATTCCTGGAATGACGTTAAACTCTATCTGATGGTGAGGTTCCATTTTGGAGGTTTGGGAATGTGGAGCACCCCTTTCATCACCATTGCTTCCTGGTCCACTCTGACCCGGAGTTGGTAGTACCTGTTAGGTCCCATCTATGGGTTAAATGAAAATGTATTATAAAAAAAATTGTATTATCCATTAAGAATTGATTTATTTCAAAACTTTATCGGCATTAAATGACCCACTGAGGTTGATATGCCATAAAACAAAACAAACCAAACCATTATTTTCCCATTAAACTAACCCTAAACCCTAACCTAACCCTGTCTTTCTTTTTTTCCTAGTAGATCAAAGCCAGAATATTAGATCAATAGTCTAACCCTAACCCTAACCCTAACCCTGTCTTCTTTTTCCAATTTAGATCACAAGCCATGAATAGTAGATCAATAGCCTAACCCTACCCTTAACCCTAACCCTGTCTTCTTTTTTCCAAATAGATCACAAGCCATGAATAGTAGATCAATAGCCCAACCCTAAACCCTAACCCTAACCCTGTTTTCTTTTTCCAAGTAGATCACATGCCATGAATAATTAGATCAATAGCCTAACCCTAAACCCTAACCCTAACCCTGTCTCTTTTTTCCTATTAGATCACAAGCCATGAATAGTAGATCAATAGCCTAACCCTAAACCCTAACCCTAACCCTGTTTCTTTTTCCAAGTAGATCACATGCCATGAATAATAGATCAATAGCCTAACCCTAAACCCTAACCCTAACCCTGTCTTCTTTTTTCCTATTAGATCACAAGCATGAATAGTAGATCAATAGCCTAACCCTAAACCTAACCCTAACCTGTTTCTTTTTTCCACAGTAGATCACATGCCATGAATAATAGATCAATAGCCTAACCTAACCCTAACCCTAACCCTGTCTCTTTTCCTATTAGATCACAAGCCATGAATAGTAGTATCAATAGCCTAACCCTAAACCCTAACACCTACCCTGTCTTCTTTTTCCCAGTAGATCACATGCCATGAATAGTAGATCAATAGCCTAACCCTAAACCCTAACCCTAACCCTGTCCTTTTTCCTAGTAGATCAACAGGCCATGAATAGTAGATCATAAACCTTCAGTAGATCACATATTGGAAGAGCACTAAATAATCTCCTTGCGTCTAGTCCTAGGGAAAAGGGTATAGACTCCCTCGGTATTTGGCTGATACTTACTTAGGCCACACCATTGACTCGACTTTTTTTTTTATGCCAGGAAACTTTCTGAAAGTTATCAATGTTTTAGGTTTTTGGGGTTGCAGCATTCGGCCATTTCGTTAGATAGTGAATTCAATACTACAGAGATACGAGTGCTTGTTCATGATAAGATGTTAAAATTCCACGGAAGAAATAGTAGGGTACTTAGGTACCCTCCACAGGGTAAAATATCGGTAGCAACGTATGTCACTGGATAAGATATACATTAAGGTCTCTTTTGTTTTGTATGTCTCGTGTTTTGGTATAAGATGGTATATTTGATTAATGGCACTTCAACTCCTTATGGGTTATTTAATGCCAACATTTGATTAATTTGAAAGATTTTGCGTTGTTTATTTGTTAACGGCATATCAACTAATTATGGGTTATTTAATGCTAAAATTGATTAATTTGTAAAATTGGTTTTGTTCATTTGTTTAACGGCATATCAACTCTTTATGGGTTATTTAATTGCTAAATTGATTTCATTTGTTAAAGATTTGGTTGGTTCATTTGTTAACGTCAATATCAACTCTTTATGGGTTATTTAATGCTAAAAATTATGATTCATTTGTAAAGATTGGTTTGTTTTAGTTTGTTTAACGCACATATCAACTAATCTATTGGTTATTTAATGCCAAAATTTGATTAATTTGTAAAGATTTGGTTTGTCTTTATTTGTTAACGGCATATCAACTAATTATGGGTTATTTATGCCAAAATTTGATTAATTTGTAAAGATTTGGTTTGGTTCATTTGTTAACGGCATATCAACTCTTATGGAGTAATGTAAAATTGATTCATTTGTAAAGATTTGGTTGTTTTATTTTGTTTAACGGCATTATCAACTCTTTATGGTTTATTTAATGCTAAAATTTGATTCATTTGTAAAGATTTTGGTTTGTTTTTTATTTGTTTAACGGCAATTCAAACTAATTATGGGGTTATTTAATGCCAAAATTTGATAATTTGTAAAGATTTGGTTTGTTTTATTGTTTAACGCATATCAACTAATTATGGGTTTTAATGCCAAAAAGTAATTGCGTAAAGATTTGGTTTGCCGTTCATTTGTTAACGGCATATCAACTCCTTATGGGTTATCTAATGCTTTGGTATTAAATCATTTATTCCTTGCAATTCTTTTGATTTGTTTTATTGTTTAATGGATAAAACTCTTTATGGGTTATTTGAATGCTGAAACTGATTACTTAGCAAGGTTTTTGTTTGTTTATTCTTTTAATTCATATCAAAATATATTTTTAAAATACTTTTAAAAACTTATTTGCTTGCAACACCAAAATTATTTGAAAGAGAAAAAAAAAAAAACACCTTGAGAAATTTAAGCAGCTTCATTTTTAGTGCTTAATTTGTAAGCATTTAAATCACATCTGATTACTTTAAATTATTCGGTTATAGCAAAATCTTACAGTCTGTAAATTAAACATGAACACATGTTCTTATGAAACATTAACTTTACAACTAAGTTACTTCCAATCAAACTAGTTTAAGAAACACAAAAACTCAGGAAGTTACTGTAATTAATTAGGAGGTTTATAAATTGTCTTACTACATCTGAAACATTGCTATAAGTGACTCAGATTCTACCAAGCTGTAGACTTCTGTTTCAGCTCCAACTAAACGTTTCATATAAAAAGCTTTAAATATGGTATCCTTATTGGACTCCAGAAGCTTATCTGCTCTTTTTTCACACATGAGTCTTATTTTGAATAGAATGAGTTCTACTTTAAGCCACTTACCAGTGACTCTTCCACCATTCAGATGCCAAAGCTACAAACTGAGTGGTTTGTCATTATAATTGAGCAAAGGACCAGATTACAAATATGGACTTAATTGGAATAGAATGAGTTCTGAGGTGAATAGATAGTTGAACTTTTGATATCCCACTTTTCTCATTTCCCACGACACACACAACACACACACACACACACACACACACACACACACACATATATATATATATATATATATATATATATACTTTCAATAAAGATAATGTAGCTGGCTGTCTGATGAGACTAAGCTCATTTATTGAGTTCTGGTCGAAATAAATTATAATAGCCAAATGACGGTTTGTTAAGTTTTTCTTTCTTATTGAAAGTTTAATATGCTCTGTATTAATTAATGTATTAATCATCATACATTGAGCTCTCTTTGGAATTTGTAAAAATCTATAAGTCTGCATCAAAATGTGTATGCATTGGGATTTATAGGAATATGAGGATCCCAAATAGAATCATTCCCAATATACCAGTCAACTGGATACTTTTACACACAGACACACACACACACATACACACACCCACACACCACACATAGTATATATATATATATATGTATATATATGTATGTATATATAAATTAGAATGAAAATAATAGACGAATATAAGAGGTATTACTACAGTAAATATAATTATAATCCTACATTGAGTACCAGGATGGTATATAAAAAATGGTTATATAAAGTTCAAATGGATAACTTTTTATTTTGTTTATCCATTTATTTTCTTGTTTTCGACACTCATTTAATATATAATATATATGATATATATATATATATATATATATATAATAGTTGTAGAAAAATTATTCACTACCCACGGCTTCGGTGTTCTTAGTCCACCGTCTTCAGGGGAACTAAGTAAATCTATGTGGTTAATGAAATATATACTCGCCTGGTTTAAGCTTATTTTATTCTATATCTTCTAGAGTCAATTAACTTTAGTTCCAAAGCTTGAAGTTGGTGCTAAGTCAAACCTATGTTGACAGGCAGAGGTGATTAATGATTCTATCTAGCCGTGCCCTCCCTATCCTATATCTCTTTTTGCTACTACAATGTTTACATGATAGTAATCCTTTGAATTATATATATATATATATATTATATATATAATATATATTATATATATTATAAAAAAGAAGGTCCGCAAAATGTATTTTGTTCTCAGAAAATCTTTTTTAAAATTCTTTTTGTTTTTACATATGCAACACGTGTTTCAGATCTTCTGGTATCTTCTTCAGGCTTCTTTTTTTATAAAATATTGAATTTTCTCCCGTTGGAACCAGAACAACATTTTATATATATATATATATATATATATATATATATATATATATATATAAGAGAGAGAGGGTTACCAAAGATTTGGAATAATCACACTACAGTTAGTGTTAAACCTGTAGACAAAGGAAAGATAAGTTGTCGAATTAGACTACGTTGTAAATTCATTTATGCGGCTTTCAAATAACACATTGGGTGAAGTAATGCACAACATGCCAGCGCACCAACTACCGCGATACTACCAACCACTTTCCATTGCTTGAACTGTTACAGCTGATGAATGTTCCTTCGTCCTCTTCCGCTCCACTCTCCTCCGCGCATGCTCTCTGTTCATTTCTATTGCCATAAATTTTGAAAACACAACGCCTTTAAATAGATATTTTATCTTAGCCTCAGTCAACTCAAACGCCCTTTTCTAATTTCTAATCAAGCTTTGATGATGTCGACGCAAAAATGAAATTAATTAGTTAAAAGAGTTGATTAAATTTTTTCATATCAATTTACAAGATTCATGGTAATTAAAAAATATTACATTATTATTTCGCTCCATTAGAGTTTTTCACACCTCACCTTAGCCGGTGGTTCGCTGGAGGCTGAGTGACAGCAAATCTCTTCAGATCTCCAGGATTCGTCTGAGTATTCTAGCCGATTTTAAGAGTTCTGTAGTTTGGGATGTTCTCGATTTTTCCTCTTATTTCCAGTTCACCCAGACTCTTTTTCAGACCCTTGCGGACCGTTCCCAGGGTAACAGTTACAATTGGTACGACCTTTACCTTCATGTTCTACAGTTTTGTTTTTGTTTTGTTTTTCGGTTCTTCCAGTTCTCCGGCAAGGTCCAAGTCTTCTTTATTTTCGCGCGCAAGTATTTAAGTTTTAATGTAATGAAATATATTGAACTAGAAGCGGCTACCCAGCGTCGACTGGGTAGAGGATGGGGACCTTGGTGTATTAATTTGTTTACTTTTGATATTTACAAATACTGAACATTTTTAGGTAGAATTTCAATGCTATTTTTATGTATATTTTAATCATTAAATATCTTGAAATATAAATCAAATCTTCATAATTTTTGCCCCAAAGCAGGAACCGGTAGTATTTAATGTGACATATGAGGTATTTTAGAAAAGTTCCAGTATGTAAGAGAACTTCGAGTAAGACTCGCAGTAGACGATGCGTCTACTGCGAGTTCTTGCCACAAGGCCAGTATGATCAACCAGCATGTTTACAAAAAGATACTGCGGCGTTACTTCGTTCGGTGCGCGCGAGAAGAGGTGAGAAATGTAGCAGGACAAACTTGTGGGTGTTTCACCATGACAACGCACCTGCCTACACTGCCCTAGTATCCGAGAGTCCGTGGCCCAGAAGAACATCACTGTGCTAGAAGCAACCTTATAACGCTCGCCCGACCTGGCTCCATGTGATTTTTCCTCTTTCCCAAGCTCAAGGAGGTCATCAAGGGAACCCATTTGAGGATATGCACGACATAAAAAAGGCCATGATGACAGAGCTATGGAGAATCCGGAAGATCCTTCCAGGAGTGCATGCAAGCGTGGCAGAGAAGGATGGGAAAGTGTATTAGACTCCATGGGAATAACTTGTAGTTTGGATTTGAAATAATTTTTTGTGACACAAGTCCTGGAATTTTTTGTAACATCCTTATATATTTATATTGTCGTTAATTGTTTTATTTTCGTTGTTTCATCCGGACACAACATACACACTAACCAACTTCCCTTAGTATATATATATATAATATATATATATATATATATATATATATATATTATATGTATGAATATAGATTAGAATACCTAAAATTAGAAATACTAATCAAAGTAAATAAGAACACATAAAAATATTACACTTATTTTGATGTTATTTTAATCGATTTTTATATAAAATTATACATAGTATTGCGTTTAATACATTTGAGAATAACACATTGTCGATACTGGATGTCGTGAGTAGGACTTGTCAGGAGCAATGACCGACAAGAACGGGTGGAGAGAGAGAGAGAAGAGAGAGAGAGAGAGAGAGAGAGAGAGAGAGAGAGAGAGAGAGAGAGAGAGAGAGATCCGTGCAGTCAGTGTGACATGATGATTATTTGACAATAATTGAGAATGTAACGTAAATAACTTAGGAAATTGTAATGTTGTGGTGACGTAGTTTCGGTGACAGACTGACAGAAGACATAATCTTCCTTATCATAAACATATCTGTTCATTAACATATTTGTGTGCGAGGGAAAGAAAAATGAAAGAGTTGGAGAGTGAAACACCCTGTGAAGTGTCATGCGAGGCTTAAGTCGGATGTCGGGGGAGGGAAAAAAGGTCTTGTGTGGGTGAAGGTCTGGTTGGCTTATGTTGGATAGATGTCCCTGCTAGAAGATAAAAGGATTTCTTTATATTGGGGTCGGCTTAGGGGCGTGTGGTGGAGTGTAGGAAATCGTTTCTAGGCTCAGTTGGGGGTCTTGTAAAGAGGAGGGGGGAGGGAGGCGGGGAGGGAGTGGTTGTGGTTGATGTAAATTGCTGTGGATATCGATTATTCTATCTTTGAACATTTTACTTTCGTTTGCTTTGTGGAAAGAAACTATGAATTAAGAGAGATAGGCTGAAAGCAAGAACAACAGACCGGCACAATCCGGTTGGTCTGTCGGAAAAAAGCTTTCACACACACATCACACACACACACACACACACACACACACACACACACACATTATATATATATATATATATATATATATATATATAATTTTATGTTATATGCAAGCTTTTATACGACAGAAATGTTATGGGAATCTGGGGAGGAGAATTGGCAGGAAATTATATATTATATATATATATATATATATATATATATATATATATATATATATATAATTTCGCGCCAATCCTCCTCCCCTGATTCTCCATAACTTTTCTTATAAATCTATTAGTACATCCTCCTACTCCTTCTGCTATTCTGTTTAAAAAAGAACCACGGGGACATCTTACTACCCTACACCTGACGATGGCACTAGGTAGTGCCGAAAGTACTAGTGAAAGAACCTCCAGCGGATTCATTCACCAATTCCTCCTAGACAATTGACAAAGATTGAAATATATATATATATATATATATGTATGTATGTATGTATAGCTGGAAATGGTGGTAGTTACGGTGGAAATGGCGGAGGAAGCAAAAAAAATCACTGAGACGCATGGATACGATTGTCTTGCGTCCTTTTAGATTTTTATGCGTCAGTGACGCAGGACGCGTTCCTATCAGCATATCTGGTGAAGGCAACCCTTGTAGAAGTTAATTCCTAAATCAAAAATCGGAGAAAGAAGCTCTAGCATCAAACCTTTGCTGACTTGTATATATCAAAATTCTAAGAGAAGGTAAGTCGTCAGGGTGGCCTAAAGTCGGTATCAGCCAATCAGCGAGGGAGTCTATCCCCTTTTCACTAGCGCTAGACCAAGGAGATTGTTTTTGGCGTCTGAGGTGGAGCGCCACACCTACCACCAGCTCCTCACTTTACCGCACAGATCCCTGCGCTACTCATACGCTGAGATGGCGACGGCCGGTATCGAACTTGGAACCTTGTGGTTTCTAGCCGAACGCTCTACCGACTGAGCTAAGCCGGTACTCTGAAATAAAAACCCGCAGTTAGCATAGCTACTAGTTATCTTGTTATGCTTGTAAGTGGATTGTAGCTATGTAGATCCGCATGAGTTGAATGAGTGTCATAGTACGAGCGTCTGTCACTATAATTCTTCAACGTACATATGTCTTACTACGTTATCATCTTACGCATCATGTATATTTTTCTCTTGATATAATCAGGATGTTTGAGAGTTAATTTTAGTGGTAATACCATATCTTTAGCACCCGTTAGAAATAAGGTTCAGATTTACTTTGTCGGCGAGGCTTAGAATACACTGATTGTATATCCTGCTGAGAGTTAAGATCCCACCCCAAAAATGTCCTGGGTATGAAAGTAAAGTGCATGTGGTGGCGAAGCTCCAGTTCTTGAGCTCTGGGGAGAGTGGAGTACCCCTTCATTCATATTCGTGTTGGATAGGATCGTGTGCAAAATAAATAAAAAAATGTAAATATGAACGAAAAATAAAGGCGATTTCCAAAGCTCTAAGCATAAAATAGCCCAAGATGGGTTGACATGTCATTAAACTTAATTAATCAATCAATCAATAATTAATTTTTTATATGCGCGTTTGTTTACGAAAGCCAATGATAAACAAACGCGCATATAAAAATTAACGGTTAATAACATCATATTCACATATTCACTATACACTTAACATCTTTCATTTTGTCCCTCACATAAACATTACTTAACAGTGCCCTGAAGATGGTACAATATACCGAAATGCTTAAGTATTGACACATAAAATTGTTTCCCCTGATCACAACATTCTGTGTTTGTTATATTTTTAAAATATTTTCTTCTCATATATATATATATATATATATATATATATATATATATGATATCATATTTTCATTTTAACAGCATTGTGTGTTTTCATATCCTTTTATCTATACTTATACCGTCGGATTCATTTCCTTTCTCATAACTATATATATATATATATATAACTACAGAGTTTTCTAATATTTATTCATTAACTAATATATTATGGTAACAACATTAGCATAATATAGTACGTTAATGCTTCACACCTATACCCAAACCTGGTATATGTATTTCCAACAACGGATACAAATACTAAAATACATCTCAAATATATATATATATATATATATATATATATATATATATATATATATATATATATATTATATATATATAAGAGATTTATCCAAAACTTGGTAGTAAGGGATGATTCTATATGTGATTTCTAAGATCCACTGTACTAATATTGATGATCCAGTATGTATAAATACAGCGAATCTTTAAATCACTGAAGAGAGCTCAATGTAAAATAACCTTTTAGATTATATACAGAGCAATATTTATCAATAAAGGAAGGAAGAACTCAATACAGTAATCCCATAATAAATTTATTTCGACGAAAATTGGGGCCCATATAAATCTAAGGTGATTTAAACCGGCTCCCCAAATTTTCGTCTCATCAGATGGCTCTCAATTCACTTCCTGTTTCTTTGGTTACTATCCTACACTGTTATATATATATATATTTTTTTTTTAAATTATTTTTTGTTTTTGTTTGAATTTATATATATTCAGCTCTTTGGGGTTTTTTGTGATATGCTTGTCCATAAGTGAATTGAGACCCATCTGATGAGACGAAAATTTGGGGAGCCGGTTTAAATCAACTTAGATTTATATGGGCCCCAATTTTTCGTCGAAATAAATTTATTATGGGATTACTGTATTGAGTTCTTCCTTCCTTTATTGATATATATATATATATATATATATATATATATATATATATATACTAGCAAATATATGCACCCTCCGGGTGGCAAGTATTTAAGTTTTAATGTAATGAAATATCGTATTAAATTAGAAAGTCTAATAAGAATGCAGATAAAAAGATTTTAAACAGAGTGGGGGTATAATAGAAAAATAGAAATGAAACTTACTCATCCATCACTGCAGTCTTTCATTGCTGAATTTTACTTATTTAACTATTTAGTTAAATTAGGAAATAAAGAATAAAATTACACTTATTTTTTCTTGTTAATGGATTTCATTTAAGATTCATGGAAGAGATTTTTGCTTATATTCATTAAAATAAAACCAAACAGTTAGAAATCAATAATACTAAGCACATATTTATTAAAATCACATTTTTAATATCAATATGCAAATTAGGCTTCCCATTCACACTGCAAACCGCTATTTTTTGTATATATAAATACAATAGCATGTTATCAGTACGTAGATATGGACAACGCTAACAAAAAGTTGAAGCAATTTTATTAATAATTGAGGTTTAAATATAAATAAAATCATCAAGAATGTGATGAAAATAACTATGTTAATTGTGACTCGATTAGTAATATAGTTTCGGTTACAGACAGAAAAACACACAATTTCCATTATAATAAGATATATATATATATATATATAGAGAGAGAGAAAATCTTTGTCCATGAAACCATATTTTTCCCCGATGACATATATATGCTATATAACAATTCAATAACTGCATATTTCCTTTGAATCCTTTCAATCTGCACTCCTCATCTTTCCCACCAGATGCACATTGCACATTGCTGCACATGTTGCAGCTCTCACTACATTGTTTTATTTTCGTCATTGACTACTTTCCTCTCTAAGGACATTCCCATTCACAAGCCTCTGCAACCATGTGCAATGAAGAAGCCTCAAATCATCTCCCCCTCCCTCCACGCGTCTCCTCCTCCTCCTCCTCCCTCTTTTCACTTCTCTCCCACCACCTCCTACTCTTTCTTTCTTTCTTTCCGCTCTTTTTTTCACGCCGTCAGATATCCCGCTTCCCCCCGACCCCTCCCCCCACTCCTTATCAGATCATTTCTTCTCCTCCACCTTCTCCTCCCTCTATAACTTTTATGGTTTCTCTTTCTCCCCCCCCTTTCTCTTCATCATTCTCTTTCTGTTCTATTTCCTCCCTCTCTAATCGGTTTCTTTCATCTCTTCCCTTAATCTTATTTCTCCTCCTTCTCCTACCTCTCCTCCTCCGTGTCCACCCCTGTTCTACCTCCCCTCTTTGCACAACACGATGAAGCCCCCCCCCAAAAAAAAGATATCTGATTAAATTTTCTTCACCCTATTTAGATCTTTCTTACTGCTAACTAGGTCTCATCATAACTCCCCCGTGTATGAAATCCATATGCAAATGTGCGCGCACACACACACCTACACACACACACACCTACACACACACACACACACACACATACACACACACACACACCTGCTTTACAAACGTATTGAGCACTTGCATATTCATTTTAACCCTCTCACGCACACAAACACATATATATGCTCAGGCACCTCATGTGGTGTAATGGTGTAATAAGCTAGATTTCCAGACCATTGTTAGTGAGTTCGATTGGGCGCCCCATACTTCTGGCCTTATGCCACTCTCAGCTAAGCTTAGTAAATAACTATATATACATATTCTCTACAAATTTATTGAACACTCTTATATTCATTATAACCCCCTCACACACACAAACACACACATACACATATATAGATATAGATATATATAAATCTGCTCTACAAACGTATTGAGCACTCTTATATTCATTATAACCCCCTGTTCATAAAGACACCTATATAATATATATATATATATATATGTGAGAAGTAAAATCGTCGGCGGTGACCTGAAGTCGGTATCTACCAGACAGCGAGGGAGTCTATCCCCTTTTCACTAGCGCTTGAAAAAGGAGATTGTTTTGGCGTCTGAGGTGGAGCACCACATCAGCTACCATCAACTCCTCACTTTACTGTACAGATCCATGTGCTACACGCTGAGTTGGTGAGGACCGGTATCGAACCAGGAACCTTGTGGTTCCTAGTCCGACATGTATGTATGTATGTATATATAGATAGATAGATGGATATTTAGTATATCTACCCAAAAAATGGTTCTATTCGAAAGATATAATTATCCTATTTTCATAACAAAAATAATATACAGTGCGACCTTGACATACGGGTTTAATTCGTTCCGCTCGAAACTCAATTATCTCGTATGTCAAATCAATTTTTGCCATTGAAATAAACTGAAATTTTATTAATCCGTTCCTCCCCTTTAGAAACAACCTATTTTTTATTACGTTTGTTTAATAAAAAAAAAATAGCACCGTATTGTATGAAAACATAATGAAATAGTATTATCTGAGTTATTCGGACTATTCTCCTCATCCTCATTGTTATCTGTACAACGTTTCGGCCGATGTGCTCTCCGGCCTTCATCAGGTATTTATTGTCGAACTCGGGAACCTTCAGAGAAATAATGAAATAGAATATAATAAATCATGTGCTATAATATATTTTAATGTTTATTTTTTTATGAATAATATTTTTCTTTGGCGTAATAAATTTAATGAACTTATTAATATAAGCGTATCTGTCCTTGCTCGTACCTCAAATTTTAGCTCTCAATACAAAGCAAAATATTGACTAAATGACATCTTGTAACTTGGAATATTCGTAAGTTGGGGCACCCATAAGTCAAAGTACCACTGTATACATGTCATACAGATATATCTACACCAAATTAAACATAACCAGATATAATAAAATCAATAGAGAAACATAAATCGCCCATAAATAAGTGACCTTGTACCAGACTAAGTTTTGCGAATACAGTATCACTTATTAATAAATATCTCATCCTCCTCAAATATTCTCTTATACTCTATTTCTTAAAACACAATTTCTGCATATTTGCTCTCTCTCTCTCTCTCTCTCTCTCTATCTATCTATCTATCTATCTATCTCTATCTCTATGTCAATTTCTCTCTCTCTCTCTCTCTCTCTCTCTCTCTCTCTCTCTCTCTCTCTGCATTTACTCTCCCTCTCTTTCTATCTCTTTTGTCGCTTTTTAATTACTCCCATTTTGCATTTACTCTCTCTGTATCTTTCTGTCCTTACTCTCCGCCGCCCATTGTATCTAATTCGTCTCTTTCTTTCGTTAATTACTCGCATTCTCCCCTCTCTGTATATCTTTGCATTTACTCTCCCTCCCTCTCTATCTTTTCTCTTTTCTCTACCACTTAATTACTCCCATAATGCATTTACTCACTTCTCTGTCTCTTTCTCTGTGTATCACATTTTCTCTCTCGTTAATTACTCCCATTCTCCCCCTCTCTGTATATATCTTGCATTTACTCTCCCTCTCTGTATATATCTTGCATTTACTCTCCCCCTCTCTGTATATATCTTGCATTTACTCTCCCCTCTTGTATATATTTACATTTACTCTCCCCTCTCTGTATATATCTTGCATTTGCTCTCCCTCTCTGTATATCTCTTGATATTACTCTCCACCTCTCTGTATATATCTTGCATTTACTCTCCCTCTCTGTATATATGCATTTACTCTCCATCTGTATATATCTTGATATTACTCTCCCCTCTCTGTATATCTCTTGAAATTACCCTCCCCTCTTTTTCTCTCTTTTCTTTTCTCTCCCTCTTAATTACTCCCATATTGCATCTACACACTTTCTCTACCCGTCTCTCTTTCTGTCTTTCTTTCTGTATTTTACTCTTCTTTGATTTCCCCTTCCCTCCCCCTCTCTCTCCACCCTCCTTCTTAACCACTTCCATCCCGCATTTACATTTCGCTCTCTGCCCTTCTCTCTCTCACTCTTTTTTTTTCTTTTTCTTTCGAAATTGTTGCACACAACCCTTATGCATAAAGCACTACCAACTGTTGTTGATGCTTCGGGCCTATCTGCACAATTCGATGAAGCATGACTCATTCACCATCACATTCGCTGCTGCTGCTGCTGCTGTTCTTTTATTCCTTTATCATGATGGATTGGAAAAGAGTGGATTTGGGTGGGGTGGGGTGGGGTTGGGTTGGGTTCTGGCTAGAAAGGAAGGAAGCAAGATTGGTTTGGTCTTGGAGATTGGATGGTGCCAACGTCTTCATCCGTACGTCTTCAATGTCACCAGTCTTCTGCTCTATCCACCCCCTCACCCCCATTGCTTCCCATGGTAATGTTGCCGTCATTGAGCGCCTTAGATCTGCCATTTTCAAAAAAAAAAAAAAAAAGGAGACCTCTCCTTCATTTATTCATGCACAATTACGCATGCCAATAAACATATAGAAAGAAAAAAAAATATTCAAGTGATCAAAACAACAAGGACGAGGAGACTCGTTTTAAATAATTTGTTATCTCTTAGCTTCACGAACGAAGATTTAGGAAGGCGTTCTTTGACTGGTGCAGAAACGCTGGTTATTGATAAGGTCTATGCCAGGACTTGCCTCAGTACTTA
>CM042168.1:15581543-15584043 GCA_023376005.1 Doryteuthis pealeii | reverse complement strand
CTTCTTCTTCTCTTCTTCTTCTCTGCTGTTTCATTTCGCGATATCTTTGAATCCTACTTTGTCTCACCTTTGCATATCTTCTTTAGCTTCTTTGTCTCCTGGCGTCTTTCATTCATGATCTTCTTCTTCTTTCTTTCTTCTTCTTCTCTGTCTATCGTTATTTCCTTAGCTTCTCTTCTTCTTCTCTCTTTCATTCTTCTTCTTTGTCTCCTTCATTCTTCTACTTTTTATGATTTTGTCTCCCAATTGTCATTCCATCTTTCTTTCTTCTTCCTTCTTCCTCTTTCTTCATTCTCTTCTCTTCTTCTCCGCTTTCTATTCTCTTCTTCTCTTCCATTCTTCTTCTTCTTCTTCTTTCTTGCTTTTTTGCTCCTTGTCATTCTTCTTTCCTCTTCTTCTTCATTAACTGACTTACTCGTACTACTCCGGGCCTCTCATATCCTAATTATCGCCCAAGTAAAAAAGAAAAAAGAAAAAGAAAAGATAGAATCCTTTATAATTTTGTTCACAAGGTTGTTTTCCTTTCTCCAATCCCACCCTTTATACCTAAATACATCAAGACAGAAAATAAAAATCATAATATATAATCAAAAAAATAAAACCAAAAAGCAAAAATAAATAAACGAAAGTCCTGAGACAATTACGGTCGTTTGGTTTTGCTTCTAAAGCAAACCCGCAGTTCAAACATAGACAGGGGATTGATTGCTTTTGCCCCTATCTTTACTTTAAATTAAGGGGTTTAGTTTAGGGAAAAATGTTTTTCTAAGATGGTTGTGTTAAGTTTACATATGAAGGGAATCAAGGGAAAACACAACAATTAAATGGCGGTGCGTATTTCTTTCTTGTGCCGTTGTATGTTGTGTGTGCGTGCGTGCCCGTGGCATGTTGTGTGGTCGTGTGTTTTAATATAAAACAAACCATGTGAATTTTTTTGTAATTTTGTATGCATCTATGTAGTGTTATTGTATAAATGTTTCTGTTTATTTTATAACGCGGGGTAAGTGTTTAGTTTGAGTAAAGGGGTTAATTTTTTTTTTGGTTTATTTTTGATGTGTTATTTTATAATTAAGTATAATAAATATATACTATATATATATATATATAATATATATATATATATGAGGGGTAGAGAAGGTATTGAAGCCAAATCTATGTGATTTGGAAAGCAAAGTAAATTATATGCTTCTAAGTCAAAGATATTGTCACTCTTTTACTATAGAACATAGCCAACTAGTAATGAATATAAAAATTAAAATAATATAGTGTTGCGTGTGTATGTTTATAGTGTATGTGTAATGTGTTCTGAAACTGTTATGTGTGTGTTTAATGTCGTCCCGAGTTCATAATCCTGGACGGTGGAATTGCATTTCACTTTAGCACTAAATACCCTTGGGAAAGGTATGAATCCCTAATTCTCCTTCCAAGATATGGCTTAAAATAGTAGGGGCAAACTGTGGCTCTTTAACAAGCCTTTGTTAGGTCGCACCGTTCCTAAGGAATAGGAAAACTCTGAACTTTCAAAACTGATTTGAACTTCGCTTAAGTAAATTGACCTTGATCACGATCCTGCTCGTGCGGAGGATTAGGTATATAATATATGATATTAAATAATATATACATACTATAATATAATATATATATAGGAACCATGTGTAATGGGCAATGAAGGGGTACTCCCACACCCCTAGAGATCCAATCCAAAATTTGGAAACCTCACCACTCGATGCAGTTTTAGCGTCATAACCTAGGACCACTAAACACCCTCAGCCCTACCCTTCTAGCAATATATGAAAAGGATTGGAGGTTTGCATAAGAGCAAATGCCTACAGGGTCTTCAGTTTGGTTTGAATTTTAAATAATATTGTATGGCGTGTATATATAATGTATGGTGCGTACGTGCACGCGTGTTTTGTAATACAAGATAACGACATACAGTCAGAGAATTTGAAATATTAACGTGCACTGGGCAGACTGTTAGTTGCTCAATAGGAGGACCAACTTAAAAGGAGAAGGGAGGAAGCTGTACTTTTAAGGAAGAGTGGTCCCTCGTGGGATGTTTCTTAGGAATATTTCGTACGTTCTGGATATTTGGCTGCGTTTCTCGGTATTCTCTCAAAAGACGAAATGGGTTTCAGTTTAATTTCGTCGAACGTGGAACTGGATCCATTCGTGAAGAAGAAAAGAGTAATGAGGATGAGAATGAAAAAAGAAGAGCAAGGAATTAGTAAAAATTAGGTGTAGAAAAAATAAGAGCAAGAGAGAATGAAAAGAAGAAGCAAGATGTGGAAAACATGTGGAGTAAAGAAAAAAGAAGAGCAATGATGAGAATGAAAAGAAGACAGGATGTGAAGAATTGTGTAGAAAAAGAAAGAGCAATGAGAATGAAAAAGAAGAGGCAAGGATTGAAATTTGATGAAGAGAAATGAACGAGAATGACCATATCCATGCCTCTTCTTTTCATTCTCATTCAATTGCTCTTCGCTTTTTTCTATAAAAGCAT
>CM042168.1:15562692-15581443 GCA_023376005.1 Doryteuthis pealeii | reverse complement strand
GACAGAAACACGCTAATCTAACATTATAATAAGATAAATATATATATTATTGATATAAAGTATCACCCTCACCCCTACCCCCCTCATAATTACAAATACTGATATTCTGTTATGCTACATTTCAATATATAACATAATAAATAACAATACGTAACTTTTATCTATTTCTAATTCAATCATTAATAATTTATAGGTTTGAGAAAATAAGAAATGTGCTTCAATATCGCTGAACGTATCTCCGAGGACGGCCACCAGTTTGTGAAATAGTGTGCGATTTATTTAAATTGGAATTAAGAAATAAAATGGACGATAACATAAGAAATCTTGTAAAAGGTCGATATGTCACACCAGAATCATCCCTATTAACCAAGCATAGTTATAATATTAGCATTGAGCATACTTGAACAATTTGTAGGGTGAGTCTCATTTTTACCAGATGGGTATATAGTACAGAGGATGATAATACATGATGTGAGTTAATAATCAATATAAAACAATCTAAAAAATTTATAAAGTTAATAATAAAATGAAGAGTTACTTTTTTTTTTAATATTAAATAAATATAGAAACTAATATTTATAATTTGTTATATTTAATAATTTAGGATTACAATTTATATTTAATTTTGTTTAAATTTAGATAAATAAATGTATGTAATTAATATGGTTTGGCTTGAAATGAAGAATTAGAATATCTTAGCATGTTTTTTATATGATTTTTGATTGTCCTTAAAAGGTAAAAATGAAATCACGTCGTGTGCGATTAATTCATCACCTCATCATATGACACATTAATACCCATTAAATAGGAAAAACATTTTTGAGTGGAGTGGTGTATCACCTAATTAATTTCTGTAATTATCATTATTAAATGGGTTAAATAAGAATTTGGTGGATAATACCACAGCAGTTAATCAGGATATTTACATATTATGCTTATCATTCTATTGGACAAATTTAAGACACAGTCTTACATCCTCTCTAACTAATCTAAGGAGCCGACAAGTATGATATGCCTATTATTGACTTTGCATCGTAACACACCTCCATTATATCTTGTCCTCCTTTTGAGAACTATTATATCTTAATCAACTTTATACTACACTATTCCGTACTTAAATTTACGATAAGACAAGTTAAAGTATATTTGCTCGCACACACTATCCTGACCCCGATCAACCAGTCAAGATAAGCATTTGCGAATTGAACAACACCTAGGAGAATTGGGAGTTGCAGGAAATTTGCACAAATTGATTTCCTGATGGCTTTAAGAGTGCATCAGCCCAGGTATGCCCATTGCCACCAATAGTCCTACATAAGAATTACATCTAGCACACTATTTCCTCTTGTCTAGTTTCCGTGTAATAACTCTCCACTATTCATTACGTATGAGGGTGGAATATAAATTTTCTTCAATTTAAATGATCCATTACCTTGTAAATGAAAAAGTCAAGAAAAACTTACCATTCATTTTTCTCTTGAATTCTTCATTTCTTCTATTTTTGATGTTTATTCCTATTTACCTTTATTGAGAATATGTGCGAGATAGCATCGTGATATACAACACTAATGCAAGATATTGTACAAAATCTGTAGTAAATAATGTAGTATTTTTTATACATAATCAATTATTAGATATCTGATGGTCACTCAAAATTTTTAACACACTTAATACGGACTTAACTATCGGTATCCTATACGGTCAAGGATGACGTAAAGCTCCGCTCGACCCCTCCATACTCGGATTGTCACCTTCTCGCAGTCAACATCTCAACTTACTTATATGATTTGACCACTACACCTATAATACCCTTAGTTGATTCCACATATAGATTACATATTCCTCTACGCATATCCTGGATTAAAACAATTATATAATAAGGATTTAAATGAACGCGTGAGAGTGCGTTGTCGCGTCGGTCCTCCATGTCCTGGAATGACGTTACTCTATCTGATGTGTTCCAGTTTTCTTGAGTTTTGGGAAATGTGAGCACCCCTTCATCACCATTGCTCCCTGCCACTCTGACTCCGGAGCTGGTATAACCTGTTAAGGGTCCCATATATGGGTCTAGAATGTTTAATTATAAAAAATTGTATTATCCCATTAAGAAAATTGATTTATTTCAAACTTTATCGGCAATTAATGACCCCTGAGGTTGATAGCCGTAAAAACAAAACAAAACAAATAAACGAAGAATTGACCTTAATAACCATTTAGTTAATTTTAAGTCGTTTTCCAAAAATGAAAATCGGATAATTTTGTTGGTACCTTCTTTACTCCTTGTATAACTTTGGGGGGCGTAATAATTTTTTTGTTTTGCTTTAAAGACCCTACCTAGAGAGAGAAGAAGAAGAAAGATTTCTCGATTTTCTCCTTCTTTTTTTTATTACACCTCCACATGGCTTCACTGAAGAAGTTCATGCCCTATTTATCTGTTGGAATTTTATTTTTACTTAATGTCCTGACCATATTTTCTTTAAAAAGCTTGCAGAAGTCATCATGGGTCTCTGATGGCTTTATCAGCCTCTGAAGTTACTTGGTATCGCGGTGAAAAGATATTATATGAATCAACAGCCTCACAATTTTTTTAGAAATAAAATAAAACGTGAAACCGAAGATAGATGCCGCTAAAAGCAGGCTGAGCTGGAAACCTGTTTAAAATAAGGATTACATCTTTCTTTAAATGTATATAAAATGGAACAAGTGGCTGCGCGAGTTTGTTTTTTTTATACTAATCTTCAGTTTCTGAGGTAGGAGAGGACATAAACAGACTTCATACTTCCACGATTTTGAGCACGATACACATTTTTAAAAGTGACTAATAATGAAATCTCGATTGTTTGTGCTATGATGCTTAAAGTCACTTTGTTCGAGTTTCAGAGACTATACACGTGTATGATTAGATCACAGAAAATTTTCACAGAGGGAGAGACGAGTGGACGCAGTAATGTAGAGCATGCCCGAATGTTTCAAGAAAAGGTATGAGATTGGAGGATGCGATTAATTAATTAATTAGGCGAAACTAATTTTAGAGGACATTGTAACAATCCAAAATATCAATTTTTGTGAGGTTTCACAGTATTACACAGTTCGATTTACAAGTAATGCCCATACAACCTATATAATAGTAAATTTAAGTATGGCTCTCAGGTTCTAGTGGGATCGGTAGATACTGAGATCATTAAGTTCAAGTACTTCAAATACCCACATTACTATCCTAAAATCTAGACATGCAGTGTAGTTTGTTTGTAACATATATAGGTAATGAGAGAGTTCAAATCTATCTGAGTTAATAATTATAGTAAACAATAGAGTATAAGAATTATGTATTTGGTAACATAATATGCCTGATATTCGCGCGCAATAGTATTAACAGTTAGTAAGTCAATATAGATCAAGGGATCAATCGATTTAGTGTATCTACTATAATTGATAGATATGAGCGGTGGAGATCAAGATACGTATCCCGAGTCACTCCTAACCTAGATACGACCCTAGACATAAACCGTAGCGTCTGAGGTTTGGGTAAATTTCGTGAACTGTAATGCTTTTTCTATTACGTAATAAAAAGCATTACATTTCACGGAAATACCCGAAACCTTCAAGACGCTAAGTTATGGTTAGGTAAGGCTAAGGGATTAGTCTTAGAGTTATTTAGGGTTAGGATAGTTTAGGCTACTTCGAGTTTTCGTATCCAATGCTATTTATACGTAAAACGATTCTGGCTAGGTGGAAGTCTGGAAATCGTTTTTTTTTTTTCTTCATATTGTACAGTTTATTCCGACCTCGTTAACTTGTTATTTGATCCGCATTTTCAAAATTTCATCAAAATAGCATTAGATTACGGAACTTCCAAAATAGCCTAACCCTAACACCTAACCTACTCAACCCTAATACTTACACTACCTAGCCCTAGCGTTTCAAAGTTTCGGTATTTCCATGAAATTTAATGCTTTTTATACGTAATCTATTCTATTACACTTGCGCGGTATTCTGTGCATTAGACAAAAAATCATTTTTCGTTAAAGACTGTTATTTTAATCCGGCCTGGTTGGGAGGTCCGGAAATTTTTTTTCATATCTACATTATTCCTGATCCCGTAACATTGTCTTTTGATCCGTACTTTTTTCAAAAATTTCTTGATTACGTCAACCAATATCTTAAGGATGAATATTGACACATGTGTTCAATCTCATCTGCTTTCGGCCCCTCCTCTCTCTCTCTCTCTCCCTCTCTCTCTCTCTCTCTGTCGTATTACACATATATGTGACGTGTGCTATACTCTAGAGAGCTTGAAACACATGTGTTAATATGCATTAAGATATTGTTGACGTATAAAGAAATTGAAAAAGTCGATCAAAATGACAGTTAACGAGGATCAGAATAATGTAGATATTGAAAAAAAATTCCAGACCTCCCACCAGGCCGGATTAAAATAACAAGGTCTTTTAACGAAAAGGATTTTTGTACTAATGCAGAATACCGCGCAAGTGATAATATGAATAGATTACGTATAAAAAGCATTAAATTTCATGAAATACCGAAACCTTTGAAAACGCTAGGGCTAGGTTAGTGTAAGTGTTAGGGTTAGAGTTAGGGTTAGGGTTAGGGTTAAGGTACTTTGGAAGTTTCCGTAATCTAATGCTATTTGATGAAATTTGAAAAAATGCGGATCAAAATAAAGTTAACGAGGCTCAGGAATAAATGTAATATGAAGAAAAAAAAAAAAAACAGATTGTCCAGACTTCCCACCTAGCCAGAATCGCATTTACGTATAAATAGCATTGGATTACGGAAACTCCCGAGAGCCTAAAACTAATCCTAACCCTAAAAATAACTCTAAGACTAACCTAGCCCTTAACCTAACCATAACCGTAGCGTCTGAAAGGTTTCGGGTATTTCCGTGAAAGTAATGCTTTTTATACGTATAAAATTACGTATAAAAAGCATTACATTTCACGGAAATACCCGAAACCTTTCAGACGCTACGGTTATGTTTAGGGTTTCGGTTAGTTTTAGGCTACTTCGGAGTTTCCCGTAATCCAATGCTATTTATACGTAAATGCGATTCTAATGATATAATTTCAAGCGCGCTATTCTGCATTTGTACCAAAAAAATATTTAACTCATTTTTATTATTAAACCCATAGATGGAACCCTAACAAGTACAACCACTCCGGGTCAGAGTAAAATTAGGAGTAATGGCGATGAAGAGGTGATCCACATTCCCAGATCCCAGAATTGGAACTTCTCTACTAGATGCAGTTTTAATGTCTTACCCAGGACACGCACCAGTTTTGTAAATACGATATCGCCTATTAATAAATATCGCATTTTCCTCCAATTTTTCTCTCATACACTTTTTCTTAAAAACATTCTGCATACTCTCTCTCTCTCTCTTCTCTCTCCTCTCTCTCTCTCTCTCTCTCTCTCTCTCTCTCTCGTTAGAATAAAAACAAACACATCTTTAAAATGTTGCCTTAAAACTTAAAGCCTAGCCCAATACACAAACATAAAAAAGACGTTACCATTCTTATATACATTTTAAAGAAAGATTAATCCTTATTTTAACAGGTTTCCAGCTCAGCCTGCCTTTTAAGCGCCATCTATCTTCATGGCTCACGTTTTTGTTATTCTAAAAAAATGGAGGCTGTCTTAATCTCGTACAAGTACTATCAGAGGCTGATAAAGCCATCAGAGACCCATGATGATTCTGCAAGCTTTTAAAGAAAATATGTCAGACATTAAGTAAAAATAAAATCTCCAACAGATAATAGGGAAGTGAACTCTTCAGTGAAAAGCCCATAGTGAGGTAAAAAAAAGAAGGAGAAAATCGAGAAATCTTTCTTCTTTTCTCCTAGGTAGGGTCTTAAACAAAACAAAACAAAATTATACGCCCCCAAAGTATACAAGGAGTAAAGAAGGTCCAACAAAATGTGCGCCGATTTTTCATTTTGAAAACGAATTAAATTAACTAAATCGGTTATTTAAGGTCAAATCTTGTTTTATTTGTTTTGTTTTGTTTTACGGCATATCAACCTCAGGGGGTCATTTAATGCCGATAAAGTTTTGAAATAAATCAATTCTTAATGGATAATCAATTTTTTTATAAATACATTTTTCTATTTAACCCATATATGGGACCCTAACAGGTACTACACTCCGGGTCAGAGTGGACCAGGGAGCAATGGTGATGAAGGGGTGCTCCACATTCCCAAACCTCCAAAACTGGAACCTCACCATCAGATAGAGTTTAACGTCTTCCAGGACATGTAGACCCGCAGCCACCGCCTTCTAGCATCCATATGATAAAAAGGGGTGGGGCTTGCCATAAGGCAATAGGGTTGGGAAAATCATATAAGTGCTAGGGCTTGACGTGACCAGCCGATTGATGGAGGGGGCCTATCGACCGCCCGTCTAGCCAAAATTTTGTTTAAGTCGAAAAGTAGTGATATAATGAGCATCAGTAAAAAAAGCTAAAATGATAATTTAATTATACAACGTTTGATGTTTAATTAAGAGCTATTGCCAAATAGTTCAATATGTAAAAAAAAAAAAAAAAAAAGAAAGAAAGAAGAAAACGAGAGTTCTTTCTTCTTTCTCCTCCAGGTAGGGTCTTAAATAAGAAAATTTATACTCCACTAAGTATGCAAGGTGTAAAGAAAAAAGGTTGGGTAATTTTTATGTGCATAACGGGGAGGAAACGAATATTAATAGAATGTTAATTGGGTGAATGGAAAAAATCTGTGGTGTGGGAAAGATCGTCATGACTTTTATGTAATTAAATATGTTTGTAAGCAGAAAGATTTAAATGTCAAAAGAGACAGTAAGTTGAGAAAGAAGCAATGGAGAGATAAGTAAATACAGGTATATATATATATATATATATATATATATATATATATATATATATATATTATAAAGAAAATGAGACCTAATAAAGATGTACATATGTAAATGTAAATGATCTTGAGAGAACACATAAAAACACAAGCAAACAATTATAAGATAAACATCTCATACACACACTATATTATATATATATATATATATATATATATATATATATATATATATATATATATATTACTATTTTGCTCGTCTGGTGATTGTGTAATACATATGAGACTTGTGTAACGGTATATAGTCCCATAAACCTGCCTTGCTAATTTAGCATTGAGCACTTTTCTTATTTTCTATCCTTCATTATATATATATTATATATATATATATATATATATATATATATATATATAATATATATTTATTATAATGGAGATTGCGTGTTCTTCTGTCTGTAACCGAAACTATATTACTACTCAAATCACAATTCCCTTAGTTATTTACGTCACATTCTCCATGATTTTATTTTATTTAAACCCTCAATTATTGATAACATTGTTTTACATCATTAAGACTGTTGACCATATCTACATGCAATTTATTTATATATACACAATAGCGGATTATAGTGTGAATGGGAAGGCTAATTTGCATATTGATATTAAAATTTGATTTTATAAAATTTTGCTTGTATTATTGATTTCTAAATTGTTTGTTTTATCTTTTTTGAATATGAGCAAAAATCTCGGGGATAAATCTTAAAAGAATCCATTAACAAGAAGAAATAACTGTAATATTTTTTTACTTCTATTTTAACTAAATAGTTAAATTAGGAAAATTTACCAATGAAACAGGGGAGTAATGGAAAATGATGGAAGAGTTCTTTCAAAGTTGTTCTATTTTTCAATCCAAACCTTTTATCTGCATTTTTATTCAGTTTCATTAGCCTTTCTAATTTAATAGATTTTTATTATATTAAAACTTAAATACTTGCACCCGGAGGGTGCATATATTTGCTACTATAATAAAGTTTTTGGTACAACTAATTTTTATATAATTTTAAAAAGTAACATACTTTATAATGATCAGCAATTTAAATTGAAAAAAAGGGGCGAAAGACGATAGAAACTTAAAGGCCCTTTCGACCGGTGCTTTTTTTCAAAAAGTTATCTACCGGTAGATCGTTTAAAAAGTCAAATGTATATATTGGGTAAAAGAGGGGGACAGGATTATGTAAATGAATGGAGCAACAAGAAGGAGGGGGAAAAATTACCTTCACGTTACCCACCTCAGCAACTACATCCCCAGAACCTTCTCGGACTCGGGAACCTTCTCGGTTCCCAAGTCCGACAAGAAATACCTGAAGAAGGCCGGAGGGTATATCGGCCGAAACGTTGTACAAATAACAATGAAGATGGGGACAATAGTCCGAATAACGCAGATAATACTAATCGTCAAGCCTCATCTCAAACATTCAGAGAAATAATATATATTATATATATATATATATATATATATATATATATATATATATATATATATATATATATTGCTAAGCTTTCTAAGTCTACTGCAAGATTCAAGCTTTCTTTAGGGCCTATAAAACAATGGGAGTATAGGCCCTACTCTGCATGATGTATTGGCTTGGCAGAGAGTTTAAATTCATATTTGTCCTTCTCCTGTATGCGTTTGCTCTACTAAGGGTTTTTTCTTATATACATAATCACATTTGCTAATGGTGTTACTATATACTAGACATAGATTGAATAATACCATAACTTCCAGGTCCACTCGACCCAGAGTGGTAGTACCTGTTAGGGTCCTACCTATGGGTTGAATAGATAAAGAATGTGTTTAAAAACTTGAATACCCAACAAGAATGAATAAGATAAAACGTTTTCGGTATAAAATAACCAAAGGGTTGACATGCCGTAAAAATCCAACCAGCTATTGTTGTTTAAATGGTCACCATCATAAATATTGAACAGGCTCATTGCTGCTTAACTTTGGTGATCTAGTGGGAACCGGTATTTTCAATATATTTTGACCGTAATCTATTTTCATTGGAAAGAAAATATTTTGTTTTTTAGAACTTTATGGTAACAATTATTTTAGTTTTTTATACTGCTCTACTTGCTGGCATTTGAGCATTGTTTTTCTTATATTGTTATTTCATTTTTATTATGTATATATATGATGGGCCCTACCATCGATTTCGACGTATGAGGATCCATCAACTTACACTGTCGATATATTCATTTTTTCCCCTTGTGTTTGTGCTCTCGTGACACTTCAATCTAGCCAGTAACTTGCAAACAATTCACAGATAATGAAAATATGAGCATCCTAAGACTGAGTGCACTGGGTATTAGAAGTGTCTTTTTTCTTCTTTGCCTATATATATATAATATATATATATATATATATATATATATTATATATAATATATGTAAACACGGTTTGTTTTGAATGGCTTTTTGCCGATAATTTTAGGGAGAATAAGTGCTTAATTGGAGTCGTACCTAATTTTGAAAATTAATTAATTAATAATGAATTAGGCGGGAATACCTTTAAATGTATGGCTAAACAAATCGAGAAAAATCAATCTCTGTATGTACATTTCGGCCTTTTTCTCGATTTGTTTAGCCATACATTTAAGGTATTCCCGCTAATTCATTATTAATTAATTAATTTTCAAAATTAGGTACGACTCCAATTAAGCACTTATTCCTCTATATATATATATATATATATATATATATATATATATATATATATATATATATATATATATGAGAAACAATTCTCATTCCGGCCCAGCTATTGATAAAATAGTAGTCAACGATCTAGACGAAGGAAAATCTGAATTCAAAGATGAGGAATGCTGTTGTGGAGAATCTGTGACATTTTGGTGTACTATTCTTCTGTTATCAGTCTAGCCGGTTCTACAAACACCTTCACAACTACTAATAAATCACCTGCATAGATCGTCCAACTACTCATATATTTAACCTCATATGCCGAGTCCATTATATATACTAGTACAAAATAAAAAAACACCCTCCGGGCGATGTAAAAATATATTTTTGAAACATATTGGGTGGGTGTAAAAAGGAATTTATTTCTAGAGGGACATTTTTGTTTGTTGTCCGGACCGACTACTGTTTTGCACATGTAAAAGGAATTTTTTCTTAGGAAGGTATACCTTAAAATGGATGGGAACAGGAATAGAGATAGCCATTGTTGAAGTGTTTGATCCCGTCTGGCTATTCTATTGATAAGTATGGCCGTTTATGCAGACGGCCATATTTATCGATATTGTTATTGCTAGAGGTGAGTGTTCAAATTGGGCTGCACCCTCCCTACAATTTTTTTTTAAATGCATAAATCTAGAAATCAATACTATTATAAAACCAGCGTCTATTTCTATTTGGTTTCTTTTGGTTTCTTTATTTAATGACATATCAACCTTCCTGGGTTATCTAATGTCCAAGCCGTCCTTGTAGAAGAACAGTAGTGGTGCTATTTAACTCATAGCTGGGTAAATTAGGGGTTTCATAACCTTCCCAAAGGTATTAGTCCGAAAATGAACGTATTAGTGAGGCTGGAGTACGAACTCACTCACTGCGATGTCGCAGGACAGTTAATCACTATGCCACGGATATTCCGCCAATCAACTGTATTGTTTCAGGTACTCTTCTCATCTTATACTAATAATGATAATATTTTCGCATGCAGTTTTATGATTTCAAATATTCCTATCAACCACTCCCCCATGAGGACCATTTGACACTAATTAAACTTTTAAACGGATTTCAGCTGGTTTAAATTCAGAGTTTTCTTTTTCACTAGACCAAGGTTTGAGAACCCAGTCTGTGCCACGTTTTACCCATTATTGTAGGTAAAATTTCTGAGAGGTTTGTATATTTCCTGTCATTGCTAGAGATAAGTGTTCAAAATTTCGTGTATTAATTCAAATAAAAATTGTTCGTTTATTCTATGAACATCTTATTTCTCCATTTTTAAAAAAAGTTTTTGAGCTACACTGATTAAAAATAAATACATTTTTTACTGTAATGTACCCCTTGATTTCAAACATTTTCAATATTTTGTTGTTGTTGTTGTTTTTTTGTTGGGTTTTTTGGGGTTTTTTTTAGTTTTCCAACAAATTGAGATCTTTGTTTTACAATTCGTACTAAATTACAAAATAATTTTCAAAAAAAGCATTAAATTCGCCAATGGAATCAGTGTAATATTTTAACATGATGAGTCTTAAGAACTGCTTTTTGTACTTATTTATGAAGGCACTGAAGAGTTCCACAAATCGATTGATTTTTTACTTATTGAATTATATCATTTAATCAGTAAAAATTAAATTTTGTATTTTTCCTTGATAGGAATGAGTGTCTTCAATGCTGATTTTAAGGACAGGTACACAGATCCTCCCCACTTGGGGAACTGGCATAGGAAGAACCTCCCCATTCCCTATTTCTTTAGCTCAGTGGTTCTCAACCTTTTTTTTAAAACCCTTTGATCCCTATTTTACTCTAATGTAACTCTCATAGCCATTGGATGCTTTAACATACTATTGTATTTTTATAATTGAATATTTTTTATATCAAACTAGATGGGTATATATATATTTACCAACCCCTCCGCACGAGCAGGATGTGACACAAGGTCAAATTCTTAAGCGGAGTTTAACAGGTTTGAATTCAGAGTTTTCCTTCTCCTAGACCGGTTGCCTAACCAAGGTTAAAGAGCCTAGTCTTCTCTACTATTTATCCATAGCTGGAGGATTCATAACATTTCCAAGGGTATTAGCGCTAAGTGAAATGTAATTACCACATCCAGGATTTGAACTCCGGGCGACGAGTCCATTTCCCATGACTTTAACCATTACACCATGCGCTTCCACTATATATATATATATATATATATATATATATATATATATATATATATATATATATATATATATATATATATATATATATATATATATATATATATATATATATATATATATATATATATATATATATATATATATATATCAAACTAGATGTATATATATATATATATCAAACTAGATGTGTGTATGTATATATATATATATATATATATAAACACATCTAGTTGATTATATATATATATATATATATATATATATATATATCTAGTTTGATTATATATATATATGTGTGTGTGTGTGTGTGTATACATATATATATATCAAACTAGATGTATGTATATATATATATATATATATATATATATATAAACACATCTAGTTTGATTATATATATATATATATATATATATAATATATATATAAACACATCTAGTTTGATTATATATATATATATATATATATATATATATGTGTGTGTGTGTGTGTGTGTGTGTGTGTATACATATATATATATCAAACTAGATGTGTGTATATATAACACATCTAGTTTGATTATATATATATATATTATATATATATATATATATATATATATATAAACATCTAGTTTGATTATATATATATATATATATATCAAACTAGATGTGTTTATATATATATATATATATATATATATCAAACTAGATGTGTTATATATATATATATATATATATATATATATTATATATATATATATATATTCACTCACACGTACATATATATTGGGGAGTGGTAGCTAAGTAAAAAAAAGAAAGAATTGCAAATACATTTGTGTAAACGTAAACACGTACATGCATGTCTTAAAAGTAACCAGAGTTTCATGTGTGTGCAAATGTGAACAAATTTCCTTATTAAAAAAAAATTTAGTACCTCAATGACTCATTCATTGCACCTTCTTCTGTCGGCACAACTACCACCACTACCACCATTACTACTACTACTACTACTACTACTACTACTACTAAGAGAGAGAGAGAGACTGGTGTAGCGATGGGGGTGGGGCGTGCAAACAATCTATTTTATAACTATACAAGAGTGGAGTAGTGGTGGTGTAAGTGGGGCTGAGCTGTGGGGCGGGGTGGGGGTAGAATGCGTCCATGTTTCCACATTGCCTAAGCTCGGCTTGATTTGTCATAGACAGGTGAATAGTGAGGGTGGGGGTCCTGGTTCAGGGCAGTGGCAGGGGGGTGTGGGGCGTGAAGTTGGTGGTGAAAGACAACTGGAATTTAACCAACATAAACATAAGTAAAGAACGAATTTATTTCCTTTTGATTTCGTTTCAAGGTAAGAAAAAGCAAAGGATAGGAAAATAAACGAGGTATGTGGTTCAAAGGTTTCACACAGGTGCCACATTACAGTGTCCTTGTGCCAAACTAAGACATACATTTATTTTTTTTTAAATGTTTTAAAAAGCGCTAATTCTTCATTCAAACATTTTTAAACAGACTGATCAACAAAAGACTCTCACAGTCCCCTTATTATCTGTGATAAATTTTATTTTTCCTTAAATCAACAAAAGCCCTGAACAAGATCTACTAAACAGATTGAAACACTGCAGCGTTGGCTGAATAAATATCACTCATTTTATTGAACCTGTGTTTTTTCAAATTTTTCACTATATTACATACTGTCGGATTTACTTCCATTTTTCTCTTCACACACACACACACACACAAACACACATATATATATATATGTGTGTGTGTGTGTGTGTGTGTGTTAGGATAGGAGGATAGGAGTAAAGTAAATCCGACAGAATGTAGTAAAGATTAGAGGGAGAAATATGGACAAAGGAACAAAACTCAGACACGTATATGTAGGAGATATATTTCGCCATGCATTGAGCTCGGCTTCATCAGCCGTTTATTTGATCATTAAAACATCATACATGTGTTATCTCTTCTATAAAACACATGTATGATGCTTTAATGATCAAATAAACGACTGATGAAGCCGAGCTCAATGCACGGCGAAATATATCCCCTACATATACGTGTCTGAGTTTTGTTCCTTTGTCCATATTTCTCCCTCTAATCTTTACTACATTCTGTCGGATTTACTTTACTCCTATCCTCCTATCCTTATATATATATATATATATATATATATATATATATATATATATATATATATATATATATGTGTTGTGTGTGTGTGTGTGTTGTTGTTGTTGTTGTTGTTGTTGTTGTTGTTGCTGTTGTAGGATCCACGTATGCTTCTTAGTTGATATATGTGTATTTTACGTACCATCAAAATAGGCCACGTGATCAGTTTATGCCATATTGAAGGAAGAAACGTAAATATATTTAACTTTTTTAATCTCGCAAAAAAGAAATAACCAACATAACGAGTTGTTACAAAAAAAACTGTTAATTCAAATATCAAATTATCCGATTGAGAAAAAATTACTCACCGTTATCTTGAAAAATAAGTAAAACAGTTTGTTTTTTTACGACATGGTCAGTTGCTATATTGATATTTTTTAGCTGAATTCTATATTCATGGTTCTTTTACTAAAAAAAGTCTGGTATTGAAACTTATAAAAATCTTCTGATATAATTATTCAGACTCTTATCTTTATAGAAAAAGCAAAAATCATTTTTTGTCGGTTCATTTATTTCACATTTCATAAAACAAAATAGACCAGGTAGACCTGGTAAAAAAAATATTTCCCCAAATATATTTTAGGAAAAAACAATTTCAGAGATATTTTTATCAAATGGTAAGTAATTATGGAAATTTTCGTGAAAATCGGACCGTCAATTGATTTTACATAGATTTTTTTAAAAAGCCTCTAGTCATAACTTGTTTTTGGCTACGTTAAATTTCAATTGATTTAACGGTGCAAAAATGTAAACATTGTTTTTCGTTTATAATTATAACATTTTTTTGTGAATGATGAGAATGAAAAGAAGAGCAAGGATATGAAAAATTGTGTAGAACAAAAAGAAGAGCAATGATGAGAATGAAAAGAAGAGCAAGGATATGAAAAATTGTGTAGAAAACAAAAGAAGAGCAATGATGAGAATGAAAAGAAGAGCAAGGATATGAAAAATTGTGTAGAAAAAAAGAAAAGCAATGTTGAGAATGAAAAGAAGAGCAAGGATATGAAAAATTGTGTAGAAAAAAGAAGAGCAATGATGAGAATGAAAAGAAGAGCAAGGATGTGAAAAATTGTGTAGAAAAAAGAAGAGCAATGATGAGAATGAAAAGAAGAGCAAGGATATGAAAAATTGTATAGAAAAAAGAAGAGCAATGATGAGAATGAAAAGAAGAGCAAGGATATGAAAAATTGTATAGAAAAAAGAAGAGCAATGATGAGAAGGAAAAGAAGAGCAAGGATATGAAAAATTGTGTAGAAAAAGAAGAGCAATGATGAGAATGAAAGAAAGAGCATGGATATGTCAATTCTCGTCATTTCTCTTCACAAATTTTCATATCCTTGCTCTTCTTTTCATTCTCATTGCTCTTCTTTTTTTCTACACAATTTTTCACATCCTTGCTCTTCTTTTCATTCTCATCATTGCTCTTCTTTTTCTTTTTTACTCCACAATTTTTCACATCCTTGCTCTTCTTTTCATTCTCATCATTGCTCTTCTTTTTTCTACACAATTTTTCATATCCTTGCTCTTCTTTTCATTCCCATCACTACTTTTCTTCACGAAGTGGATCCAGTTCCACGTCGACGAAATTAAACTGAACCCATTTCGTCTTTTGAGAGAAACCGAGAAACGCAGCAAATATCCAGAACGTCGAAATATTCCTAAGAACATCCCACGAGGGACCACTCTTCCTTAAAAGTACAGCTTCCTCCCTTCTCCTTTTAAGTGGTCTCCTTTGGGCAACTAACAGTCTGCCCCAGTGCACTGTTAATATTCAAATTCTCTGACTGTATGTCGTTATCTTGTATTTACAAAACACGCGTGCACGTACGCACATACATATATATACGCGCCATACAAATATATTAATTCAAACCAAACTGAAGATAACCCTGTAGGCTTGGGCTGGAGAATACTCCGACTGCGCCTCAGCAGTGTCGACCCGAGATGCTTAAAGACGGAATCCTGTTGGCTGAGCAGTCCATGATATGCAACACTGCATTTTTGGTCCCGTCAAGCATAACACTTATATGATTGTTCCGATCGTATTGCTCTTATGGCAAACCTCCAAATCCTTTTATCATATATGTGCTAGAAGGTAGTGGCTGAGGGTGTTAGTGTCCTAGGTATGACGCTAAACTGCATCGAGTGGTGAGGTTCCAATTTTGGATCTCTAGGGAGTGTGGAGTACCCCTTCATTGCCATTACACATTGGTTCCTGCCGAAACACGTGTCTGTGGATGACTTATTAATTATTATTAATTATTAATATATATGCTCCCATAAATTTGGTAATGAGCTCTCTAATTGGTAATTTAAATTAACTCTCACTACTAAGCAAATAAGCAATGATCATTTCTCCGGAAATTTGATCTCTCAGTGACCGAAAGATACATACACTTTCTATGTATTTAATAGTTTAAAAACACCAGTCCCGCATCAGCTGTCAGTGGGCGAGGGGATAAGATATCGGACTACCATACGGTCAGTCTGAGTTCGAACCCTACCCAAGGATAGTTGTGTCTAGCCACACTGAGGAGGCATGATATGCCGAAACACGTGTCTGTGGATGACTTATTAATTATTATTAATTATTTATATATATATATATATATATATATATATATATATATATATATACCTATCCCTCCGCACGAGCAGGATGTGATACAAGGTCAATTTCTTAAGCGAAGTTCAATAGTTTTGAATTCAGAGTTTTCCTTCTCCTAGACCGGTTGCCTAACAAAGGTTAAAGAGCACAGTCTGTCCTACTATTTAGCCATATCTGGAAGGAGAATAGGATTCATACCTTTCCCAAGGGTATTAGCGCTAAGTGAAATGTAATTACCACGTCCAGGATTTGAACTCGGGACGACATGTCCATTTCCCATGACTTTAACCATTACACTACGCGTTTCCTCTATAAACACACACATAATAGTCAGGAACACATACACATACACATACACACGCACACACATATTTATTTATTTATTCATAGTTTGGTATGTTTATAAATAAAGAGTGACCAATATCTTTGATAGAGCATATAATTTACTTGCTTTCAAAATCACATAGGCTTTGGCTTTATGCCTTCTCTACCCTTTAATATATATATATATATATATATATATATATATATATATAGTTGAATGAAGTGACAAATAAAGGTTTTAGCTTTTATTCATTTATTTGGGAACGATATTACTACCAATGGTTTCCTGCTAAAAGCATTCATCAGGTAAACGAAATGGGTTTTTTTAAATGACAGAAATGGTGTAAATGGTTAAATGTGTGCGTTTTTTTAACTGTATTCTCGTGTTTCGTGTGTGCGTGTTTTTTTTTATTTGTCACTTCATTCAACTATCAACGCTCTATCGCAGATATTGAGCACTCTTCTAATAACACTGTACGTTGGGTTACTATTACTTTTTCTAGTATACTAGTACCAACCATACACATTAATATATATATATATATATATATATATATATATATATATATATATATATATATAAACACATCAAACAAATACCTCTAAACATTACCCGGTATAAAATTAACAGAAACATTTATACACATAACACTACATAGAGGCATACAAAATTACAAAATATTACACACTGGTTGTTATATAAACACACACACACATGCACGCACGCACGCACGCTCACACACACACCACACAACGGCCAGAAATACGCACACGCATAATTGTTGTGTTTTCCCTTGATTCCCTTCATATGTAACTTAACACACAACTTAGAAAAACATTTTCCCTAAAATAACCCCTTAATTTGAAAGTAAAGAGAGGGGCAAAAGCATCAATCCGTCTTTGAACTGGGGTTTTTGCTAGAAGCAAAACCAAACGAATCGTAATTGCTCAGGATTGGTTATTTTATTTTTGCTTTTGGTTTTATTTTGATATGTTTTTATTTCTGTCGATTTTATTAGGATAAAGGGTTGGGATTGGAGAAAGGAAAACAACCTGTGAACAAAATAAAGGATTCTATCTTTTCTTTTTCTTTTTTTCTTTTTTCTTGGGGATAATTAGGATATGAGTAGTAGTAGTAGTAGTAGTAGTAATAGAAAAAGAAGAGGAAGAAGAATGAAAGGGAGGCAAAAAAGAAGAAGAAGAAGAAGAAGAATGGAAGGGAGAAGAAGAAGAATGAAAGGGAGAAGAAGAAGAAGAAGAAGAAGAAGAAGAAGAAGAAGAAGAAGAAGAAGAAGAAGAAGAATGAATGAAAGGGAGACAAAGAAGAAGAAGAATGAAAGAGAGAAGAAGAAGAAGAAGAAGAAGAGAAGAAGAAGAAGAAGAAGAATGAATGAATGAAAGGGAGACAAAGAAGAAGAAGAATGAAAGGGAGACAAAGAAGAAGAAGAAGAAGAAGAAGAAGGATGAATGAAAAGAAGAAGAAGAAGAAGAAGAAGAAGAAGAAGAAGAAGAAGAAGAAGAAGAAGAATGAATGAAAAGAAGAAGAAGAAGAAGAAGAAGAAGAAGAAGAAGAAGAAGAAGAAGAAGAAGAAGAAGAAGAAGAAGAAGAATGAAAGGGAGAAGAAGAAGAAGAAGAAGAAGAAGAATATTAGTGTAAGCTATGAAACCTGTACTAAAAACAAAATGCAGGGCGTTGAGAATTTTTTTTAATAGAGACATTTATTTTATTTTATTTTATTTTATTTTATTTTTTCAAATAAAAAGAGGAAGAAATGAATGCGCTGGGAAAAGAGGGACGGAGAAGAGGGAGGGGGGAAAAGAGGGAAGAAAAAGAAACAGACGACAAGAAGGGATAGGAAGTGCGAAAAAAAAGATATATAAATGAAAGGTGGATTGATAGAAACGAGGAAAGAAAGG
>CM042168.1:15540192-15557692 GCA_023376005.1 Doryteuthis pealeii | reverse complement strand
GAGGAGAGTAAATGCAAGAGATATACAGAGAGGGGGAGAGTAATTTCAAGAGATATACAGAGAGTGGGAGAGTAAATGCAAGATATATACAGAGAGAGGGAGAGTAAATGCAAGATATATACTGAGAGGGGAGAGTAAAATGCAAGATATATACAGAGAGGGGGAGAGTAAATGCAAGATATATACAGAGAGGGGGAGAATGGGAGTAATTAACGAGAGAGAAAAATGTGATACACAGAGAAAGAGACAGAGAAGTGAGTAAATGCATTATGGGAGTAATTAAGTGGTAGAGAAAAGAGAAGAGATAGAGAGGGAGGGGGAGAGTAAATGCAAGAGATATACAGAGAGGGGGAGAATGCGAGTAATTAACGAAAGAAAGAGACGAATTAGATACAATGGGCGGAGGAGAGTAAGGACAGAAAGATACATAGAGAGGGGGAGATAAAGTGAGTAAATGCAAAATGGGAGTAATTAAAAAGCGACGAAAGAGATAGAAAGAGAGTGGGGAGAGTAAATGCAGAGAGAGAGAGAGAGAGAGAGAGAAATTGACATAGAGATAGAGATAGATAGATAGATAGATAGAGAGAGAGAGAGAGAGAGAGAGAGAGAGAGAGAGCAAATATGAAGAAATTGTGTTTCAAGTAATAGAGTATAATAATATTTGAGGGGGATGAGATATTTATTAATAAGCGATACTGTATTCGCAAACCTTAGTCTGGTACAAGGTCACTTATTTATGGGCGATTTATGTTTCTCTATTGATTTTATTATATCTGGTTATGTTTAATTTGGTGTAGATATATCTGTATGACATGTATACAATGGTACTTTGACTTATGAGTGCCCCAACTTACGAGTATTCCAAGTTACGAGTTGTCATTTAGTCAGTTTTTTGCTTTGTATTGAGAGTTAAAATTTGAGGTACGAGCAAGGACAGATACGCTTATGTTAATAAGTTCATTAAATTTATTACGCCAAAGAAAAATATTATTCATAAAAAAATAAACATTAAAATATATTATAGCACATGATTTATTATATTCTATTTCATTATTTCTCTGAAGGTTCCCGAGTCCGAGAAGGTTCCCGAGTTCAACAAGAAATACCTGAAGAAGGCCGGAGAGCACATCTGCCGAAACGTTGTACAGATAATGAGGATGAGGAGAATAGTCCGAATAACTCAGATAATACTATTTCATTATGTTTTCATACAATACGGTGGTATTTTTTTTATTAAACAAACGTAATAAAAAATAGGTTGTTTCTAAAGGGCAGGAACGGATTAATAGAATTTCAGTTTATTTCAATGGCAAACATTGATTTGACATACGAGATAATTGAGTTACGAGCGGAACGAATTAAACCCGTATGTCAAGGTCGCACTGTATATCATTTTTGTTATGAAAATAGGATAATTATATTTTTCGAATAGAACCATTTTTTGGGTAGAGATACTAAATATCCATCTATCTATACATGGCAATAGCATAATCTTTACAGATCATTGCCGTCCCTCACAATCCCACAACTCCACCACCAGAACCCTTCCTTGCATGAGCCCTCAAATGACTCATCAAACCTGCTGCAGATCTACAAAGTTTGACGCAAATATGACATTGCATACAATATACATACATAAATGCATACATACATGTCGGACTAGGAACCACAAGGTTCCTGGTTCGATACCGGCCCTCACCAACTCAGCGTATGAGTATCACATGGATCTGTGCGATAAAGTGAGGAGTTGATGGTAGGTGTGGCGCTCCACCTCAGACGCCAAAACAATCTCCTTTGTCAAGCGCTAGTGAAAAGGGGATAGATCCCCTCGCTGTCTGGTAGATACCGACTTCAGGTCACTGCCGACGATTTTACTTCATATATATTTATAGAGAGAGAGAGAGAGACAGAGAGAGAGAGAGATAGGTGTCTTTATGAACAAGGGGTTATAATGAATATAAGAGTGCTCAATACGTTTGTAGAACAGATTTATATATATATATATATATATATATATATATATATGTGTGTGTGTGTGTGTGTATGTGTGTGTGTGTGTGTATGTGAGGGGGCTATAATGAATATAAGAGTGTTCAATAAATTTGTAGAGAATATGTATATATAGTTATTTACTAAGCTTAGCTGAGAGTGGCATAAGGCCAGAAGTATGGGGCGCCCAATGAGAATCGAACTCACTAACAATGGTCTGGAAATCTAGCTTACTAACCATTACACCACATGAGGTGCCTGAGCATATATATGTGTTTGTGTGTGTGAGGGGGTTAAAATGAATATGCAAGTGTTCAATACGTTTGTAAAGCAGGTGTGTGTGTGTGTGTGTGTGTGTGTGTGTGTGTGTGTGTGTGTAGGTGTGTGTGTGCGCGCACATTTGCATATGGATTTCATACACGGGGGAGTTATGATGAGACCTAGTTAGCAGTAAGAAAGATCTAAAATAGGGTGAAGAAAATTTAATCAGATATCTTTTTTTGTGTGTGGGGAGGAGGGGGTGGGGGCTTCATCGCGTTGTGCAAAGAGGGGAGGTAGAACAGTGAGTGGACACGGAGGAGGAGAGGTAGGAGAAGGAGGAGAAATAAGATTAAGGGAAGAGATGAAAGGAACCGATTAGAGAGGGAGGAAATAGAACAGAAAGAGAATGATGAAGAGAAGCGGGGGAGGAGAGAGAAAGAGAAACCATAAAAGTTATAGAGGGAGGAGAAGGTGGAGGAGAAGAAATGATCTGATAAGGAGTGGGGGGAGGGGTCGGGGGTAAGCGGGATATCTGACGGCGTGAAAAAAAGAGCGGAAAGAAAGAAAGAAAGAAAGAGTAGGAGGAGTTGGGAGAGAAGTGGAAAGAGGGAGGAGGAGGGGGAGACGCGTGGAGGGAAGGGGAGATGATTTGAGGCTTCTTCATTGCACATGGTTGCAGAGGCTTGTGAATGGGAATGTCCTTAGAGAGGAAAGTAGTCAATGACGAAAATAAAACAACAGTGAGAGCTGCAACATGTGCAGCAATGTGCAATGTGCATCTGGTGGGAAAGATGAGGAGTGCAGATTGAAAGGATTCAAAGGAAATATGCAGTTATTGAATTGTTATATATATGTCATCGGGGAAAAATATGGTTTCATGGACAAAGATTCTCTCTCTCTCTCTCTCTCTCTCTCTCTCTCTCTCATATATATATATATATATATATATATATATATATATATATATATATATATTTGAGATGTATTTTAGTATTTGTATCCGTTGTTGGAAATACACATACCAGGTTTGGGCATAGGTGTGAAGCATTAACGTATTATATCTTATTATAATGGAGATTGTGTGTTTTTCTGTCTGTAACCGAAACTATATTACTACTCAAGTCACAATTCCCTTAATTATTTACGTCACATTCTCCATGATTTCATTCTTTTTAACCTTCAGTTATTAATAAAAATTGTTTTACATTATTAATACTGTTGACCATATCTACGTACTAATAACATGCAATTGTATTTATATATACAACAAAATAGCGATTTACAGTTTGAACGAGAAGGCTAATTTGCATATTGATATTTAACATTTTATTTTAATAAATATGTGCTTGATATTATTGATTTCTAATTGTTTGGTTTTATCTTAAGAAATATAAACAAAAATCTCGTGGATAAATCTTAAAAGAAATTTATTTACAAGAAGAAATAACTGTAATATTATCCTTTACTTCCTATTTTAACTAAATAGTTAAATTAGGAAAATTTATCAATGAAAGAGGGGAGTAATGGAAAATGATGGAATAGTTAGTTTCAAAGTTGTTCTATTTTTCGATTATATCCCCTCTGTTGCAGATCTTTTTATCTGCATTCTTAGTCAGTTTCATTAGCCTTTCTAATTTAATATGATATTTTATTATATCAAAACTTAAATACTTGCACCCGGAGGGTGCATATATTTGCTAGTTATGCTAATGTTGTTACCATAATATATTAGTTAATGAATAAATATCAGAAAACTCTGTAGTTATATATATATATAAGTTAAGAGTAAGGAAATGAATCCGACGGTATAAGTATAGATAAAAGGATATGAAAACAACACAATGCTCGTTAAAATGAAAATATATGAAATATTTTCATTTTAACAGCATTGTGTGTTTTCATATCCTTATATATATATATATATATATATATATATATATATATATATATATATATATATGAGTAGAAAATATTTTAAAAATATAACAAATACAGAATGTTATGATCATATCAGGGGAAACAATTTTATGTGTCAATACTTAAGCATTTCGGTATATTGTACCATCTTCAGGGCACTGTTAAGTAATGTTTATGTGAGGGACAAAATGAAAGATGTTAAGTGTATAGTGAATGTGTGAATATGATGTTATTAACCGTTAATTTTTATATGTGCGTTTGTTTACAAAAGCCAATGACAAACAAACCATTACACCTCGCGCTTCCATGCATATATGATGTCTACCATATCTTGACAGGTACAAAAATAACCCAAGACAGACCGACACTTTGATCTTGGACCAAGCATGTAGATACTCTAATCGGACCATATTACCTTTAGGCGCCCCTTTTGCGATCTCGATTTATAAGCACATGTTTTTCATTTACACCGTCAAAATCCGGTTGTTTATTAACAGATTATTTTTAGAGTTTTTTTTTTAATTATAAAACTAACCCCTAAACCTAACCCTAACCCCTAAGAAACAACCGGATTTTGACGGTGTAAATAAAAAAACATGTGCTTATGAATCGAGATCGCAAAAGGGGTGTCTAAACGTCATATGGTCCCTCTAATCCTAATTATTGATTGATTGATTGATTAATTGAGTTTAATGACATGTCAACTCATATTGGGTTATTTTATGCTTAGAGGTTTGGAAATCGCCTTCATTGTTCGTTCATATTTACATTCTTGTGTTGTTGTTTCTCAAGAGTTTTATTTATTAATTTATTTTGCACACGATCCAATCCAACACGAATAATTTTCAGACAGACCTACCCATAGATGTGACCGTAATAGGAGTAATGGCAATGAAGGGGTACTCCACTCTCCCCAGAGCTCAAGAACTGGAGCTTCGCCACCACATGCACTTTACTTTCATACCCAGGACATTTTGGGGGTGGGATCTTAACTCTCAGCAGGATATACAATCAGTGTATTCTAAGCCTCGCCGACAAAGTAAATCTGAACCTTATTTCTAACGGGTGCTAAAGATATGGTATTACCACTAAAATTAACTCTCAAACACCCTGATTATATCAAGAGAAAAATATACATGATGCGTAAGATGATAACGTAGTAAGACATATGTACGTTGAAGAATTATAGTGACAGACGCTCGTACTATGACACTCATTCAACTCATGCGGATCTACATAGCTACAATCCACTTACAAGCATAACAAGATAACTAGTAGCTATGCTAACTGCGGGTTTTTATTTCAGAGTACCGGGTTAGCTCAGTCGGTAGAGCGTTCGGCTAGAAACCACAAGGTTCCAAGTTCGATGCCGGCCGTCGCCATCTCAGCGTATGAGTAGTGTAGGGATCTGTGCGGTAAAGTAAGGAGCTGGTGGTAGGTGTGGCGCTCCACCTCAGACGCCAAAACAATCTCCTTGGTCTAGCGCTAGTGAAAAGGGGATAGACTCCCTCGCTGATTGGCTGATACCGACTTTAGGCCACCCTGACGACTTACCTTCTCTTAGAATTTTGATATATACAAGTCAGCAAAGGTTTGATGCTAGAGCTTCTTTCTCCGATTTTTGATTTAGGAATTAACTTCTACAAGGGTTGCCTTCACAAGATATGCTGATAGGAACGCGTCCTGCGTCACTGGCGCATAAAAAATCTAAAAGGACGCAAAACAATCGTATCCATGCGTCTCAGTGTTTTTTGTTTTTTTGCTTCCTCCACTATTTCCACCGTAATTACCACCATTTCCAGCTATATATATATATATATATATATATATATATGAAAATAAAATGGAAATTAATCCGACAGTATGAATAAGATATAATGAAAAAACAGACGATGTTTACAAATGAAATAGGCTCATCAGAAGAGAAAGTGTGCAAACCGTTTCGGGGCCAATTCTCTTGACGGTTTAAAAAGCAACACCCGGCCATCCTCAACTAATATTTTTTTTTTTTTTTTTGATTAATTCCAACGTTTGACTAGCAGCGTTCTGTTTTTACTAACGGTCTTTTTTCCCGTCTTATTTTTGTTGATGACGCGACCCCACGTGCGGTTGATACATTATAATGCAATAGGGTCCTCATATTAGTTGAGGATGGGCCGGGTGTTGCTTTTTAAACCGTCAAGAGAATTGGCCCCGAAACGGTTTGCACACTTTCTCTTCTGATGAGCCTATTTCATTTGTAAACATCGTCTGTTTTTTCATTATATCTTATTCATATATATATATATATATATATATATATATATATATATATATATTTCAATCTTTGTCAATTGTCTAGGGGGAATTGGTGAATGAATCCGCTGGAGGTTCTTTCACTAGTACTTTCGGCACTACCTAGTGCCATCGTCAGGTGTAGAGTAGTAAGATGTCCCCGTGGTTCTTTTTTAAACAGAATAGCAGAAGGAGTAGGAGGGTGTACTAACAGATTTATAAGAAAAGTTATGGAGAATCGGGGGAGGAGGATTGGCGCGAAATTATATATATATATATATATATATATATATATATTATATATATATATATATATAATTTTCTGCCAATTCTCCTCCCCAGATTCCCCATAACATTTCTGTCGTATAAAAGCTTGCATATAACATAAAATTATATATATATATATATATATGTGTGTGTGTGTGTGTGTGTGTGTATGTGTGTGTGTATGTGTGTGTGTGTGTGTGTGTGTGTGAAAGCTTTTTTCCGACAGACCAACCGGATTGTGCCGGTCTGTCGTTCTTGCTTTCAGCCTATCTCTCTTAATTCATAGTTTCTTTCCACAAAGCAAACGAAAGTAAAATGTTCAAAGATAGAATAATCGATATCCACAGCAATTTACATCAACCACAACCACTCCCTCCCCCCTCCTCCCCCTCCTCCTCTTTACAAGACCCCCAACTGAGCCTAGAACGATTTCCTACACTCCACCAACACACCCCTAAGCCGACCCCAATATAAAGAAATCCTTTTATCCATCTAGCAGGGACATCTATCCAACATAAGCCAACCAGACCTTCACCCACACAAAGACCTTTTTTCCCTCCCCCAACATCCGACTTAAGCCTCGCATGACACTTCACAGGGTGTTCACTCTCCAACTCTTTTCATTTTTCTTTCCCTCGCACACAAATATGTTAATGAACAGATATGTTTATGATAAGGAAGATTATGTCTATCTGTCAGTCTGTCACCGAAACTACGTCACCACAACCATTACAATTTCCTAAGTTATTTACGTTACATTCTCAATTATTGTCAAATAATCATCATGTCAGGCTGACTGCACGGATCTCTCTCTCTCTCTCTCTCTCTCTCTCTCTCTCTCTCTCTCTCTCTCTCTCTCTCTCTCTCTCTCTCTCTCTTCCAAACACACTAACCTAATTATTAACACAACACACAACTGCACAATCTTACACATACATAACACCTCTCTCTCTCTCTCTCTCTCTCTCTCTCTCTCTCCACCCGTTCCTGTCGGTCATTGCTCTGACAAGTCCTACTCACGACATCCAGTATCGACAATGTGTTATTCACAAATGTATTAAACGCAATACTATGTATAATTTTATATAAAAATCGATTAAAATAACATCAAAATAAGTGTAATATTTTTATATGTGTTCTTATTTACTTTGATTAGTATTTCTAATTTTAGGTATTCTAATCTGTATGTCCGGATGAAACAACGAAAATAAAACAATTAACGACAATATAAATATACAAGGTATGTCACAAAAATTCCAGGACTAGTGTCACAAAAAATTATTTCAAATCCAAACAAGTTATTCCCATGGAGTCTAATACACTTTCCCATCCTTCTCTGCCACGCTTGCATGCACTCCTGGAAGGATTCTTCCGGGATTCTCCATAGCTCTGTCATCATGGCCTTTTTTATGTCGTGCATATCCTCAAAATGGGTTCCCTTGATGACCTCCTTGAGCTTGGGAAAGAGGAAAAATCACATGGAGCTAGGTCGGGCGAGTTATAAGGTTGCTCTAGCACAGTGATGTTCTTCTGGGCCAGGGACTCTCGGATACTTAGGGCAGTGTAGGCAGGTGCTTTGTCCTGGTGAAGCACCCACAAGTTGTCCTGCTACATCTCTCACCTCTTCTCGCGCACCGAACGAAGTAAACGCCGCAGTATCTTTTTGTAGACATGCTGGTTGATCATCTGGCCTTGTGGCAAGAACTCGCAGTAGACGCATCGTCTACTGCGAGTTCTTACCTCGAAGTTCTCTTACATACTGGAACTTTTCTAAAATACCTCATATGTACACATTAGATACTACCGGTTCCTGCCTTTCGGGCAAAAATTATGAAGATTTCGTTTTATATTTCAAGATATTTAAATTAAAATATACATAAAAATAGCATTGAAATTCTACCTAAAAATGTTCAGTATTTGTAAATATCAAAAGTAAACAAATTAATACACCATGGTTTTTGCCCCCCCCCTCTACCCAGTCGACGTTGGGTAACCGCTTCTAGTTCAATATATTTTATTACATCACTTAAATACTTGCGCGCGAAAGTAAATAAGACTTGGATCTGGCCAGAGAACTGGAAGAACCAAAAAACAAAACTATAGAATATGAAGGTAAAGGTCGTACCAATTGTAACTGTTACCCTGGGAACGGTCCGTAAGGGTCTGAAAAAGAGTCTGGGTGAACTGGAAATAAGAGGAAAAATCGAGAACATCCCAAACTACAGCATTGTTAAAATCGGCTAGAATACTCAGACGAATCCTGGAGATCTGAAGAGATTTGCTGTCACTCAGCCTCCAGCGAACCACCGGCTAAGGTGAGTGTGAAAAACTCTAATGGAGCGAAATAATAATGATAATATTTTTTAATTACACATGAATCTTGTAAATTGATATGAAAAATTTAATCAACTCTTGTTTAATTAATTTTCATTTTGCGTCGACATCAATCAAAGCTTGATTAGAAATTAGAAAGGGCGTTTGAGTTTGACTGAGGTTAAGATAAAAATTCTATTTAAAGGCGTGTGTTCAAAAATTTATGGGAATGAGAAATGGAACAGAGAGCATGCGCGGAGGAGAGTGGAGCGGAAGAGGACGAAGGAACATTCATCAGCTGTAACAGTTCAAGCAATGGAAAGTGGTTGGTAGTATCGTGGTAGTTGGTGCGCTGGCATGTTGTGCATTACTTCACCCCGTGTGTTATTTGAAAGCCGCATAAATGAATTTACAACGTAGTCTAATTCGACAACTTATCTTTCCCTTGTCTACAGGTTTTAACACTAACTGTAGTGTGATTATCCAAATCTTTGGTAACCCCTCTCTCTTTATATATATATATATATATATATATATATATATATATAATATATAAATGTTGTTCTGGTTCCAACGGGAGAAAATTCAATATTTTATAAAAAAAGAAGCCTGAAGAAGATACCAGAAGATCTGAAACACGGTTGAATGTAAAAACAAAAAGAATTTTAAAAAGATTTTCTGAGAACAAATACATTTTGCGGACCTTCTTTTTATAATATATATATATATATATATATATATATATATATATATATATATATATTATATTTCAAAGGATTACTATCATGTAAACATTGTAGTAGCAAAACGAATATAGGATAGGAGGGCACGGCTAGATAGAATCATTAATCACCTCTGCCTGTCAACATAGGTTTGACTTAGCACCAACTTCAAGCTTTTGGAGACTAAAGTTAATTGACTCTTAGGAGATATAGAATAAAAATAAGCTTAAACCAGGCGAGTATATATTTCATTAACCACATAGATTTACTTAGTCCCCTGAAGACGGGGACTAAGAACACCGAAGCCGTGGTAGGAAATAAATATATATATATATAATATATATATATATATATATATATATATATTAAAATGAGTAATCGAAAAACAAGAAAATAAATGGATAAACAAAATAAAAAGTTTTAATCCATTTGAACTTTATATAACCATTTTTATATACCATCCTGGTACTCAAATGTAGGATTATAATTATTTTACTGGTAGTAATACCTCTTATATTCGTCTATGTTTTCATTCTAATTATATATACATACATATATATACATATATATATATATATATATATGTGTGTGTGTGTGTGTGTGTGTGTGTGTGTGTGTGTGTGTAAAAGTATCCAGTTGACTGGTATATTGGGAATGATTCTATTTGGGATCCTCAATATCTCCTATAAATCCCCAATGCATACACATTTTGATGCAGACTTATAGATTTTTACAAATTCCAAAGAGAGCTCAATGTATGATGATTAATACATTAATTATATACAGAGCAATATCTAAACTTTCAATAAGAAAGAAAAACTTAACAAACCGTCATTTGGCTATTATAAATTTATTTCGACCAGAACTCAATAAATGAGCTTAGTCTCATCAGACAGCCAGCTACATTATCTTATTGAAAGAAAATTATATATATATATATATATATATTATATGTGTGTGTGTGTGTGTGTGTGTGTGTGTGTGTGTGTGTGTGTGAAATAGAGGAAAGTGGTATAACAACACAGCAAATAAATTCAATGATATTTCGCCTCGTTATTTAGTTCCTCATAATTTATTGAACTAAATATATGGCGAAATATCAATTGAATTTAGTTCTGTGTTGTTATATCCACTTTTCCTCTATTTTCAACCACATTTTGTCGGATTTACTCAATCCTTCACTCCTCATATATATATATATATATATATATATATATATATAATATATATAGTACGCGTGCGTCTGAGTGTAAACGAATCGTCAGCTCAAGTGCTTAAACGCCTACATTTGTTGCTATTCTAATTTTGAGCTCAAAGCCAGCGGCCCCTGTGTTAGACAATGCGTGACACTTTTCCTTGCACAAAGCAACTTTTGAACCCCCTTTAATCGACTTTAAAGTACTCAACTCGACAATTTATTACATCTATAGTGTTGGCCTTACCGTTCTTTTCACAATCGCCCAGTCAGGCAATCAAGGCTCAAAAATGGAAGCGGATGCTGCTTCCTCCGGCTCAGCCATGGCGTATATAGCGTTTGCTCAGTTCAAATCAAACAACAGCTTCGTTTTTATTAGATTTTGACGAAGAAGAAGAGAGGGATCAGTCGGCGGGGCTGGAGTGATATATTACGTCAAGGCAGACGGGTTGTATTTTTCTTTGTTTTTTGTTTTTTTTTGGGGGGGTTGATAATGCGTATTGTGGGTGATTGGCGTGATAAATGAGGAGGGAAGATGTGCATATTCATTTATTCATTTTTTTTTCCTAATTTTTCTTTCTTTTTTCTTTTTTTTTTTTTTTTTTTTTTGTCGTGGAGGGAGAGAGTTTTCATCATTAGATTTGCCGCCGTTAATTGAAGTCCGGACTATTTAATTTGCGTTTGGGGTTTAAAGGGGTCCGGGTTTGGAAAGGGTGTGCTGCTGCTCTTGACAAGGGACGAAAAACAAGGGTCAATTCCCTGGTTGAGAGATGGGAAGTAAAAGAACGGTGGAAAATCACAGACCGGCCCGGAACATGAATATTTGGAATAAAAGTTACGAAGAAGAAGAAGAAGAAGAAGAAGAAGAAGAAGAAGGAGGAGGAGGAGGAGGAGGGTAACATAGTCTCCCGAGTCTCTAATCCTTTAAAATAAAAAGACGGTTCAATTTCGGGGTCTAAAGAAAAATTAAATTTAAATAAATCAATTTTTTAATAATCTATTTACAGATATCAAGTTTTTAAATAATGCATTTATGAAAATACTGATCTTCTTATTCTTTACTAGTAAAATATGCACCCTCCTGGCGCAAGTATTTAAGTTTTAATGTAATGAAATATATTAAATTAGAAGGACTAATGAAACTACAATAAGAATGCAGATAAAATGATTTAAAATAGAGGGGGTATAATCGAAAAAATAGAACAACTTTGAAACTAACTATTCCATCATTTTCCATCACTCCCGTATTTCACTGCTAAATTTCATAGTTTAATTATTTAGTTAAATTAGGAAATAAAGAATAAAATTACAGTTATTTCTTCTTGTTAATGGATTTCTTTTAAGATATATCTCTGAAATATTGGCTCATGTTTATTGAAATAAATCTAAACAATTAGAAATCAATAATACCAAGCACAAATTTATTAAAATAAAATTTTAAAGATTAATATGCAAATTAGCCTTCCCGATAGAGCACACAATTAAGAATATCAAGGTTTCTGGTTCGATCCCGGTCCCCGCCAACTCAGCGCATGAGTTTACCACACATGAGTTTACCACACGGATCAGATTATCCTATCTGTGCGATAGGATAATCTGATCTCTGTGGTAAAGTGAGGAGTTGACGGTAGGTGTGGCGCTCTACTTCAGCAAAAAATCAATCTCCCTGGTCTACCGCTAGCGAAAAGGGGATACACTCCCTGACTGTTCGGCTAATACCGACAATATGCCACTGGGTGGACACAAGCAACAATAATGATTTATTTTATTTATTCATTCATTAATTTATTACTACGATCTTTGGAAAAAAATATTTTCATTGTACCGAAGACTCTTTGTCGTATTATGGGAATCGTTTAAAAATGGCTTCCTGTTCCCAATTCACGCTGTTGTATTCTGGGACAAGAAAGAGAAAACCTATGGTGATCTTATCCCCTAGGCACAATAAATATCAACAAAATAAGGCTCATTTTAAAAGCGATAAGATCTGCCGTCACTGGAGAAGGGAGTAAAAAGTGGCATTGCAAAGACAAGAAAGAACCATTCTCTCTCAAATAAGTAACTGGCAGCGAGCGACAGCAGCAGGAGCAGCTAACAAGAATTGTAGCCAATGGCTATGGTCGTAGTAAAACATGAAAGGAATCGACAAGACCTTCAATAACCTTTCTTGTACGCCGGATTAAGCCGGCACTGTCTTCAAGGATATTAACGTCTGGATGTACTTTTGCGCCAAGTTCAATAGTGACAAAGAAAAGAATAGACTGGCGCCTGAGGCACCATTTTTTTTTTACCAAGTCAAAGAAAAAAGAAAAAAAGACTTAAACTTTCCTTTTCTGGACGGTCTCACATTGGTAATCGAAGTCTGGAGCATTAATTACAAAGAGCAAACATTATACACTGAAATTTTCAGATCAAAATTCAACAAATAACACATCATTCAATAAGTCCCGGAACTGACATATAGATGGCGCCACTAATTTAAAAAAATCGGTTAAATCAAACTTAATGGACCTAAATTCCACCATCGTATGTCGCCCATCCGAAAGAAAAAAAATACCACAAATTCAGGGAATTAACCGAATTTAATGTAATTTTCATTGTTGATATATTAATGAATAAAAGATATAATGCACCAGTTATTTTATTTAAATACTTTTACATTTTTTCCGGTCAGTTAACTTTGAACCACGTATCTTTGAGGCGTAACACAGATTCTCAAAGATACGTGGTTCAAAGTTAACTGATCTGAAAAAATGTAAAAGTTTAATAAAATAACTGGTGCATTATATCTTTTATTCATTAATATATCAACACTGAAAATTACCTTAAATTCGGTTAATTCCCTGATTTTTTTTTTCGCCGGGGTGACATACGATGTTGGAATTTCGGTCCGTTAATTTCGATTTAACACAAACGTTATACATTGAAAGTTTCAGATCAAAATTCAACTAATAACTAGGTTGGGTGCGAATATACATACACCACACCCAATTATCAGCTGCGTATTAAATTTATAAATCTCATTTAAAAAAGGATATTCGTCTAATTAAAAAAAAATCTCGCTATGATCTGTTGTTTTTCATGCATTAGGATTACACACGCGCGCACGTAAAAATAGCATGGTTCTCCTTAATAGGGATAGAGCACTCCCTAGTGGCCTAGTATGTTTATAAAAGTAAAATTCTATTTTCTAAAAAGTGGCGTGTAGATGGCGCAGTGGTAAAATACCTGACTGATGACAATTCAGACGGGTTTTGAACCCAGCCTGAAGCAGCCTGCATTGTCCAGTCACACTGATAAGCTGCAAAACAGGACTGTATGTGAATAACAATATATATATATATAATCAAGTATGAAGTTATTGAACGCACGCTATATATATATATATATATATATATATATGTGTGTGTGGTGTGTGTGTGTGTGTACGCGCGCACATTTTTCAACAATCTGATCTTCTGGCTGGCATTCGGCGGTCCATTTGTATCTCATAGTTCCAGAGAATTTCATCCGATGATTTGCAAGAAATTATATAGCTTCAAGTAACTATTCCTATTTAATCACCGCCCTGAGGCCGAAAAATACAACGAATGCACCTCTGCAAAGGAGTAAAATCCCCCCCCCCCAATCGGGTCACCTGTTATCCGTGTGTGGCAATCCGTGCTGCTTAAGGACGGAATCCTGATTCCTGAGCAGTCCATGACCTACAACACTCCACTTGGGAAAAGCCTCCTCCTCCGATGAATCGGCTGAGCACATAAATCCCTATCACCTAAATGATTGTTCCGTTTATTTATTTATGGCAAAACCCCAACCTTTTTTTATCATATATGTGCTAGAAGGCAGTGGCTGAGGGTCTTAGTGTCCTGGGTATGACGTTAAACTGCATTTAATCTTAAGTTCCAATTTTGGAGCTCTGAGGAATGTGGAGTACCTCTTTATCGCCATTACTCCCAGGTTCACTCTGACACGGAGTGGTAGTACCTGTTAGGGTCCCATATATGGGTTAAATACCTTGGGAAATGTATGTATCCAACTCTCTCTCTCTCTCTCTCTCTCTCTCTCTCTCTCTCTCTCTCTCTCTCTCTCTCTCTCTCTCTCTCCAGCTATGGGTAAATAGTAGGACAGACAGGACTCTTTAACCTTCTCTTAGACTGGTTGCCTAACCAGTCTGCTCTACTAATTACCCATAGCTGGAGGGAGAATAGTTGGATTCATACCTTTTAGAAGGATGTTAACGTTATGTGATATGCAAACTACCTCGTCCAGGGTTTGAACTCGTCTCGTCTGATCCATTTCCTACCACGGTAACCATTACACCACGCGCCTCCAACTCCATATAACCCAGTTCAGTTTCCGACACCCACCACATGTATCGATCATTTTCTGACCCCCAGGTATTCATCGATTCCTTGGATAGTCTAATCGACCCCCAGAGGTCAAAATCGAACGCATTTGCAAATTCTGGCAATGGTAAATATTAATAAAGATATCTCGATCGTGGGAATGGATCTTTCGTTTTTTGATTAGATTTTTCGGTAAATTCTTTACATTGCTTTTCTGGTGTTAAAACTGGGGATTGTGGGACAAGGAACTAAAGCAAATTACACCCCCATGTAAATTTTTTCTTTTTATTTATTTATTTATTTGTTTGTTCTTTTTAGAAATTGTGGAAACGTTCTCGTTTTGCAATCTTGTGAAAACCAGTTGCATAATTCGAAAACGAGGCTCTGTAATAGGCTTCATTGATCGTAATATCAAAACAATGGATGCCTAATCGATTTTTGTGTTTGGGAGTGGAACGGCAATATCTCTCTGTTCTTTTAAGACGGGAAAAGAAAAAAAAAAAAGAAAGAAAGAAAGAAAGGAAGAAAGAAAGAAGAAAGAAAGAAAGGAAGGAAGGAAGGAAGGAAAGAAGGAAGAAGAATAAGATATAAGGAAAAGGAAATGAAATAGAAATAACGAGAAAGAAGAAAGAAAGAACGAAAAAAGAAAGAAAGAAAGGGGAATGTGGCAGAAATAAAGAGAAAGAAAGAAAGAGAGAAAGAAAGAAAGAAAGGGGAATGGGAAGAAAGAAGAAGAAGAAAGAAAGAAAGAAGAGAAAGAAGAAAGAAAGAAAGAAAGGGGAATGTGATAGAAAGAAAGTGAGAAAGGAAAAGAGAAAGAAATAAAAGGGAATGTGACAGAAATAAAGAGAGAAAGAAAGAGAGAAAAAAGAATAAGATAGTAATAACAGTTGATGTGATAGGAAGAAAAAAAGAACACGAAAGAAAGAAAGAAAGAAAGAAAGAAAGAAGAAGAAGAAAGAGAGAAAGAAAAAGAGAAGACAGAAAGGGAATGTGTGATAGAAAGAAAGAGAGAAATAAATAAATAAAAAAGAATAAGATAGTAATAACAGGCGATATGATAGGAAGAACAAAGAACACGAAAGAAAGAAAGAAAGAAAGAAAGAAAGAAAGAAAGAATACGAATAAAATAGGTTGAAAAATAGATGGAAATATAATAATGAATAAATAAACCCCTGATTCGCCTGATCTTTTTACCCAAACATTAACTTTTCTGATCTGAAAATATTAATTAAACGAATCGTGACTCTCTAAAGTGCAAAGCCATAATCAGAAAAAAATGGCGCGCATTAGCATTTTCTAATTCGTCAAGCGTGCACTTGTTTGAAACGGATGTTCGTTAAGCCCATCGACTGAGTCAACGCGTCAACATTGCTAACACTCGGGGGCAAACAGTGATCCCATGGAAATGATTACACAACATACGAGAAGAAATCCGTGAGTTCGTAGAGGAAATAATGACATATACATAATTTGTTCTGTACTTTCAATACCAAAAAAAAGGGAAAAAAAAACAACATTTTGGCCCAACCTAGATGGATATGAGCCGACCGAGATAGATAGATAGATAGATAGATAGATAGATAGATAGATAGACGAATAGATAGATAGATTTGAGCCGACTGAGGTAGATAGATAGATAGATAGATAGATTTGAGCTAGCATAGATAGATAGATAGATTTGAGCTAACAGAGATATATAGGTAAAACGATTTGAGCTAACAGAAATAGATGGATAGATAGATTTGAGCTAACAGAGATAGATAGATAGATTTGAGCTATAGATAGATAGATAGATAGATAGATAGATAGATAGATAGATAGCTAGCATAGATAGATAGATAGATTTGAGCCGACCGAGATAGATAGATAGATTTAGAGATAGATAGATAGAACGATTTGAGCTAACAGAGATAGATAGATAGATAGACTAACAGAGATAGATAGATAGATAGATTTGAGCTAACAGAGATAGATAGATAGATAGATTTGAGCTAACAGAGATAGATAGATAGATAGATTTGAGCTAACAGAGATAGATAGATAGATTGATTGCTATCAGAGATAGATAGATAGATAGATAGATAGATTTGAGCCGACCGAGATAGATAGATAGATAGATTGAGCTAGCATCGATAGATAGATAGATAGATATAGATTTGAGCTAACAGAGATATATAGATAGATTTGAGCCAACAGAGATAGATAGATAGATA
>CM042168.1:15507692-15537692 GCA_023376005.1 Doryteuthis pealeii | reverse complement strand
GCTTAGTAAATAACTATATACACACACACATATATATGCACACACACAAACACACCCATATATATATGCACACACACACGCACACACACATATATATATGCACACACACACACATACATACATATATATATGCACACATACACACACATACATACATATATATATGCACACACACATACACACACCCATATATATATGCACACACACATACATATATATATATATATATATATATATACACGCGCAATAGAGAATCGCTACTCAATGGAAAAAGCTCTCTTAACTGTCACTTCGTTTCTCGTTAACAAATGTCAAGTCCTACATCATTATGCCGAGCCGTGTGTCTCAAGATACCAGACCAAGTCAGCCGTAACGTAACCATATACTATAACAAAGGATGATGGGTCTATGTTTTTCATGTCAAGATTAAGACAACGTAAAAGACTTGTTCGTGTAATACAAGTATCTGATTTACATCAAATTGATATAAATCAGATGGAAATACAATGAATTAAACTGCATTATTTCTAACACCTTCTGTGTCAATATTATATTCTTTTATTATCTACTCATTTACGTTGACGTGCCTAGACCGAGCAGAGAACAGTAGAGATACTCTACCCCTATACTGGGAGGATCCAACTCCCGATTCAATTATAATCGATCTGTGATACGAACTTTTTAACCTCTCCCACTACCCATGCAATGCCGGGTAGCTGCTTCTAGTCATATGGGTGTGCTCGAAGAGGAGAGATTTTACTGGTCTTGTAAAAGAAGACAAAAGAAATTAAAAAATATTTTCTCTGTTCTAGTTTGTTTTCTTGGTCATTGTGTAGTAGGCTATCTGATGAGACTAAGCTCATTTATTGGGTTCTGGTCGAAATAAATCTAAAATAGCCAAATGACGGCTCAAGTTTTTCTTTCATATTGAAAATGTAAATATTGCTCTGTATATGATTAATTTATCAATTATCATTCATTGAGCTCTCTTAGGGATTTGTAAAAATCCTTGTATAAATCTGCATCAACATGAGCATGCATTGTGAATGTACAGGAGATAATAATGATCACAAAATAGAATTATCCCCAACTTACCAGCCAATTGGATACTTTTACCTTATATAATATATATATATATATATATATATATATATAGGGTCATCCACAGACACGTGTTTCGACCTATCAAGTCTCTTCAGTGTGGCTAGACATTTTGTAAGCTACCTACAGCCGGAATTGAACTTCGGTCGGTTGGGTGTCAGTCCGGTACCTTAGCCATTAGGCTGTCTTCACTTACAGAATGGGAAGGGGATTTTAACTGTTTTAATACACACATCGCTTTGTGCGTAAAGGCCGTCACAGAGTGCTCCATTCAGAGAATATATATATATATATATATATATATATAAATATATATATATATATATATATATATATATTTGTGTGTGTGTATGTGTTTGGTCAGCATTCTTTCATTTATACATGTAGAATTAAACAAAAGACACGTCTCCTGTTTAACAATTTTATTTTATATATATATATATATATATATATATATATATATATATATATATATATATATATATGAATTTATAAGGATCAGTCGACCCTCCCAGGTGAACTCATGCAACTCATTTGCCGCCAAAACGCTTGAATAAAAAGCACCTGCATTTATCATATCCCAAATGTTGCTACTTTAATCAATATTGTCATGGTAACAGCTGCTTCCTAACCATCTTTGAGGCAACCGCTGTCCCCATGTTTATTATTCGTATATCATCAGCGCGATTTTCGTCTGGCCTTCTGAGACGAGCAGTTGTTACTATACAATGGTTGCGCCGAGACAAGGGAATTTCCTATTCATTGCCACTACAACAGGGACAGGCAGCAGAGTAACACCGTTGTACAAAATACTATTTTTCCTACAGATTGGTCATGCATTTTCACCAGTGATAAAAAGGAATGATTTTAATGGTTCCATTTGTAGGGATAGATAGATAGATAGATAGATAGATAGATAGATAGATATAAAATGACTGAGATAGATAGATATGAATAGACTGGGGTAGAGAGATTAATAGATATGAATAGACTGATGATAGATAGATAGATATAAAATGACTGAGGGATAGATTGATAGATAGATAGATATAAAAATGACTGAGGATAGATAGATAGATAGATAGATAGATAGATATAAATGACTGAGGGATAGATTGATAGATAGATAGATAGATATAAAAATGACTGAGGGATAGATAGATAGATAGATAGATATAAAATGACTGAGGGATAGATAGATAGATAGATAGATAGATAGATATAAAATGACTGAGGGATAGGATAGATAGATAGATAGATAGATATAAAATGAATGAGGGATAGATGGATAGAAAGATAGATAGATATAAATGACTGAGGGATAGATAGATAGATAGATAGATAGATATAAAATGACTGAGGGATAGATTGATAGATAGATAGATAGATAGATAGATATAAATGACTGAGGGATAGATAGATAGATAGATAGATAGATAGATAGATTTACTGAGGTAGAGAGATTAATAGATATGAATAGACTGATGGATAGATAGATAGATAGATAGATAATAGATAGATAGAATAAAATGACTGAGGGATAGATAGATAGATAGATATAAAATGACTGAGGGATAGATAGATAGATAGATAGATAGATAGATAGATACTGAGGATAGATAGATAATATATACTGATTGATAGATAGATAGATATAAAATAACTGAGATTGATAGATATGAATAGACTGATTATATATATAATATATATATATATATATATATATATATATAGAGAGAGAGAGAGAGAGAGAGAGAGAGAGAGAGAGAGAGAGAGAGAGAGAGAGAGAAGATGCTCCAAAATCAATGCCTCCTATTTATTTCCATGGAAACCACAATAGATACCGGAAGTACGATAAGAAGACCATTGGATGGAACACGTGATAAAGGCCAACACTGATCAATTGATTTTCAATCAGGGTTGCCAACCTAAAAAAAAAATGGAAAATAAATCAGTCATGTGACTATCTCGCACGAAGTAGATAAACCAATATTTGTTTTTCGTTTCGTTGCTTTATTGTTTGTTGTTTGTTTATTGGTTTTGTTGGGGCGGGGGTTGTTTGTATTAAATCGCTGTAAATAATCTGATGGAACCTAGTGCCCCCCTCCACCTAATATAACATAGTAATAGAACTGTTCCTATATTTGAACCATATTACCTTTAGGCACCCTTTTTTTATCTCGATTAAGAAAGGACATGTTTTTTATTTACACCGTCAATATCCGGTTGTTTGTTAGGGTTAGGGTTAGGGGTTAGGGTTAGGGGTTAGGGTTGGGGGTAGTTTTATAAAAAAAATTTAAATCTAAAAATCGTCTGTTAAAACAACCGGATATTGACGGTGTAAATGAAAAACACGTCCTTTCTTAATCGAGATCAAAAAGGGGTGCCTAAAGGTCATATGGTCCCTATATTTGTATATGTATTTATGAGATGAGGCTTGATATGAATAATAATGATATTCGGGCTGCTGTCCTCATCTTAAATAATAATAATTAAAAAAAACACTTAAAACAGAGCCCGTGGTTACAGAGGCCTGAACGTTGTAGTTATACACAATAAAGATGAGGACAACAGTCCGAAATATCAAAATTATTCAATATTTGTTTTGTTTCGTTCTTAGTTATTTGTTTTTTTTTTGTCTTCTGTTTTTTTTTTTTGGGGGGGGGGGGGTTAATGGCTCTAAATAATTTGAAGGAACCTGGTGCGCCAAACCCCCTCCCCCAAAAAAAAAAAAACAACATTAATGGCGAAATGATTATTAACCAGGAAAACAGAACAATCAAATAGAGATTCTTAATTATTTAAATCGAACTGTAATTGTTATGCTGAGAGGTTAACATAATAAATGACAACTTGGGTTGTGTTGGGGGTGAAATCCCCACCCTCGTCCGACCCGCCCGCCAGTGCGAAGATCGAATTATGAGTCAAGTTAAAAGGACATATGATACTCAGTTTGAGTCGGAGAGGACACAGATGGTACCTAGATGTTATAGAAAAGACATTATTATAAGTGATCGAGGAGGAGGAGGGGGGGGGCTTTGTGACGGTTACCGGCAGGAAATATGGTATCGGTGAACCGGGTACGACTTTCGACCGTGGCTATTTACGTTCACTTCGCACTATTTCTTTCTTTCTTTTCTTCCTTCCTTTCTAATTTCATATATCATCATCATCATGTCGCACTAGCAGCGCGGATATACATGACAATCTCTCGCTAACCGTCCCTATCATCCATTGCCCCCGAAAGGTCCTCTGCACAGCATCCAATATCCGTACACGCGTGAAGGGGAGGGGGAGAGAGAGAGCGCATGTGTGTGTGTGTGTGTGTGTGTTTGGAAAAGACTGAAAGTGAAGTAGAGAGTGTACGTGGAAAAGAGTAAAGATGAGTGCATATGAGAGAGAGAGGGAGAGAGAGAGGAGGGAGAGAGAGAGAGAGAGAGAGAGAGAGAGAGATGAATGAATCTGTGTAAGAGAGACGGGGAAAGGGGAGAGTTTGCGTGTTTGCATATCTGAGAGAGAACGGACGCGAGTATTTGCGTGTGCACATGCGTGCACATGAGAGGGAATGGAGAATGTCAGTGTACGCGCCCGTCCCCGTGTAAGGAAGAGAGTGAATATACGTGTGCGTGCGTGTGTGTGTGTGTGTGTGTGTGTGTGTGTGTACGTGCGTGCGCGCATGTATGTGAACGCAGGAATTTTTTTTTTTGTCATTCAGTGATCGGTGGAAATGTGTGTGGGGGGTGGGACATATTTCCCTAAGATTAGGTTCATATGTATGCACATGTCAACGCATGCGCGATACCAAAAAAGTGCAAAGACGAAGGGGGGGGCGAAAGAAAAAAAAGAGCGCCAAACCAGAAAAGCAAACAGTGGTGACAAAGACGCCATATCCACAAATATTTAGCGATCCATTTATAAGGACGTAATCAGAGCAGCTCCCACGCCCACTCCCTCTCAATTCACCTACTACCACTTTTCTTCTTATTTTTTCTTATTATTATTATCGGGGGGCTAATCCTTCAATCTTTGACAAAACTTTCGTCGTTTTTTTTAGTTTTTGTTTTTGTTCTTCTACCGAAGACATGACACATCACTGTTGCAGGAAAGTGACGTGTTCGTTTTTTTGTCTGGTGAAAAGCCATCATGTCGAGGAATGGAAACTTCAATGGCAATATTCTTCTCTTTCAACTCGCCCGCCTAGGGATCGCAAGATTCCTGGTTCGATACCTGTCTCCGCCAACTCACGGAATATTTTATGAAGCTACTATGTTCCAGCTATTAAAGAGAAAACAGAATTTTATGCCTTACCTGTTGTTAGTTTATTTACTGCTATATATATATATATATATATATATATATATATATATATATTCTTTGTTGGGGTACCAAGTTTCTTGGTACAAGGTGATTCTAGGCTAGTCCTATTCTCTACAAGTAGTTTGTTTAGAGTTCAGGTTCCGTATGAGAGCTCAGTGTTTAATTATTATAAACAGAGCAAATTTATTTGTGAATAAAAAAAGCCTTAAATACAAGGGGTATCGTGGTTATGGACCATTTCCTTTTCTAAAGGAAATGGTCTATAATCAGCTAATCCTTTAGCTGTCTAAATAAAATATAAACGTGGTCTGACGAAACTCTGTGGGTCCCAGATACCCACGAGTGGAAATGGTCCATAATCACGATACCCATGGTATTTAAGGCCTTTTATTCACAAATACATATATATATATATATATATATATTATATATATATATATTATATATGAGGTAAAATAAGGAATGAAAGACCAAAACTCAGACAAAAATGTGTAGTATATTTCGCTGGAGATTTGACCTCAGCTTCTTCTGGTTTTATTGAATTATTAGGGTCATACAAGTGTTTTATACAAGGGGGAAGTAGGTATGTGGGTAAGTTTTGTGGTGGGTGAAAGATTTGATTGGTTATAGGAGATAATTTGGGGAAGTTAAGAAGGGAAACAGATGGGAAGGGAGTTGAGGGAGGTAGGTAGAAAAATGAATGAAAATTACCTATAACTAATCAAATCTTTCCCCCACCACAAAACTTACCCACATACCTACTTCCCCCTTCTATAAAACACTTGTATGACCCTAATAATTCAATAAAGCAGAAGAAGCTGAGGTCAAATCTCCTGCGAAATATAATACACATTTTTGTCTGAGTTTTGTTCTTTCATTCCAACCCCCTTTTCCTCATATATATATATATATATATAATATATATATATATATATATATATATAAACGAAGTGTACATACTCTAAAGGGGACGGTTTAACTCAGTCGGTTGAGCACCCCGACAAGGAATCGCAAGGTTCCAGGTTCGATACCGGTACCCGCCAACTCATCGTATAAGTACCACAGATTGGGTAATCTGATCCGTACGGTAAAGTGGGGAGCTGACGGTAGGTGTGGTCTATCGAAATGGGAGTAGACTCCCCCGCTGTCCGACTGATACCGACAATAGGCCACTCTGCTAATTTTAGTTCACTTACTTATGCTACAATAAAAAAATGATCAGGGTGACACAAGTTCAAATCAATATATATTCATTTTTTTTTAAGTTGGGCGTTATTACGAAGCATCTAAAAATAAATGAATGAACTCGATGTTATGGAGTATTGGATTCACTTATTTGTTTATTATTATTTTTTATCATAAATTTTCGTGTTCGTTAGATACCCTTTATCAAATGACTGTTGTTCCTGTTCAACAAAGAAACTTGGTACCCCAACAAAGAATAAATGTCTCTGTTGTTATTGACAGCGGCAGCGTCTGTAAAAAAAATTATAATAACGGAGTATTCCGATGTCAGCGTTCAGTCCCCTCACGTGAGTTTGTAATTTTAGAATCCATTTAGTTTCTGCTTGTTTTCGAGATTGCGTTGTTATATATATAATATATATATATATATATATATATATATATATATATATTAAAACACTCTGTCCTGAAGATGACCCGATATCTTATTTTCTATTATTTCAGTTTAGTTTTTATCTAAAAATGATTTTAAATAGAATAATGTTTGTAAGCGAATTTTGGTCGAAAAACGTGTTCAGAAACAAGAATAATGAATTTCATCCATACAACGTATCTATGTTTTCCTTCCAATTTTCTTTTCTTTTGAAGTAAATTAACGCTTATTGTTCATTTTTGTCTTGGTAAATACAGCTTCTGTCTCGATACTTTTTAAACCCGTTTTATTCATTATTCATTTCTGTCTTACTAAATAAATACAGCTACTGTCTTAATTTTTAAACAGCTTGTATTTGAAAGAAAATGAACATTTTATTCATTGTCTATTTATGTATTTATAAATACAGCTTCAGTCTCGATAACTTTTTGAACATACATCGTATTTCCAAGAAAATTAACTTTTTATTCATTGTTTATTTCTGTCTTAGTAAATACAGCCAGTCAGGATACTTTTTTGAACACACGTTGTATTTTGAAGAAAATAAGGCTGAACTTGCACAAAGGTGTCAAAATTAGGGTGACCCAGAAAAAACAGAACCCACAAATTGTGTAATAAAACTGTTAATTTTAACTATGGGGGTCTAGAGTTAGGTGTTAGGATTAGGGTTAGGGTGTACGGTTAAGATTAGGGTTGAGGTTTAGTGGTAGATTAATGGGAAAATGAATAAATAATTTGGGTTCTGTTTTTCTGGGTCACCCTGTATACCGGCGACCCAGAAAAAACAGAACCCACAAATTTTGTAATAAAACTGTTAATTTTAACTAGGGGTGGGGTTAGGGTTGGGGTTAGGGTTAGGGTTAGGGTTGTGGTTGGGGTTTAAGGTTAGTTTAATGGGAAAATAAATAAATAATTTGGGTTCTGTTTTTTTCTGGGTCACTCTAATTTTGACACCTTTGTGCAAGTTCAGCCGAAAATAAACGTCTCATTCATTGTTCATTTCTGTCTTGCTAAATACAGATTTAGTCTCAATATTTTTGAACACACGCATCTTAGATAATATGAACGTTTCATTCATTTTTTATTGTCTTCGTAAATACACCTCCTATTTCAAAGAAAACGAATGTCTCATCCATTGTTCATTTTTATCTTGTTACGACACCTAATCTAAAAAGTTAACAATAACAAAAAGGAGTAAAACCAGTAATAAAATTCGAGTGAAAAAATTTTCAAATCCGAATTTAAAAAAACAGGAAGATGTACACTCACACCTTTCTTTTCTTTTCTTTTCTTTTCTTTCTTTTTTTTTTTTTTTTTAATTTTTAAATTCAAACCGAGTGACATAAGAAAACAATATTCTCCATCTTGTTTCCGATCAGCATCATCATCACCATTATTATTAAACTCGTCAAATAAAAAAGTTTTTTTAAAACGACAAAAACAACACATTAACTTTGCAGAGCCCCCCTCCCTAAAAAACAGGGGGTAAGGATGAAAGAAACGGAAGGAAGAAACAAGTAATCTGTTGTTCTCAAGATTGAGGGGTGGGGAACTGTAGCTGTGAGAAACGGGAGGACGTGACACAAAGAAGAAAAAAAAGGGTCCCCACCCCCAGATCAAAATAACAAAGACGTGGGAGAACGGGTGATTCAAAATCAACGTTCGGTTCTCTTTTTCGACGACGATGACTCTTCAATGTGTAAAAGCAGGTAAAATGGTGGAAAGATGGTGAAGGAAGAGAAAGCAACGGGGACTAGATTATTAGAAGACAGAAAAGCCAAGTCTGGGACCAGCAACGAGCCCCACCCCACCCTCGTTCTCTCCCGACTGTCCCGATCCCTATTGCTCTTATAATAAACCCCAACATCGAGGTGCGTGGTCTAATGTTTAGAATTGTAGGAAATGAACTCGTCGACCCAAGTTCAATTCCTGGACGAAGCTATTTACATTTCACATGGCGATAATACCCTTGGGAAAGATAGGAATTCAATTTTCCCTCCAGCTATGGATAAATAGTAGGGCAGACTGGGTTCTTTAACAATGGTTAAGTAAGTAGTCATGGAGAAGGAATACTCTGAATTCAAACTTGTGTCGCATCCTGGTCGTGCGGAGGGGTTGGTAAAAATATATAACAAACCCCAAACTTTTTTTATTCATACGAGGTATGTCAGAAAAGTTCCAGGACGGGTGTCACAAAAATTTATTTCAAATCAAATTACAAACTACCTCAAAGTAATCCCTCTGGAGTCTAATGAACTTTCCATCCTTCTCTGCCACACTTGCATGCACTCCTGGAAGGATTCTTCCGGGATTCTCCGTAGCTTTGTCGTCACGACCTTTTTGATGTCGTGCACATCCTCAAAACGGGTTCCCTTGATGACCCCTTGAGCTGGGGAAGAGGAAAATCACATGGGGCCACGTCGGCTGAGTAGGGACAGTGATGTTCTTCTGGGCCAGCAACTCTCGGATACTCAGGGCAGTGTGGGCAGGTGCGTTGTCATGGTGAAACACACACGAGTTGTCCTGCCACGTGTCTCGCCTCTTCTCGCGCACTGAACGAAGCAAACGCCGTAGTATCTCTTTGTAGACATGCTGGTTGGTCGTCTGTCCCTGTGGCAAGAACTCGCAGTGGACAATCCCCTCACATCGAAGTTTCACCCATCTCGCAGTGGACGATGTCCCTTACTTTGAAGCTTTCTGACATACTGGAACTTTTCTGACATACCTCGTATATGTGCTAGAAGGCGGTGACTGAGGGGTTTTGTGTCTTAGGTATGACGCTAAACTGTATCTAGTGTTGAGGTTCTAGTTCTGGAGATCTGGCGAGTGTGAAGTACACCTTCATCACCTGGATGAGGCTGTTTGCATTTCGCATAGAGTTAATACCCTGAGGAAAGGTATGCATCCAACTATTCTCCCTCCAGCTATGAGTAAATAGTAGGGCAACATGGGCTCTTTAACCTTGGTATGCAATCGGTCTAGGAAAAACAAAACTCTGAATTCAAACCTGTTAAACTCTGCTTAAAAATTGACCTTGTGTCACATCCTGCTTGTGTGGATGATTTAGGTAAAAAAAAAAAACACACACACACACTTTAGAATGGTGCACACATAACTGTACACATACACACTTTAGAACCGTGTACACATAGAGAGAGAGAGAGAGAGAGAGAGAGAGAGAGAGAGAGAGAGAGAGAGAGAGAGAGAGACCACTTGTATACATGTGTATTGTAGAGAAGCTACAATACCAACTTAGTCATCCCCCGTACACACTCTTTAAAACTGCTCGCACGTGCACGCACACCCAGAGAGAGAGAGAGAGAGAGAGAGAGAGAGTCTTTGTAGTGAAATTACATCAACTTACTCGTCCACTGTACACACTCTTTAGAACTGTGCACACACACACACACACTCATACAGAGAGAGAGAGGGGGGATGGATATATAGATAGACAGATTGATAGAGAGCGAGAGAAATAAAAAATAAATAAATAAACTGAGAGAGAGAGAGAGAGAGAGAGAGAGAGAGAGAGAGAGAGAGAGAGAGAGAGAGAGAGATTTTCCATTTTTTAATCATAACTCTACATCGATCTTCTTTCCTGTTATTTTCTTGCAGGAAGTCTTTGATTGGAACCGCCGAATTGGAACTCTTCAGTTTGTTCTTTTCATTTTCTTCGCCTCACCCATCAGCATCAATTCCTCATCTTGAATCATCTTTACAAGAATTATAATAAAACTGAAGATTTATTTCATATTCATATCGCCAAGAAACAAAAGAATCCGACATCATGTTAAACAAAAGATGACAGAAACTAACTCAACTGGAATTGCTTAATTAACACGTCACAATTCTTACTTCTTTTATTCCTTTTTTCTTCATTTTTTTCCTTCTTATTTCTTTTCAGTTTGTTTTCGTTCTTTTCATTCCTTTTATTTTCCTTCCTTTTAATCATTTCATTTTTCTTTTCTCTTTCTTCCTTTTCTAACCCGTTTCTTTCTTTAAATTTTTTCTTCTTTTTTTCCTACCTTTTTTTTTTCTTCTTTACATTTTTCTTTTCTTCACTTTCCTTCCTTATGTTTTTTTTTATTTTCCTTTCTTTTTCCTTCTTTGAATTTTTCTTTCATTTCCTTTCTTTTTCCTTCTTTGAATTTTTCTTTCATTTCCTTTCTTTTTCCTTCTTTGAATTTTTCTTTCATTTTCTTTCTTTTTTTCTTTCTGTACGTTCTTCTTTTTCCTTCCTTTTTATTTCTTTACATTTTTTTTCTTCTATTTCCTTTACATGTTTCTTTATTTTCCTCTTTATTCTTTCTTTAAATTTTTCTTTTTCTTACCTTTTTCTTTCTTTACATTATCTTTCTTTTCCTTCCTATTTTTTACATGTTTCTTTCTATTCCTTTCTTTTTCTTTCCTTTCTCTTTCCTTTACATTTTTCTTTCCTTTCTCTTTCCTTTACATTTTTCTTTCCTTTTTCTTTCCTTTACATTTTTCTTTCTTCTCTTTTCATTTCCCTTTTCGTTGTTTTCTTTTTTGTTTTTCATTACTTTCATTTTTTTTTTCTTAATCGTATTTTTTCTTTTTCTTCCTTGTTTTATTTTCTCTATTTTCTTTTTCTTTCTTTTCTTTTCCTTCAATTCTTAAAATCTTTTCTTTTCCTATCTCCCTTTTTTCTTTTTCTTTCTTTTTTCTCCCCCCCCCCCCCACACCTTTCACTTCCATTCTTTTTATCTTATGTTTCCTTTTCCTTTCATATTCGATATTTTTTCTTTCTTTTCTTTTCTTTATCTTTCTTTCACCCCCCCCCCCAACTCTCCTTTTAATTTTCCCAAAGAATAATTTCAAGAGAGCGTAAAGGAAATTACACGCCCTACTTGACAACTGAAGATTTTATATGTCAGTAACGTCATAGAACCAAGTCATAGCGTAGCCTCGTTTTCATTATGCTTCGGATTTTCTTTATATTGACGAAACAATCCCAGCCGTTTCAAGAAATGACAAGAGACACTAACACAGTCAATCGTCAGAGCTCTCCTCATAATAGAAATACGTTTGCTATAAATAAACTTTACCTTACTGAATCTAACAAAATCTTACGGCTATTAACAGAAAAGAATAATGTGACGATTTTTATCAAATAATTCAACAAAGTTGATAAGGAGACCTGCGATTATAAGCCAATCAGAATCCAGCTTGGACTTAGCTGCAAAGATTTATTAAAAATAGTTCACACCGTTTTTGTGGCCTTAACAACGACCGCATTGCGCCACCCGTTACTCGATATATTACTACGCATTTAAATTATATAAAAAAAGACAAAAAATAATAACATAAAATAATATATAAGAATTAAATGTAGTTTTGGCTTTAGTAGCTAAAACTGTTTCTTATCGTACGTTAGGAGGAAAGACAAGCGCTCAGGAAAAAAAACTTTTTCCTGGACCCTTGTCTTGAGGTTAAGCAGCTAATACGTTGCTTTGAAACCAATGGTAACAGACACGTATTAGTGGTATAGTACGCTATAACAAATAGAGCTCTTAAACCTGTAATCGAGTACTTTATTCTCTCTCTCTCTCACACACACACACACACACACACACACACACACATATATATATATATATATATGATAGATTAAGGAAAAAAACTTTAAATTTGTTTCATTGTAATAATTTATGTCAACTGCATGATTACGGCTTCTTCAGACATGAGCAAAAAGAATTGCCCAGAATGCAGGTTTACCTGTATTACTACGGTTAAACTACGCATGGAATTATCCTCATTACCATATATATATATATATATATATATATATATATATATATATATATATATATATAAGTGTATTTTGGCAGCATTTTTTCTTTTATACAAGTTTTGTTGAACTGTACAGACAATTCTTGTCGGACAAGTTTTTGGTTGATCCGTTCTAATTTTCGGGCCATCTTTTTGGTGTCGGGGTGTAACTGGTATAACAGTCCACCAAAAGTTTCAAAACGAGCGCTTTCGGCAATACAGTTTGCCATCATCAGGTAGGAAACGATGGTATGGTTTCGTGTCTCGTTTTTAACGAGAACCAGTAGTACCAAGGAATTAGAAGTGGGAGATAATAACCATTGGTAGTGGGAGGTTGTAGGAATATATATATATATATATATATATATATATATATATATATATATATATATATATATATGTCTATAATACATATTATTTGGGATTTAGTATGAAGCATTGGGTTTGAAATATAAAAAACTCAGTTTTTGAATGTTAAGTTTCGTTTTATTTCGTAAATATTTCGGGGATGTTATTCCTCTTCTTCAGAACGAATAGAATGGCTGATCTGTCCTTTTTGGCATCTATACATACCCTTTCGTTGATTTTGTCAATGATTCCATAATATCTTTACATAATTTATACTATTAATTTATGTATATTTAATCGAGTTTGAATGAATATTTTATGAAGCCACTATGTTCCAGCTAATAAAGAAAAAAACATTTTGCGTCTTATCTGTTATTAGTTTATTTACTGCTAAGAAAACGAAATGAACATCCTCTAAGTGTGCTAATTCCATACGTTTTGCCAGGGGTATTATCCTTCAGCGCTTTACTGGAGGAAATTTTCTTTTGAGAAATGTCACTTAGCCTAAATCTTTAGGAGTCGAAAATTTCTGCTATAAATAAGTTTATCAGAATATCTATAACAGCTCATATATATATATATATATATATATATATATATAAACATTCTATTTTATACATAAGTAGATTATTTTGCGCTGATCTGGGATTATCCAAATCCTTTTCATAAAATAAAACCATTTCAGAGTTCTGCTGAGTGGAAACTTCTGCGACAAAAAAAATTAGGCGCATCGTGCGAGTTAATGGTTAACGAACTAAGCCAGCAGAACATTGCGGGTGAGCTTGATTCTCACCGGGTGTCCCGGTGCTCTTGGCGTAATGGTTATAATATTACAATAATGGAGATTCAGTATCTATCTGTAACCGAAAGTACGTCACAATACACCCAGAAATTGCGTAAGTTTATATCCAACTAGACACATGCGTAAGTTTATATCCAACTAGACACATGGCGCAACGGATATAAGGGTTGAACTGATACAGTTCTAAGTGACAATGAACTCTAAGTTGCAGGTTCAAAACTAGCCATGGGCAGAAATAATATGGAATACTTCAACAAAAACACCTGAAGAAGGCCGGAGGGCACATCAGCCGAATCGTTGTGCATATAACAATAAAGATGAGGACAATAGTCCGAATAATCCAAATAGTACAAAATAAGTTTCTGTAGTTTGAATTATACTTTTATGTATTTACCCTAACCTTCCACACGAGCAGGATGCAACACAAGGTCAATTTTTAAGCGGCGTTTCATAGGTTTGAATTCAAAGTTTTCCTCCTAGATCGATTGCAATACCAAGTTTAAAACACACACATATATATATATATATATATATATATATATATATATATATATTAAAAAAGAATAGAGACTTGACTGCACCTCAAAGAATGTGATTTACGTAATAGAATGCACAAACTGCAAAAAAATATACATCGGGTGCAAATCATCTGTCTATCTATATATATATATATATATATATATATATATATATATAAAGGGCAGCTGTGTGTATATGTATGTCCGGAGGAAACTTCGAAAATAAAACAATTAACAACAAAGTAAATATATATACACATTAAATATCACCAGGGCTTGGTTTTTAGGAAAAAATAATAGAGATTTGATTTATATTTGTGAAGATAATTAAAAAAATTAAATTTAAATGATAACAGCATGGATTTTTTTTTTCATTTAATATTTTAGATAGCAGACATCAATGCTGGATCAATGCAAGGTCTATTTTTTTTAATGGGGCATCCCACGAGGATTCAACTCACTATTCAGAAATAATGGACCTATGGGACTAACTTTTAAAAAATCCCCTATACCCAGGTGACGCCGGGTAGCCGCTGCTAGTATTCAATATATATGTGTGATTAAATGTGTATATTTGTGTTAATTAACACATCCTCCGTGTGTACACTGTGGGACTAACTTTAAAAAAAAACTCTACACAGGTGACGCCGGGTAGCCGCTGCTAATCATTAGATAAAAGGATTTCGCTATACAAGAACAAAATTAGACTAGCTAACACCAGAAACCTTTATGTATCAAACCATCTGTTTGAATGTAATGATGGAGATTTCAAGGTGATGCTGTAATATCAAACCGATGACTATACTTCTAATTAAAGAAAAACACTTCATAGACAAATACAAACCACAACTAAACCGAAATTAAACAGACCAACTACTGAGATGGGTAACCAGTAAGTACCGTATTTTTCGTACTATAAGGTGCACTTAAAATCGACAGTGCACCCTATAATCCGGTGCGCCTTATGTATGAATCCTGGTTGTGCTTAGGCCTTGTGACCTCGAACCAATTTCTATGTTCACACTGCTGTAATGGAATCACTTGTGTGGTCTCTTAAAAATTGAGTCGAGAGAAAAAAATATTCAAAAGGTTTGTAGAGACAGAAAGTCGAGGAATCAGACTTTTTTTCAGACTTCCTGATGTGTACTGTCCTTCAACATGCCAGTTGACCCCAAAATGGCTCCTGTTAAGAGACACGCTTACGAAGCGGGTTTCAAACTCAAGGCCATCAGCTATGCTCTACAACATGGCAATAGAGCAGCTGCGAAGGAATTCAACATGAATCAATGGTACGGAAGTGAAAAATATTGATAGTTATTTTTAGTGACTTGAATAAATCTGACCTATCCAACTGCTTTGTTCTGCTTTATGCGCCTTATACTCCGGTGCGCCTTATATATGAAAGTAGATCCGTTCACTGATACTGCGCCTTGTACTCCGGTGCGCCTTATATATGAAAATATATCCATTCACTGATACTACGCCTTGTACTCCGGTGCGCCTTATATATGAAAATAGATCCGTTCACTGATGCTGCGTCTTATAATCCGGTGCGCCTTATCGTCCGAAAAATACGGTAATTGCAAATACTGCCAGCAACCAGATAATTTAAGAATGCGACACAAGGTGATCTAGATGGAACCGGTGCTTTAAACGTGGCTTGACGGATAACATTGATAATGAGCTTGGTTCTCACCGGATGCCCCGTACTACAAGAGAGAGTGTTAAACAAGTTTATCTGAATATCTAACGACAACCCGCTTCATGGGTGGGTCGACGTACGTGCAAACAGATAATGATGCACATACGTGCAACGCATCATTTAGCTCTCCCTTAACTGGCCTTATGTCGTACTTAGTCAAGCGTAGTAAATGGCGGATGCGTATCAGCTAATCTATGTTTTTGCAAGCAATGTAGGTGCAGGGCGTCAACTTTACACAAGGCCATTAAATAAGAGTGCCTGTACGCATCCTTTTCTTTCTTTGTTTTTTTTATGTTTGTTTGTTTTGTTTTGTTTGTTTGTTTTTTGTTTTTTTTAACCTTTTTTATGATAGAGCCATCTGCATTTATCACTTGGTGGAGGTTGGTTGTTTTTTACGGCATTTCAATCCATTCGGTCATTTTATGCCGAAGACGCATTTGTTTTATTCATTTTTAATGGGTACTCAATTTTAAAAAAAACTAAATTTTCTTTTTAAACACATTTTTAGAACCCATTTTGTTCTATTTAATCCATTGATGGGACCCTAACAAGGACTACCACTCCGGGTCAGCGTGAACGTAAGAATAATGGTGATGTAAGAGTACTCCACATTCCCCAGAGTTCAACGTCATACCCAGGACACTAATATCCTCAGCCATCGCCTAGTGTATGTTAAAAACGGTTTGGGCTTGCCATAAGGACAATACGGTTGGAACAATCATATAGGTGCTAGGACTTGACATGACCAGCCGATTGACCGGAGGGTGCCTCTCCGACTAACCGTCTAGCCTAAGTAAGGGCCAAAATGGAGTGTTGCATGTCATGGACTGCTCAACTACCAGAGTTCCATCCTTAAGACGTATAGAAACGGGTGTTAACAATGCAAATCCAAGGCAACAAACAATACCCTCAAATAAAGATCGGGGTCTTTGATTATGGATTGTAAGTAGTTGAAGGTGTGCAGCTCTTTTTAAAAAACAGCTGCGAGGAAGTGGTACCCTGTTGTGAGATTATATATATATATATATATATATATATATATATATATATATATATAATGTTGGGAGTAGGGTCTCTTCTGATACAAGGTTTATGTTGTTACGTTGATGGTAATCTTATCGAAGCATTTCTTGATATAATTATCAAGATCCGGGGAAAACTGTGGAACCAAAACAACAAAGTATCAAGTAAATAAAGATTCGGGTCTTTGATTGTTGGTAGCGAGAAGGTCTTTGAAAAAACCCAGCTGTGATCAGAAGATAGCCATGGTGAGGAACTATCTATTATTATACAAAAGCTGAGCGAATCAACTTTTGGTTCCCTAAGGCTTTTTTCTTATTTAGTTTAATGACACGAAAATTATACTAAATTATTCCTTACATTTAGGATTGAATTGTGTTGTGAAAAGTCCGTTTTAATTGGTTCTAATAAGTCATAATTGGCAATTAAGTCAAAAACTGGCCAGTCTCTTACTTTACTTTCTGCCTATCACTTTTTCCCCTGTATGTATCTCTTGATTACCTCCTCGTTATATAATCTTAGTCTCTTTGGGAGAGAGAGAGAGAGAGAGAGAGAGAGAGAGAGAGAGAGAGACGTGAGACGTGAGAATTTGAAATTTATTTCTATGCTAAATTTCACAATCAGCAACCAGTATCTTAAATTAGGTCAAACATTCCCTTTCTTAACAAACTTAACATACACAATGATTTTAATGTTTTGTCCGGTCGTATTTATTTAATTTTATTCGCTTTGCAAACCCACTTTTCCTTAATCTCAATTATCTATCCAGAGCTGAATGGGTGACCCAAGGAGTCACATTTTGTCTAGGATATATATATATATATATATATATATATATATATATATATATATATAGGTTAATTAAAAAGTAACCCCCTATTTTATTTTCATTGCAAGATTAAATCTGTTCAGTTGTCAATACTTGGGAGAATATTGAAGGCTTGGTTTTTGCTATTGTTCTTTGTAAATAGCTGAATCGCCGTTTTCCTTGAAGATGGATGGGTAGACGTGGTCCGCATGTCGCTATCCAGAATTCTTGATTTAACTCCCTTTCTTCTTTGGGATTGGTTGAAGGAACAAGTCTACTCTACAAAACCAAGGGCTTTAGAAGAAATTGAAGGAAAAATACAAGAAGTTATTTCTACCATTCCACAAGAGATCCTGGAAAGAATAATTGAAGCGATACCCGTGAAGGTGAATGATGGTGGCCATATAGAATTTGAAATAAAACTCCATATATATATATATATATATATATATATATATATATATATATATGTGTGTGTGTGTGTGTGTGTGTGTGTGTGTGTGTATTTGGGCAGCATTCTTTCATTTATACATGTAGAATTAAACAAAAGACACATCTCTTGTTTAACAATTTTATTTTGATCTTTTCGAGTTTTCTGGCCAACTTTTTAATATTTGGGTGGAATTCGTGGATAAGTCCACCAAAGTTCAAGTCCCGATTACTTTCGGCTTCGAAGTGTCATAATTTAAAAAAACTGGAACACATCACCCCTGATGATGGCACTTCGAAGTGAAACAATGCAGTGTTGGCTGAATAAATATCACTCATTTTATTTGAACCTGTGTTTTTTCAAATTTTTCACTATATATTTGAAGATTATTTAAATTTTAAGTGTTTCGCGTATGCTTCATATATCAGATGTCAAGGTTATAAAAAATTAAATGTACTGGGTTTTTTTAAGAGTTTCACTATTCTTTCATGCTTCAAAAAACCCAGTACATTAATTTTTTTTTAATCTTGACATGTGACGCCCGAAGAAGATATCAGAAGATCTGAAACATGTGTCGCAAATGTAACATTAAAAAAAATCTATTTTGCGGACTTTCTATTTTATAGAATATTACTTTTCTCCGTTGGACCCACAACAACACATATATATAATAAAGTCGTCGGGGCGGACTAATGTCGGTATCAGCCAAACAGTGAGGGAGTGTATCCCCTTTTCAATGGCGCTAGAGATTATTTTAACATCTGAGGTGGAGCGCCACACCTACCATCAGCGCATCACTTTACCGCACAGATCCCTGTGCTACTCGTACGCTGAGTTGACGAAGGCCGGTATCGAAACAAGAACCGTGTGATTATATAATACATATATATAATATAATATATATGTGTGTGCGTGTGTGTGTGCGTGTGTGTGTGTGTGGTATTGTTGTTTGTGATCTGATACTAAGTTTCTGTTGTAATGCTGATGGTAATCTTATCGAAGCATTCCGGGGAATACCGTGGAGCCAAGAGAACAAACTCTTTGATAAATAAAGATTGGGTTTTTTGATTATCTAGGTAGGGAGTTGTAGAACGTCTAGGGGATCTTTGTAGAAGACAGCCATGATTTAAAATAGCACAGGAAATATCACAGATAAACATTGCGAAATACATTAAAAAATAACCAGGAAGATAAAACCATATATCATTCTATTTTAACCCCTTACCAACAAAACTCGAGTATATTCACTTTCACACATTGGTGAAAAAAGGGGGGTTGAGGGGAGGGGGCAAAGAAGTCTACGGTGCCGGTCTTTAATTAAATGATTTTTGCTTTTTGTATGAATTTTGTATTATTTTAATTTTTCGAACTATTGGCCTCATCTTTATTGTTATATACACAACGTTTTGGTCGGTGTGCCCTCAGCCTTATCCAGAAAGTTGGAGAAGGTTCCCAAATTCGCCAAGAAACACCTGAAGAAGCCCGGAGGGCACATCCGAAGAAGGCTGTATCAGATCACAAACAACAATAACACTCTCTCTCTCTCTCTCTCTCTCTCTCTCTCATATATATATATATATATATATATATATATATAATATATCCCTCCCATGATTGAGCGCAGTGGGGGGACATTAATTGAAACTTCACTGTTTGGCATAAGACGTCAGCCGTCTGTTTACAGATTTGAGTTCTCTGGTGATTGTAAAAACATACTGCCGTAAAGTATGTAGCAATTAATTGTTCACCCTAGACTGACGGCCGCTGATAGCTGCAAGGGTAAGGAACTTGGCAGACGAAAATTCTGTCGGGTTTTGATCCCGGCTAGAGGTAGCTGTTAAAAAGTCCAGCCGCACTGATGAGAAGTAAACTTCGAAACACGTGTCTGTGGATGACTGATATATATATATATATATATATATATATATATATATGTTTTTAAAAAAAAAGAGTTTTCCTGAAGAAGGTGTACCTTGAACACTGAAACTGTGATAGAGAGAAAACCTTTTTTTCTACAACCATTGTCGGTCGTCGGGGCAGCCTAAAGTCGGTATCAGCCAATCAGCGAGGGAGTCTATCCCCTTTTCACTAGCGCTAGACCAAGTAGATTGTTTTGACCTCTGAGGCGGTCGTCACACCTACCATCAGCACATCACTTTACCGCACAGATCCCCGTGCTACTCATACGCTGGGTTGGCGAGGGCCGGTATCGAACCAGGAACCTTAAGCCGAAAGTTTTCTTTAACTCTCTCTCTCTCTCTCTCTCTCTCTCTCTCTCTCTCTCTCTCTCTATTTTCTTTCTTTCTTTTTCCTATGCTTTCTTTCTTTCTTATTAGTGTTTTCTTTAACTCTCTCTCTTTCTCTCTCGGAAAGGCCCATTATTTATCGGAGGTGATGACAGGACGTAACCTTGCAAACACCTACTTCGAGGTCTTATTCTATTGATATTAATCTTTGCTCCCAAACGCTGTCAATTCTGTAGCCATATACAAAGCCTTTTACAATCTGTTAGCGACCTGGTTTCACTATTAAATAATGAGAAATACCTTTGTTAAGCTAAACACGAGGCATGTTTACTGTCGAATAATTTCTCGTGTTGCTATAACAACAAACGGCGTTTCTCGTAAGACCGAGTGGCGTTTGGTCAAGGGAGGTAATAAACATCTTTTTAATGTTTTAATTTTAAAACAATTTCCAAACTTCAGGCAATTGTACGATTTTAATGAGATTTTTAGCTCTTTATTCATTAATGATTTTATAATGAATAGCTTATTTTTTTTAAAACTTGAATGTTTTATATCAATTCAGATTGTAGCATGGGTTCAATGAACACGATTCCTTAACCTCTAATCATTAAAATAATCTCAGATGGTTTGCCATGTCGTTAAAATCAATCACTCCACCACCCTCTCTCTCCCCCTCTCTCTCTCATATATATATATTGAATATATATATTGAATCCTCCTGAAGATCCTTTCGGTGAAACCTGTGTAGCTAATTTCTGTCACTGGTTCGGTTTCCTAAACCGGATCTACAAGTACGCTTTGAACACTTTCCGAACCATATGACCTTTAGGCACCCCTTTTTGATCTCGATTAAGAAAGGACATGTTTTTCATTTACACCGTCAATATCCGGTTGTTTTAACTGACGATTTTTAAATGATCTTTTAAATGACCATCTTCATGATTTAATATATTTCATTACATTAAAACTTAAATACTTACGCCCGACTTAGGGCGCATATTCTTGCTAGTTTGTATAACAGGCGTGGTGTGGATGCAGTTCTATACCCCCCCCCCAATATCTACCAGACGCGGTTAAGTTTACCAGAATATCTTCGAAGTGGGTGGGTGATATCAATGTACGTACAAACAAATAATGACGTGTTTACGTTACAGAAAAAAAATAAAAGAATAAGAAAAGGTTTTAACTCAAAATAAATATCAGGTGATAAACCCGTCGTACTAATTAAGAAATCCAATCGGGGGCAACCCACAAAAGAAACCGAAATAGCATCATGCATGCATCTGTAAGGTTTACAGCCAGCAAAGACGGCAGAGATTGGGTGATATAACGTAAGAGAATCTTGCAACGTCCCTCTTATCAAACCAGGGGCTTTATATTACTCCATGTCAGAAGAGTTACACGGAAGATTTTAAGTGCTTTGTATTTACTCAGGAAGCGATAATCTGTCTCTCCCCGTGGGGTAGGCTTCCCTGAAACAGATTCCCAGAGTTCCTATCAGTCTTGGAAGGATTGATTTCAGAAAAGAAATCTCATTTCACGAATGTATATTTCCTTTTCAAATACCGAAACGAAGCACCTGTGACTAGAATGCTTCCCCTTTTCTGTTTTCTTTTTTGGATTTTATGGCATGTCAACCCTAACTGGCTTATTTTATTCGTAGACGTTTTGCTCTATTCATTCTTGATGGGTATTGAAATTTCTTTTTTTAACTCAATTTTTTAAAATCCAATATTATTATCTCATTTTCTTCTATTTAACTCATAGATGGGACCCTAACAGGTACTACTACTCCGGGTCAGAGTGACCTGGGAGTAATAATGATGAAGGGGTATTCCACATTCCATAGAACACCAAAATTGGAACCTCACCATTAGATGCAGTTTAACGTCATACGCAAGGCACTAAGACCCTCAGACAACGCTTTCTAGCACATATATGATAAAATGTGTTGGGGCTTGCCATAAGGGCAATAGGGTCGGGACAATCATATAGCTGCTAGAGCTTGACGTGACCAGCCGATTGATCGGAGGGGGATCTCCGACCGCCCGTCTAGCCTAAGTAAGGACGAAAGTGAAGTCATGGACTGCTCAGCTACCACGATTCCTTTCTTAAATATCACGGGTTGGGGGTCATAGTGTCCTTGGTATGACACTAAACTGCATCTAATGGTGAAGTTCCAATTTTGGAGCTCTAGGGAGTGTGAAGTACCCCTTGAACGCCAATACCCCCAGTACCTGTTAGGGTCCCATAAAAGTAAGCAAGTAAAGTCGTCGGGGCGGCCTCAAGTCGGTATCAGCCAATCAGCGAGGGAGTCTAGACCAAGCAGATTATCTTGACGTCTGAGGTGGAGCACCACACACCATCGGGCAGAGAAGTGGTTTCTATGATGTCATGAGGCTTCATAAATACCCTGTCATTTTGCAGTAGTATTGCGACAAGATTAGATTCGTATTCAGTTACGATTACTTGTTGCCTTGTCTTACCAATTCGACGGTAATTGGAACTTAGTGTGATTATTCTACATATAACTGCAGATACTGTAAGTACTAGACTAAGCAAAGGTATATAAATAACAACCTTCTACTGGTCCCATTTTTGTTAAATGGTAAATACAGCCAGATGGTGAATTCCCGCTTTAGGGGTTAGGGACTAAAAATGCAGTCAGGGAGGGCAATCGGGTCAAACATGCACATTTGATAAACACAATGCACCTATCTCCCCCATAACACTGCATCGACTGCAAAACAGCTGAGGGACAAGGAGAAACTCGAGCCCGGAAGCTTCCAACCGTTCAGCCCTCGGGGAAAGGGGAAGGAAATCATGAATTAAAAGGAAAGGAAAGGAAAGGGGAAAAAAGAAAGAAGAGGAAGCGACATGGAACTCAAAGAAGGTCGTCTGATAATGACAGCAGCTGAAAAGATGGAACCATTCTCAAAACGATGACTCATCGCGAGATTTTGCCACAACCAGATCCACCGAACAGCAGTAATGGCGGACATGTGCAAAAGACAGAAGTTGTTGTTGTTGTTAACATCTCCCAAGAGTCTTTCTCAAATTTGAAATAAAAACCATAATACATCTAAACATACTTCTAGAATATATCAGTCATATACACTTTATATATATATATATATATATATATATATATATATATATATATATATGAAACTGTTGTATAACTTTTTCTTTTTTTCTTTCTTTTTGCAACGTCAAGGTTTTTGTTTTGAACTCATATGACTTTTGTCTCCGCTCTTAACAACACGGAGTATAAACAAGCTCTGATGACGATTTTCATAAAATCGAAATATTGTTCAATATCAGCTAAGTTATAAAATGTTAACACAGCATTTTGTGATGTTTTCATATCTTTTTTATATATATATATATATATATATATATATATATATATATATATAAGTTAAACAAAAGTGATGAGACAAACAGGAATATTTATTTTATGTTATTTAATTTTTGATTGTTTTCAATTAGTTTCGACCTTAGGTCATCGTCAGGAGAAAATCTATTGCGAAAGCAATTGGTTTTAGAACGTTTTAAAAAGTTCACTAAATGTTTGACAAACCGCAATAATCCGGGCAGAGAAATGTATTAGAAGTTGCGAGTCCATCTGTGAAAACACACACACATATTTAAATTAACTTTCACTACCAAGTATATAAGCAATGATCGTTTGCTCGCAGACCTATGTATTTAATAGTTTAAACACTAGCCCTGTTACAGCAGCAGTCAAAGTGGCCGAGAGGTTAAGAAATTAGGCGAAATTAGGAGATTCGCTCCTAGCCAGGGATAGTTGTTGTGTCTAGTCATACTGAAGAGGCGTGAAACGCCGAAACACGTGTCTGTGGATGACTATCTATCTATCTATCTATCTATATATATTAGTGTGTGTGCACGCGCGCTATATCTATAAGTTAGTAGTGCTAAATATCAATGATAAAGCATGTATATCTAAGTTAGGGTAGCGTGGACATGAAGTCAACGACGCTTATAGCTAGCGCCTTTAGCGTCTGAGATGGAGCGCCACACCTACCATCAGCTCCTCACTTTACCGCAAGATCCCTGTGCTACTCATACGCTGAATTGGCGAGGGCCGGTATCCAACCAGGAACCTTGTGATTCATAGCCGAACGATCTACCGATTGGGCTAGACCGGCCATATATATATATATATATATATATATATATATATATAATATATATATAAAATTCAAGAATAAAATACAGGTTAACACACAGCACCATTGTTACCGGATTATTGTTTTTTCTTTACACCTGCATTGTGATAGCCTTCTAAATCAACCTCCAAACCATTATATACACAATGCTTCAAGCATATTATAAAACTCTCTTATTATATATATATAATATATATATATATATATATATATATATATATATATTACTCCACGTTTTCGGCACTCAAATTCCGACTCCTCTTTATGTGATTAATTGATTAGGGTATATAAAAAGATATAAAGCCATGATTTTTTATAATCTATTTATAAAGAGGGTTCACTGTATAACTTTACAAACTAAACTAGGGCCATGTAAAGTATAATTTCAACTGGAGTCAGAGTTGGTATATTTTTACCGACTGACTCCGGTGACCGCTTAATTGCTTCCGATTCCGATTACACGACTCCGACTCCATAGTACAATAAGTAAAGTCGTCGGGATGGCCGAAAGTCGGTATCAGCCAATCAGCGAGGGAGTCCATCCCCTTTTCACTAGTGCTAGACAGAGGTGATTGTTTTCGCGTCTGAGGTGGAGCACCACACCTACCATCAGTTCCTTGCTTTACTGCACAGATCCCTGTGCTACTCATACGCTGAATTGGCGAGGGCCGGTATCGAACTAGGAACTTTGTGGTTTTAGCCGAGCGCTCTACCGACCCAGTGCAATTTCCCTAGGTAGGCCCTTTTAAAATTAATATTGAATGGTTGAATGCTTTTCAGGACAGGTCTCTTATGTGTGACGGGTTGTTTGCACATTGTTGTAACGGACTCTTCTTTATTTTTATTTTTTTATTTTGTCCTTTATTGTATTATGCTTCGTTGGCCATTGTTTGTTGACAATGATAACAATAGGTGAGTATAAGTTATGAACTATGACATTCCGAAAGGTAAAACGCTTTCATATTTCAACAAAAGGAAATGATACGAGGGAATGAGTAGTAAAAGTTACAAGAACTGGGGGATTTTCTTGACCTTGTGTATAGAGTTGAAATGGTCACTGGTACAGTTGGTTGGTTGGATTCTAGAGTAGGGTAGGTCGATTTTTCACTTTTTTAAAATATAAAATTGTCCATCTATGCGAAAGTTGTGTGTTAGTATACTGAATACTGACACCAAAAATTAGCTCTTTTACTTGTACCATTGTTTGAGGAAATAGCATCAAAGATCGTCTACTAAAATGCACTAAAAATCCTCGTTTTCTAAAGACTTAATTTTGCGAAAACGATGATTTTTAGTGCATTTTAGTAGACGATCTTTGATGCTATTTCTTCAACAATGGTGCAAGTAAAAGATCTAATTTTGGTATCAGTATTTAGTATACTAACACACAACTTTCGCATAGATTTGATATTTTAAAAAGGTGAAAAATCGACTTACCCTATTCTACAGCCCCAGCCAACAGGGCGGGTTATTGGTTACTTAGAAGTACTTGAAATAACATAATTTTGTGCAAATTATTAATATTATATAGGGATATTTGAAACCGTATAATTGTGCATAAATTATTAGCATTAGAAATGGATACTTGAAAGCATATGACCGTGTGCAAATTAATAATATTAGATTGGAATATTTGAAATAATACAACTGTGTTTAAATTACTAATATTAGATAGGGATGCTTGATACAATATAATTGTGTACAAATTATTAATATTAGATAGGGATATTTTAAACCATATAATTTTGTGCAAATTATCAATATTAGATAGGTATATTTTAAACCATATAATTGTGTGCAAATTATTAACATTAGATAGAGATATTTGAAACCATATAATTGTGAACGAATTATTAATATTAGATAGAGATACTTGAAACCATATAATTGTGAGCAAATTATTAATATTAGATAGAGATACTTGAAACCATATAATTGTGAGCAAATTATTAATATTAGATAGGGATACTTGAAAACATATAATTGTGAACGAATTATTAATATTAGATAGGGATATTTGAAATCATACAGCTGTGTTTAAATTACTAATATTAAATATGGATATTTATTAACTATTACTATTAGATAGGTATACTTGAAACCATATAATTGTATATACATTATCAGTATTAAGAATAGTTATTTGAATCTATAATTATATTATAAAGGATTATTATCGTTAATTACTTGAAACCATATAATTACTTTGAAAAAAGATTGACTTCGGCCACTAAACTGCATCTAGAGGGAGGTTCCAAATCTGGAGCTCTGGGGAGTGTGTAGTATTCCTTCATTGCCATAACTCCAATGTCCCCTCTGACCCGTAGTGGTAGTACCTGTTAGGGACCAATCTATGCGTTAAATGGATCAAAAACTAAGTTTTAAAAATTTATTTTTTTAAATGAGTCTAATTTTTTTTTCGAATAACCAACAAGAATGAATAAAATAAACGTTTTCGGTATAAAATAATCCAAGGGTTGACATGCCATAAAATCCAACCAACCAACCAGCAACCGATTTGGGTATTAAATGACCCAACAAGGGTCAACACGTTGTAAAAACCAATCAATCAAACACAAAACAAAGAAGCGTTAGTTTTGTTGACACAATCTTATGTTGAATCCAAACCAGGATACACAACAGATTATATATATATATATATATATATATATATATATATATAAGGTAATCCAAATGACTGGTTGTAAAGGATGTTTCTATTTGGGATCTTCAAAATCTCCCTGTATAACCATACTGTATGCTCTTGTAGGTGCAAACATATATTCATACAAGGATTTTTATAAATCCCTGAAAAGAGCTCAATGTATAATAATCAATAAATTAGATTATATACAGAGCAATATTTAACTTTCAAAGAAAGAAAAACTTAACAAACCATCATTTTTTTTTATTTCGACTAGAAACTCAAAAGATTTTTTAATTTAAAAAAATTCTTAAGAGCCCAGCCTCATCAGACGGATTTTACAAAAATATTATTATTATTATTATTATTATTATTATTATTATTATTGGAATATATTATATAGTATTGGAATTCTTTTTTTTTTTTTTGTTCACTTATACATTTCCTATGTCCCTTATATAACAAAGAAAAACGTTAACAAGAACAAAATTGATACACAAAAAAATAAATCTATATATATATATATATATTAGATAACAGTTCAATAATTATTTTGATACCACTTAAGCCAGTAGTCAGTCTACGTTTTTTTTTTCATGTTTTTCTACCCCTTTATTAAATAATAATCATATATATATATATATGTGTGTGTCTGTGTGTGTGTGTAAATATATATAATGGAATCAAATCTGGCAGTTTAAGGTATAGATAAAGTAAAACATAATGTAAAATGCCTTTTACAATTGTTTATATTTTATTTTTAAAATAATCTAATTTGGATTACATCTTATAAACATCATAGAGTTGAAACAGGCGCTTGTTAGTATAATATATACCATTGTTTTTTCTTTCGACCCCCCCCCACACACACACTCTTTAATTAAGTCTGCTCTAGCTGGAAACGTTGGCCGTTCCCCGCATCAGTAAAACAAGCATTGGTTCTCCTCAGCTCAGTGGCCGTAAAAATTGACAGGAATGAGAATATGTCTGTCTGTCTGTCTGTCTTTTTTTATCTGCTTCCTAAGTGGTTACGTTTATATGAATTCGAGTCGAGGACCTTAAATTTATTTATTTATTCTTTTAGATAATAATAGGGTTATTAGTGGTCCCTAGTCAGCCGAAGTAGCCGCCATTCTCAGTCGGCGAGGACGTCCAGAAAGAAAGGACAGTTTTTCGTTTTTCCACAGAGTAACACCACACCGACGCTTCAGCATCCCCCCGCCATTTTTTTTTAGAAGATAAATCTAAAGGCTAAGTCATTCGCTCTCAAGTAAATGTCAACGTTCGGTTTTCCTTTGCTTTCTTTTCACTCCCTACGGGTTGATCCATCTTGTTGAAAACGGAGGCTCAACATTAAAACTCGACTCTGCAATTTGCAAGACTCTTGCTGATTGGTCAATTGATCTGAATTTCAGGGGGTTGCGTTTTTATGTACCCAATGGCTTCTGCCTTTTCTACAATCTTTTTTTCATTTATTTATTTATTTTCTTTCTTTCTTTCTTTTTTTTAATGACGTGTTGTTAACGACATCCAGTTCAGCCATAACCTAACCTCTATTACCACTCGAACTTTTAAAGGCCTATTTTCTTTTTTTCTTTTCTTTTTTTTTTTCTGTGACAGTTTAATTTATACGATATTTGTCATATTGGTACTTATTAAAAAAAAAAAAAAAAAGGACAGACGATTTGTCTTTGGTGTCGGACTTGAAAGAATAATGTCCGCAGAATTTTTTAATAGAATCTAAGTAGTAAGTAAAGTCAACGGTTTTTAAATTTTCAAATTGATCTATTTAATTCATACATGGGACTTTAAATACGACCACTCCATGTCAGAGTAGACCTGAAAGTTGGTTGGGTGGGTTTTACGGCATGTCAAGTCATGTTGGGTTATTTTATCCAGAAGACGTTTTGTTTTATTCTTTCTTGGTGGGTAACATTATTTTAAACTCAGGCTTTTTTTCCTATTCAACGATAAATGGGACCCTAATTGGTACTACCACTCCGTGGCAGAGTAAACCAGGGAGTAATGGCATCAAAAGGTTGCTTCATCCTTACCACCAAATGCAGTTTAATATCATACCCTGACCCCCCCCCTTTGGGTGGTCTTATCCCTCTGCAGGGAATACAACCAGCGTGTTCTATACCCCGCTGAGAGGGCGTTTTAAGTCGTGTGTATCAATTAAATTCGGATTAAAGTCATTAACCCACGAACCCGCCAAACGGTAGGGGGGCACGCCTGCTTGAGGCCGGAAGGGCGGGTTTCGTATATTTTCTATCAATATTACTTTATGACGTAAAAAAAAATTTTTAAAGAGTAAAATCGGTGAAGAGGCCAATTGTCGGTATCAGCCGGACAGCGAGGGAGTCTATCCTCTTTTCGCTAGAACTAGATCAGGGAAATTGTTTTTGCGTCTGAGATGGAGCGCCACACCTACCGTCAGCTCCCCATTTTACCGCACAG
>CM042168.1:15477692-15502692 GCA_023376005.1 Doryteuthis pealeii | reverse complement strand
TGACTGTATCCCTTGCAAAGACGCAAGACACCGCCCTCACCCCCCCCCCCAAAGGATGTGTCCTTGGTTGAACACTAAACTGCATCTGATGGTGAGGCTCCTGTTCTGGAGATATATTACTCCATGTTTAGTCGAAGATTCTTCGACGGTAACTTATACTTGGCTGGCCTTCAGAGCCTGGTAAATCAATGGTAGGTCTGGTCTTCTGGCTGGGATAAGGTGGTCCGTCTAAATCTCAAAGTCCCTAAAAATTTTATGAGTTTCATTCTCAAGATTCTGGTTTATGCATATTCAATTATTATTATTATTATTATTATTATATGATTTTTTTCACCATCGTTAGCTGATGGTCTTTCACTGGAGTCTGAGTGACAACAAGTCTCCTCAGGTCTCAGTTTCATTCTCAAGAACAGATTCTGGTTTATGCATATATTATTTTGTTGTATGGTCAAAATTTAGTTTTTTGCACAATTCCCAGTGGATCAACTTTCCAACCCAGTCGTGCCTAGCCTTGTATTCTCGTTGTGCTAGTTTGCTGCATTCGCTTAATACATGGTTTATTGTCTTATCTCTGTCACAACACACCCTACATTTCCTATTATTATTATTATTATTATTAACCTCATGATGCTAAATTCTTTATCCCCCAAGAGTCACAGAATCTTCTAAGAATCCCCACATCCTCTGGTAGTTTTAAATCGTTATTATCTTTTTCATTCCTACTTTTCTAGTCGAAGGATTTGGGTGTATTTTTATTCTTTTCAAAATTCATTGATTATTTCTTTTTGTTTTTTGTTTTTAATGTTTTGACAATATCAGCTTTTAACGTTTTAACGTTTGTTCAAAAAAAGGGGGGGATTTTCAAGGAATTTGATAAGAAAAAAACAAAATACTGTTCATCTATTTCATTGATTAAAAAGGAGATTTTTTATGCTTTTAACATAATTGAATCAAAGAAACATGCCTTCACGTTGATTTCATTGGATATAGATTAACACAATTGAGATAGATAGATAGATAGATAGATAGATAGATAGATAGAACAGATGAGATAGATAGATAGATAGATAGATAGATATAGCAGACTAGGATAGAGATAGATAGATATGAACAGACTAGGATAGATAGATAGATAGAAGTAGGATAGATAGATAGATAGATAGATAGATAGATATAAACAGACTTAGATAGAGATAGATAGATAGATAGATATAACAGACTAGATAGATAGATAGATAGATAGATAGATAGATACAGACTAGATAGATAGATAGATAGATAGATAGATAGATATAGATAGATAGATAGATAGATAGATAGAGATAGATAGATAGATAGATAGATAGATAGATAGGATAGATAGATAGATAGATAGATAGATAGATAGATAGATAGATAGATAGATACAGACTAGAGATAGATAGATAGATAGATAGATAGATATGATAGATAGATAGATATGATACGATAGATAGATAGATAGATAAGATAGATAGATAGATAGATAGACTAGATAGATAGATAGATAGAGATAGATAGATAGATAGATAGATAGAGATAGATAGATAGATAGATAGATAGATGAATAGATAGATAGATAGATAGATAGATGATAGGATATAGATAGATACAGATAGATAGATAGACAAGCATGGACCTGGGAGTAATGATAATGAAGTAGTGACTTCGTACTCCTTAGAGCTCCAGAACTGTAGCCTTACCACTGGATGTAGCATATTCAAAGTATCTCCTTTTGGATGGGGGGGGGTCTTATGTCTCTGTAGAGGATGCAATCGACATATTTAAACTTCACCGACAAAATAGTTCAATATGTAAAAAGTATAATAATCTTGTTTAATAAGTACAATAATCTCTCTCACTTTTTTCTTTCCTTCTTTTTATCTTTTCAATATTTGCAATTGAAACAGATTAGCGTTATCGCTTCCGAGCTCACCTCTTCTCCCTATCTCTCCCCTTCCCTGATTATTTCCTTCTATTATATTTTTTCTGTGTAGCATGTCCTTTTTGCTTCCCTTTCTTTTGAATAAAAACTAAATGGCCTATTATTCAACTAAGGTGAGGACACTCATAAGAAATAAGAATTCGGTGCACAAGCAACACCAGATAATCAGGATTTACATTTTTGCATTTCATCTTGGACGATCTAATTTTTAACCGGATGGTGTTGCAAGATGATAACGGTCGTACAATTAAGAAATACGAGTATATATATATATATATATTATATATATATATATATATATATATAAAGTAAAGTCGTCGGAGTGGCCTAAAGTCGGTGTCAGCCAGACAGCGAGGGAGTCTATCCCCTTTTCACTAGCGCTAAACCAAGGAGATTGTTTTTAGCGTCTGAGACTGAGCTCCGCACCAACCATCAGCTCCTCACTTTACAGCACAGAACCCTGTGCTACTCATATGCTGAGTTGGCGAGGGTCAGTATCGAAACAGGAACCTCGAGGTTCCCAATATATATATATATATATACAGTTGGGAAAATATAGAAAAACACGAAGTATTCCAAAAGATGAATATTTATTCTTGATGGTAATGCCGACACTATAACATTTCGGTTTTTGCAACCTTCTTCAGGACACGTGACAAAATCTTTCGTGGAGACGTTAAAATCCTCCTTGTAGGTTTATGAGCAGTGCTGTTTGCATATTGGCGAATGTGTGTGGGGTGGGGGTAGTAGTCGAATTTCCTCATTTTACTCTCAAAAACGAAAATGCTTTTTGTACACCCTAATATTTTAGAATTAGACGATATAATATTTCACTGAATAGATTCGTAATTACATCGGAAGTTATTTTAGCCGGGACGCAACAGTGGCTGAACTCGCAAATTTGATATCCGCTTCAAAATGGCGTCTACTGTTGTTGTCGAGGTGAGGTCTTCCGAAAATGAAATGAAAACGAAGTCTACACTTACGAAGATGACTTGTATCTGGTGACTGTAAAAAGAAACTCTTTTAACAAGGACTTCCTCCTGTAACCTCATCGTTCGTCAACATAATAACAGTTAACAATCTAAATAATACAGCCCACGTTCGCCATTATGGAGCTGTCGTCTTTTTTACGATTCGGGCGAACCCCGAAGAGCACAGCGGGGTTTTTTTTTTATCTTTATTTAGAAATATTTAAAGGTTTTAACAATGAATGAAATGTCATCTCAGTAATCTTAAGTGAAGTTCTTTTTTAATAGAAATTGAAGCGTATAAATTGTCTCTTGGTTCTTGTACAAAATAGCCCACCCATGAAAATGTATAGTATTTTTTTGATTGGTTAATTCTAACGATATGTCAAAGCTGTCTAGAAATTAAGGGTTGGTTGATTGGATTTTGCGGCATGTCAACCCTTTTTGGAGCTAAACTTGCAAATCGGTCGGAAAATTAAAACATATTACAGGGTGACCCAGAAAAACAGAACCCAAATTATTTATTTTCCCATTAAACTAACCCTAAACCCCAACCCTAACCTCCCCTAGTTAAAATTAACAGTTTTATTACAAAGTTAGTGGGTTCTGTTTATTCTGGGTCACCGTAATTTTCCGACCGGTTTGCAAGTTTAGCCCTTTTTGGGTTATTTTATGCTGAAGATGTTTTGTTTTATTCATTTTTGGTGGGCACTCAATTCTTTTAAAACTCATTTTTTTAACTCAAGTTTTTCTATTTAACCTATAGATGGGACTCTAATATGTACCATCACTCCGGATCTGGGAGTAATGGTTATGAAGGGGTACTCCATATTCCCTAGAGTTTCAGAATTGGAACTTCACTACTAGATGCTAGTTAACTCATACCCAGGACACTAACACCCTCAGCCACCGCCTTCTAGCACATATATGATAAAAAAGGGTTGGGATTTGCCATAAAAGCTTGATGGGACCAGCCGATTGATCGGAGGAGGCTCCTCCGACCGACCGTCTAACCTAAGGGCCAAAGTGGAGTATTGTACGTCATGGACAGCTAAGCCACCAGGATTCAGTCCTTAAGCACCACGGGTCGACCAACAGGTCGACCCATTTGGGGGGGGGGTAGCCTTCTTCAGAGGTGCAGTCGGTGTATTCTAAGGTCTGCCAACATGGCGATACATTAATTTTGTTTTGATGTAAAGAAAGAAAGAAAAAAAAAGAAATGTAATATGTTTCAGCCATTTTTTTTTAATTTTTAATAGAACAGTTAAATCCCAAAATTACGTCTTCAACTCGCCACAATTCAGTCATTGGCCATATATCTTTAGTCTTTCCCTTTCCTTATAGTTAAGGTGTCACTTACGAGTTATGGTCGATGACCGATTTGTAATTTGAAAATTTAACTGAATTTTTAAAAAACGAAAGAGTCTACTTAGCCGGTCCTGGTTAAATAGACAAACCTGATTTTAGGCTTATTTAGCCGGTCCTAAAATAGACAAACTTACTTTTATGCTTATTTTACTATCGCTATAAATATTCTTATTATGAATGCAAGTAGTGTTAAAAATAACAACACATATTTAACACAAAAGTTTATTTATATTCATTTATATTTTATGAAAGATAAAGATACAAAAAATTCTTCTAAATGAAAAATATAGATACCATTAATGACTTTGTGATCAAACATGTGAATTTTTAAAAGAAAATTAAAGGAAATGATAAGATAAATTTGACTATCATGAATTTTTGGAGTGGAAAAATAGCATTTTCCACTATCAATTGTTAAAACATAAAATTGTAAACCTAACCCTAACCCTAACAATGAATTCTTGTTGATATTCATGAAAACGTAATTTTTTTTGTTCCGAACACGAAGCGTGTAAAAAGTTGTTTACATTACCTTTTATAAGGAAAGACGTTAAACGCGAAATGCCCGGATGCTAGTTTTTAGAAGCGGCTAAATAGCCTATTCGAAAAAAATAAAAATAAAAGCAGGCGTGTGTTCATAGAATCCTTTCTAGTACGTTGCCTATACGTAGGTAAGGAAAGGCAGGTGGATATCTACACCTAAAAACCGGGGGCCTACATCCTCAAGTTACCTAATCACAGTCCAATCCTGATTTACCCAGCGAGAAAGAAAATTTTTTTAAATAAATAAATAAATAAAAACCTACCCCTAAAGCATATACACCTGAATAATACCCTAATCCATCCGATATTTAGTCATGTGAATAAGGTACTTATTTACTAATCTTAGCTTAGTCTGGATTTCATTCGGGAACGAACTCACTACCCCAGTGTTCGTATTTATTAAGCTTAGCCTCGTCTGTCACAAGGCCATGACAAGAGATGATTGATTTTAATGGCATGTCAACCCGTCTATGGTTATTTTAGGAAATCACATTCATTGTACTTTCATATTCATATGTTTTGTGTAGCTGTTTCTTAAGGTTTAGCTCAGTCGGTAGAGCGTTCGGCTAGAAACCACAAGGTTCCTAGTTCGATACCGGTCCTCGCCAACTCAGCGTATGAGTAGCACAGGGATCTGTGCGATAAAGTAAGGAACTGATGGTAGGTGTGGCGCTCCACCTCAAATGCTAAAACAATCTCCTTGGTCTAGCGCTATTGAAAAAGGTGATAGACTCCCTCGCTGACTGGTTGATACCGACTTTAGGCCGCCCCGTCGACTTACTATATACTAATGCACAATAATGCGCAAGAGATAATGTAAGTTTACGTATAAAAAGCATTACATTACATTTCACGGAAATACCCGAAACCTTTGAGACGCTAGGGTTAGGATTAGTGTTAGGGTAATGTTTAGGCTACTTCGGAAGTTTCCGACATCTAATGCTAGTTATACGTAATATGTGATTTTAATGATATTATCTCTTGCCCGCTATTGCGCATTTGTACCGGATTTTTTTTTATTCATACAGAAGTCCTATTGAATACGAATAAATTTTAAAAAGATCTATTTAACCCATAAATGGCATCCTAACATGTACAACCATTCGGGGTCAGAGTGGACCTGGGAGTAATGGCAACGAAGAAGTACTCCACTATTCCTCAGATCTTCAGAATTGGAGCATCACCACAAGGTGAGTTTGACGTCATACACAAAACATGAAGACTCTCAGCCACCACGTTCAAGCACCCATATGATAAAAAGGGTTGGGGGGTACCATAAGATTTCATTTCGAAAAATTGAAAAACAAGAGAAATAATTGTAGTGGTGTGTATAAGGTCTGAAACGTTCCCAAGTTGGGATACCCCAAAATATCCATAACTCGGCTCCCGGTAGCTGAACCGACTTTACCTTAGTGAGATCCGATTTCCATATGATCTGTCTATAGTATGTGCCTTTCCTATGCGTATATTGTCATCACTTTCTGTGGATGAGGTATTACTACCTAGGTATGTGAACTGGTCAGTTTGAGAAAATTACCATCCAGTATAAAGATAAATGCAAAATAGGACCTAAGGGAGTATATTTTTTTTTAATAGCCCCTGTCAGCTAGACCCTTGAATGCTATATAATTAAGACGTAGGGTTTTTAATCACGTCAGTAATAATAGGTAGTATTGTTAAGGTGAGGCGTAAGTTTATTTTGCGGGGTACACGGCACACAATAGAGCCCTACCCCAGGGTTGGTGGGTCAGAACTTGGGTTTGTTGATATAACCTTGTTCCCAGGAGTTCGTTATAAACGTTCTAATGATACCCCAATCTTGAAAAGACCTAACAAGTAACCACAAAAGGAATTCTACGCTCTGATAAAGATATGTAAGATATGGAAATGGAAATTACTATTATATACACTAGCATAAAAAACACCCTCCGGGCGGTGTAAAATTTTATCTTTTTAAATATTGTCTGAGGAGGGTGGGAGTTAAAAATTCAATGTCAGAGGGGTTTTATCATAAGTAAGTAAAATCATCAAATTTATTAAAGGAGTAAAATAATAATAATAATAATCTTATTATAATGGAGATTGTGGGTTTGTATGTCTGTAACCGAAACTATATTACTATTCAAGTCACAATTCCCTTCGTTATTTATATCACATTCTCCATGATTTTATTTTTATTTCAAACCTCAATTATTAATAAAATTGTTTTACATAATTAATACTCTTGACCATATATACATACTAATTACATGCAATTGTATTTATATATACAAGAAAATAGCGGTTTACAGTGTGAATTGGAAGGCTAATTTGCATATTGATCTTAAAAATTTGATTTTAATAAATATATGCTTAGTATTATTGATTTTAATTTTTTTGGTTTTATATTAATAAATATGAGCAAAAATCTCGGGGATAAATCTGAAAAGAAATCCACTAACAAGAAGAAATAACTGTAATATTATTCTTTACTTCCTATTTTAACTAAATAGTTAAATTAGGAAAATTTACCAATGAAAGACGGGAGTAAGGGAAAATGATGGAAGACTTAGTTTCAAAGTTGGTCTATTTTTCAATCATACCCCCTCTGTTCCAAATATGTTATCTGCATTCTTATTCAGTTTCATTAGCCTTTCTAATTTAATATGATATTTTATTATATTAAAACTTAAATACTTGCATATATTTGCTAGTAATAATAATAATGATAAAACAATTTGAAATGGAAACTTAGTTCTGTCCCCTTCAAATAAGATGTTGCGTGCGTCTATTAATCATTAATCAAATAATTATTTTGAATATTTTACACATAAATTTTACATAAAATCGTAGGTATTTATTTACTTGTAAACTTTTAGTAAACTTCTTGTTACTGGAAAAAAAAAAAAAAAAAAAAAAGGAGTGAGAATAAAATAATTTAAAAAATTGATTACAAATTTCGCAATATTTTTTTCCATTCAAGTAATACAATTTTTTTTATTAATTTCATAATTCATATCTATTAATAATGGAGATTCGCTTCTGGTTTTTGTCTATAACAAAAATTACGTCACTGCTTACGTCACATTACCCAAAATCGTCATAACATAGAATAAATACACTCAAAATTTGAACATGCAACATTAGACAGTCTTCATTGTTTTTTAAAACAAGTTTTAATAAATACATGACTCGTATTATATATCTATATATAGTTTGTTTTATTTTAATACATATTTAAAGTTTACATAACAAATTATTTTATTTTTTAATCCTTTAATTAATTTGATGATTTTACTTAGGGTACAAACTCGCTGACATTGATTTTTTTACTCCCACCCCTCAGGCAATATTGTTTTAAAAATCTATTTTTACATCGCCCGGAGGGTGTTTTTATTTTGTACTAGTTTTATATAATTTATCTATTTGAATTATAGTTAATTTATTACAATGGAAAGGGGTCAAACTTTGAATTCTAAGGAAAAGCTTTTATTTATTTTATTAATATTAATTTTTCCGTATTCTATGTATTGAAGATTTTAGTAACTGTGACGTGGTTTTGGTTACAAACAAATAGAGACAGAATCTCCATTAATAATAATAATAATAATAATAATATATATATATATATATATATATATATATATCAGTGATGCTGATAGCCTTTTGATTTAGTGCGTCCTTGGACGCACATATTTGCTTTGAATAAGTCCCTAAGAAAATTTATGGGTCCCAACTAAAGCCGTCTAACTCCTACCTTGTAACCTATCCTGTGTAATTCGTTTCTAAGAGACTATTGAAATGTATTTACAATTAGTTTGAAATGGCGGGAGAAGAAAAAAACTGAGACGCATGGATAAGATTTTACTGCGTCCTTTTATATTTTTTGTGCGTCATGGACGCAGGACACGTACCTATCAGCATCTCTGATATTTGTATAGGAAGTATGGTTAAAGTATATGCAATGCTTTTTTATAGTAAAATTATTAACAAGTTGGGGGTGTCCATAAAAGAAATAGTGTTGAGAATTTAATTTAAATCTTTGTCTATCAAATTTCCCCCACGGCTGTATCAAATTTTCTTGGTATTTTTTACTTGTATGATTGAATATTTCAAAGTTCACTATCTATTCACCTCAGAACTCATTCTATTCAAATAAAACCCTGTTGTTATTGTAATTTCAGTCCTTCTGTTCAATTATAATTAACTAGCCATCAGTTTTTGTACTTTGCTTGTGTGGTATGAGAGCCGTTGTGAGCCAACAAGTCTGCTCAGGTCTGAGTATTCTAGCCTATTTCAATAATGCTGTTGTCTGGAACGGGGCCTGTGGATATACCACAGTATGATAATTTAATTATTACCACATTAGATATGTTTACTTAAGAGCTGTTACCAAATAGTTCAATATGTAAAAAGTATAATATTCTTGATTTGACTTTCTCTCACTCTCTTTTTTTTCTTCTTTCTTTCCTTCTTTTTATTATGTTCAATTGAAACAAATTAGCGTTATCGTTCCGCGTGCTCATCCTCTCTCTCTTTATCTGCTCTCTTTCTTTTTTTAATATTTTTTCTGTGTAGCATTTTCTTCCCTTTCCTTCTTTATAATAAAAACGGAATGGTCCATTATTTAATTGAGGTGACGACACTCATAATAAATAAGAATTCTGAGGATAAGTAACACCAGATAATCAGGATTTACGGGGTTTTTTTTTTTCATTTCAATGATTTTGACGGTCTCATTTTAACCAGAAGGTTTGCATGATAAAAAAAAAACAACAACAAAAACCCCAATTACTATACATTTAATTTTGAAAAATTTTTTAAAAGTTTAATTGAATTATACATTGCAATACTAACACAAACAACAGAGACTAATATGTCTACCGTTGGATTCAATAATTAATTTCAATGGTTAATTAAATGTATAGTAATTTTGGGTTTTTTGTTTTTTTTTAAGCAATACGTAATTAAAAACAACCTTAATCCCCAAACCCCTAAACCGTAACCTAATTCGCAAAAAAGTTCATTCATAGACCGTAGTTAAACTGTCATGGGGGACCACCAAAAAACTTTCCGTTTTAATTTTCCGACAATTTACAAGTATATATATATATATATATATATATATATATATATATACTTTGTCATTAATTGTTTTATTTTCATAGTTTCCTCCGGACATACATACATACATACATACATACATACACACAAACTGTCCTTTGTATATGTATAGATTATGAGATCAGTAAAAAAAAATTCTAAAGCTGATTATAGTACAATTTTAATTCAACTAGTTATTAGTAAATATACTTATTGGGCACACCGTGTACCCTGTGTACCCCTGTGTACAAAGTTAAATTCACGTAGCGGATTCGAAGATCAAACACACTGAGCCTGCGCAACACCTGAATATCCCATCCGTGTTCACCCAAATATCAAATAAAACATTAAAGCCAGGGCTTAAGACTTCGAGCGACTTATGGCAGGAGTTGGTTGCCAGGCAACGGATCAAGTTGTTTGACTAGAATCAGGAGCAGCCATGGTTTTAAAAAAAAAGAAAAAGAAAAAGAAAAAAAAACAACTTTGGCAACCAGTTAGGCAGTTGACCCGGCCCACAGTAAATATGAAATGTTTTAAATCTATCTATTTAACCGTGGCTTAGCGAGGCCCCCGACTCAGCCTCAGGGCTACCGTTGTGTCTGACCAGTAATGTAATGCGTAGACTTTACTTCTGCAATATAACATACGCTCCCTTGAACGAAGTATGAATCTTCGCTTGTAGGATAGCAGTTCACCGTGGGGCAGGTGGTAGGACTAACTTTTAATCTTTTAAGGGGAATATATATATATATATATATATATATATATATATATATATAGAGAGAGAGAGAGAGAGAGAGAGAGAGAGAGAGAGAGAGAGAGAGAGAGAGAATAAAAAGGAAAATAATTAAATAGAAAAAGAAGTAGGGGGTCACCTGGTTTAAAATAACTTGAATTGTTCGCTGTTATTTCTTTGGGATTTCTATAGACACTTGTTCAAACAAACAAAAAATTGTTTTGTGCTTTTTGTTTAATGGCATATCAACGCTGTGGGTTATTTAATACCACAACCTTTTTTGAATATATATACAAAAAAGTTTTGACCTTGTGTCACATCCTGTTCGTATAGAGGTATTTGGGTGGGTGGGTATATATATATATATATATTATATATATATACCCAAATATTCACTCTGCTGATCGGGCCCTAATGGGCTGAAATGTACATACAGAGATCGACTTTTTCTCGATTTGTTTACGCTTTACATTTAAACCGATATGCACGCCTAATTCATTTAATTATAATTAATTAATTAACAAATTAGGTATGACTTTAATTAAGCACATAATCTCCCAAAACATTGTCGGCCTTCGCCATTTCAAACACATTGTTTGACCACTTCATATATATATATATATATATATATATATATATATATATATATATATATAGGTCAATTTCTTAAGCGGGGTTTAACAGGTTTGAATTCAAAGTTTTCTTTCTCCTAGACTAGTTACCTATCCAAGGTTAAAGAGCCCTATCTACCCATAGCAGGAAGGAGAGCAGTTGGATGCATACCTTTCCCAAGAGTATTAGCGCTATATGAACTGCGAATAGCCTCGTGCAGGAATAGGCGTGCGTTTTATAACCTCCCGAAATGAGCAGTTTCCATACTCTACAACTTCTGATGATAATTCAGGGACTATATATATATATATATATATATATATATATAAAATGGATAAAAGTAACCTACTCGAGTTTCATCGTCTGAATCGTCAGGGTTACATCTGCTGAATTAATCGAGTTTTCGATTAATGTCAGTTGGTACTATGTATGACCGTTGAAATGGGTCTTTTTTTTATATATATATAGATGAACGCTTGTTTATCAACTGATATTAATCGAAAACTCGATTAATTCAGCGAATGTAACCCTGACGATTCAGACGATGAAACTCGAGTAGGTTACTTTTATCCATTTTATAAATAAATTTTGCTCTACATTGTATTGAGCACTTTGTATTTGTTTTTTCTCAGTCTTAACCCCTGGATACTGTGCGCTTCTAACGATCGTACTCGTACCCACCGGTAAGCCACTACTCATACATTAACGTATATATATATATATATATATATATATATATATATATATATATATATATATAAAATGGCCGTTATGTAATGGTTGTCGTCAAAGGAAATGGACACAACAACACGAGTTCAAATCCTTTACGAGGCTGGTTGCATTTCCTATGGCACTAATACTCTTGAGAAAGGCATGACTTCAACTATGGGTAAATAGTAGGATGGACTAGGCTCTTTAACTTTGGTACGGCAACTCGTCTAGGAGAAAGAAAACACTGAATTCAAACCTGGTGAACCCCGCTTCAAAATTGACCTTGTGTCACATCCTGCTCGTACGGAGGAGTTGGTAAATACACTTATTTTTAAAAATAAATAAATAAATAAAAATCCACATGAGGAACCGATAATCTCTACTTCTTTCTTTTTTTTCTTTTTTCTTTTCTTTTATTATTTCTTTCTTTCTTCCAGAATAACCGTCACATGCCTTCAGTCTCGCAGTTAGCTGCAAGCGGTCTGGACAATTTGGTCATATTATTATTATATTATATTTGAGGGATTAAGTCCGATCCTTTAGCACATTATTCTACTCTATTCTATGGATTTATTACTAGTCATTTTGCCAAAGGATTTGAATCCACTGTGCAAACAAAGGTGAAAAAAAATAAAAAATGATTAAATCAATGGCGGAAGAGATCTATAGAAATACCCACAATGCAATTCTTAGCGAGGCTATCTCACTTTAGTAGCACGTGTTTTACTGACCAGCGGCAGTTCATTTTTTTTTGTTCCTGATTTTCAATGCATTTCTATCTTAAAATACTTTTCCATCAAATCAGATATATATTTTTAGCATTAGCAGTAGCACTCTTTTGTATATATGTATATATATATATATATTATATATATATATATATATATATATATATATATATATATATATATATATATATAGGGTTGAAACAGATTTCTGTCAGCGAATTTTAACATCATGTGTTTGTTTTTTCTAAAATATTTATTTCATATATATATATATATATATATATATATATATAAATGGAGATTCGGTTTATTTTTTACTGTAACCGAAACTACGTCACTACTTATGTCACAGTATTGTTTAAAATTTTATTTTAAAAAATCAAGAGTCAAATTTTCACGAAAATTTTTATACTTATTCCTCTTTAGATGAATTTATGTTTAGAATAGTTTTTTTCCAAAAATATATTAGAGGAAATATCCTTTTATTAGGTCGACCCCATCCCCATTTCATTTTATGAAAACCGAACAAAATATATTTAACTCATACGATTTTTAAATTTAAAAAAATTAAACGTTTTATTTTATTTATTTAATTTTTCCCACCCGCTCAAGCAATATCTTTCAAAAAATTATTTTTACACCACCCAGAGGACGTTTGTTTTCCTAATATTTCTGGATGAAAATTTACATATTTGTTTAATAAATCTTAACTATAGTACGTTAGGTTGGTTGGTAAGTTGATTGTTTTACGGCATATCAACCCCTTTCGAGTTATTTAATGCTGAATAAAGTCACTGATGTTTGTCGCTAACTGTACCTGCTGTTGCTTAAGTGGTTACCCAACCAAGTATTGAGCAGGCTCATCGCTGCTTAACTTCGGTGATCTAGCAGGAACCGGTGATTTCAGAGTGACTTGACCGTAAGCCACCTTGCTTGTTCTTCGCAAAAAAAATGGACCTTGTGTCACATCCTGCCGGAGTGATAGTACCAGTTAAGGGTTATTTAGAAGAAAATGCGTTTACAAAAATGTGTTTAAAGAATTGAAAATGTTTAATACCCATCAAGAATAAATAGAACAAAACGTCCTCGGCATAAAATAACCCAACAAGGGTTGACATGCCGTAAAATCCAACAAACCGACCAACCAACCAACCAACCAACTGGTCTGTCCATGTGTAGGTATCCCATGGAGAACGTCACTTATGAGTTAGTCTTTGCTTGTACTCCGCTTAAAAAAAAATTGACCAAGTTACCTTTAAGCACCCCAGAGCCGACCTGGATTCAAAGGGACACGTTTCGCTTTGCACCGTCAACATCCGGTTGTTTGTTACCAGACGATTTTTAGACGCGTTTCTTTTTTAAATTATAAAACTGCTAACCCTAACCCCTAACCCTAACAAACAACCGGATGTTGACGGTGCAAAGCGAAACATGTCCCCCTGAGTCGGCCCTGGGGTGCTTAAAGGTAACTTGGTTTTTAAAAAAATGGACCTTGTGTCACATCCTGAACGTGATGGAAAGGTTTAGATAAATACCTACACACATTTGATTAGCATATGCAAATTGTGTGCCCATTCACGAGTTTCCTTGGCAACAATATTGCACGTATATACAAAGTGATTGAACTATTTGTAACTAGGCACTCCCACGCGAATCTCGGCTTTTTCTTCGCGCACTTCCGTCCGTCACTTTCTTTCATGTCTACACCAAGATAATAATGATAATAAAAAAAAGAGGGAGCGATACAATCATCTCCTAACTCAGACATAAGACTTTAAAAACAGACCATAGGATCCCCGACAAAGATCTCAATATTGTTCGGTATTCCTCACCGTACGGATGGTTACATATAAAGCCCATTAATTAAATACCCCGGTGTACCTCGCCTATAAGCAGTAATATCTACTTTGGAAAAAAAAATCTTTGTTTTCTTAAAGGGATTTTTTCTTTTTTTTTCGTTCTTTATAGCCGAAGAAGAAGATAAAAATAAGAATACCATTGATGTATAATTTGTAGATTTAATTAGTCGTTCAAGAAGGAAACAAAGAACTGCTTCACTGATTACCAACTTTTGAAGGAGCGGAAGCTTCTTCCATCTTTTATATCTAAAAGATTGATTAGCTATTCATACGTATCTGTTGTTTCTTTCCTGATGAAGCAATCATCAGCTCCATTGCTTAGAGAGAGAGAGAGAGAGAGGGAGAGAGAGAGAGAGAGGGAGAGAGAGAGAGAATATTAAACACAGACAAGACAAGACAAGACGCGTCTTCTCTCTGTTTAACCCATTTTCTTAAAACACATTTGTGTATTAATGTCGATACCAGATTACAACGTAAAGCCGTTGTAAATCAACCTTATCAAATTAACGTAGATCAGAGCCGACCGGTACTAGCCCCCCACCTCGAACCCCCTCTCTCAACCGTAGGGGGTGCAAGTCTGCTTCGAGGATGTGTTGTATGCGTTTTCTATGAACACTACCTCGTGAAAATTGACGTATCGTGGATGGGGGGGGGGCTCGTATCATAGATTCTGGACCCTAGCATCGTACTGGCCCCCCACGAACCCCATCTCTCAACCGAAGAGCGTGTTGTATACATTTTCTATGAACACTGCTTCATGAAAATTGACGTATCGTAGAGTGTGTGTGTGGGGGGGGGGCTCGTATCATAGATTCTGGGGTAAGTAATCATAGATGAGGGCTTGCCCTTAGCACCGTACTAGCCCCCACCACCACCACACACACCCACATCGAACCCCTTCTCCCAACCATAAGGGGTGCAAGTCTGTTTTGAAGAGTGTGTTGCATATATTTTCTATGAATACTTCTTTATGAGAACTAGCAAATATATGCACCCACCGGGTGCAAGTATTTAAGTTTTAATATAATAAAATATCATATTAAATTAGAAAGGCTAATGAAACTGAATAAGAATGCAGATAAAAAATTTGGAACAGAGGGGGTATGATTGAAAAATAGAACAACTTTGAAACTAACTCTTCCATCATTTTCCCTTACTCCCCTCTTTCATTGGTAAATTTTCCTAATTTAACTATTTAGTTAAAATAGAAAGTAAAGAATAATATTAGTTATTTCTTCTTGTTAATGGATTTCTGTTAAGATTTATCCCCGAGATTGTTGATCATATTCAAAAAGATAAAACCAAACAATTAGAAATCTATAATACTAAGCATATATTTATTAATATCAAATTTTTAAGATCAATATGCAAATCAACCTTCCCATTCACACTATAATCCGCTATTTTGTTGTATATATAAATACAATTGCATGTTCTGAGTATGTAGATATGGTCAACGCCGGGGGTCCAGTGGCTTCGGCCCTGGATCTTTACGAGTTAATAGCGTCAATCCCTGGGGGCCATCCCCCCAGGCAACACCTGCCCCCTTGATTTAAAGGGGCAGGGCTGGGTTTATTGCCCAGCGCCTGAGGCGCCCCCCTTGAGGGGGAATGCCGACGGGATCGACGCAATTTTTCACCCGCCACCCCATGAGTCTCGGCTTGTGGGTGGTCCCACATGAATAGGGCCTTTGTGCCTGACCTGTACAAGTGGGGTACGTGCAAAATATCATGTAGATATGGTCAACAGTCTTAATGATGTAAAACAATTTTATCAATAATTGAGGTTTAAATTAGAATAAAATCACGGAGACTGCGACGTAAATAACTAAGGGAATTGTGACTTAAGTAGTAATATAGTTTCGGTTACAGACAGACAAACACACAATCTCCATTATAATAAATTGACATATTGTAGAGTGGGGAGCAATGTATTATAGATTCAGGGTTAGTTAATCATAGATTTTTTTTTGGTGGGGGGTCTTGATATCCTAGCACCGATCCAACCGAAGTTATTCTCGTACAGTGTTTTTTAAACTGCCATCGGGTTGTACTTTTTTGTTACGGCCGTACGCTTACCCGATTCAATACGCCGAATTACGTCAGCTTTAGACATGCGCAGAAATCTTAGCCAGTACGGCAAAAAATCTTGGCCTACTGGCAAAAGAATCTCTTAGCCAGTAGGTTAAGAGATGTTTTGCCGTACTGGCTAAGATGTCTGCGCATGTCTAAAGTTGACGTCAGCTGACGTAATTCGGCGTACCTAATCGAGTAAGCGTACAGCCGTACCAAAAAAGTATAACCCACTGCGAACCACAACCAAAACAATAATTTGAATTGCGACTCATTAAACCTCAGTGTAATGGTATGAAACGAGCAGGACCTGTGGATATACCACATTATGATAATTTAATTATTATAATGTGTGATATGTTTACTTAAGAGCTATTGTTAATAATTCAATATGTAAAAAGTATAATAATCTTCATCTAACTCTCTCAATCTTTTTCTTTGCTTTATTTCTTTATCATAAAAACGGAATTGTCCATTATTTAACTGAGGTGATGACACTCACAAGAAATAAGAATTCGGCGGATAAGCAACACCAGATAATCAGAATTTACATTTTTGCATTTCATCTTGGACGATTTGGACAATTTCCTTTTTTTTAACCAGGGGGTATTGCAAGATGATAACGGTCGTACAATAAAAAAACACGAGTATTAATATATAGATTTAAGTTATATTTCTTAAGGGAGGGCGTTAAGACCTATTTTATTGGTAACACTTTACCTACCAAATTTCCCCCAAGACTATACCAAATTGTCTTGGTATTTTTTACCTGTATGATGGGATATTTCAAAGTTATCTATTCACCAGAGAACTCATTCTATTCAAATAAAGTCTATTATTATTGTAATCTGGGGCCTTCTACTCAATTATAATGAACTAACCATCAGTTTTTGCTCTTTGCTTGGGTGTGGTGGGAGAGCCTGAGTGAGCGGATTAAAGTAGGCAAGCAAAAAAAAAATGAGTTTTAAAAAATGTGTTTAAAACATTGAATACCTAACGTCCTTCTGCTTAATTATAATGAACTCACTATCAGTTTTTGTACTTGGATGGGGTACGTGTAGAAACATTTCCTAGTGGGAGAGCCGCTGTGAGCAGTTTAAAGTAGGCAAAGAGTTAAGTTCAAGAGTTAAGTACGAGAGTGGATTGGAGCCCAGTGCAATACAAGACTAAGCTATTATGTATCATAATTACTGTTGTTGTTGTTGTTCTTCATCAATAGTATTACAATTAAAAGTAAAGTCGTCAGGTGGCCTAAAGTCAGTATCAGCCAGACAGCGAAGGAGTCTATCACCTTTTCACTAGCGCTAGACCAAAGAGATTGTTTCGGCGTCTGGGGTTGAGCGCCACACCTACCATCAGCTCCTCACTTTGCTGCACAGATCCCTGCGCTACTCATACGCTGAGTAGACGAGGGTCGGTATCGAACCCGGAACCATGCGGTTCCTAATCGAATGCTCTACCGACTGAGCTAAACCGGCCCCTCGGACCCATGAAAGAGGGTTTTTGAGAGTCAAACATTATTCCAGTAACAAGGTAGGGAAGTCTGTTTTGATGTATGATACATATTCCGTTTAAATCAAACTTAATGGACCTAAATTCTACCATCGGTCGTTACCCCCCCCCCCCGAAAGGAAAAAAATACCAAAAATCAAGGAATTAACCGAATTTAATAAAAATTTTAGTGTTGATATATTAATGAATAAAATATATAATGCACCAGTTATTTTATTTAAAAAAAACTTTTACATTTTTTCAGGTCAGTTAATTTGAACCACGTATCTTTGAGGCGTAACACAGATTCTCAAAGATACGTGGTTCAAAGTTAACTGACCTGAAAAAATGTAAAAGTTTTTTTAAATAAAATAACTGGTGCATTATATCTTTTACTCATTAATATATCAACATTAAAAATGTTATTAAATTCGGTTAATTCCCTGATTTTTGGTATTTTTTTCTTTCTTTCGGCGGGGTAACATACGGTGGTTGAATTAAGGTCCGTTAAGTTCGATTTAACCCATGTCCCTGTGTTGGTAATTATACTTGTCCTAAAGAAAATGGCATTACTTTTTAACTCACCCTCGTAGTTTCATATTTTTGACATTCCCAAACGTTAATATTCAAAGCAGCAACAGAAAACAAAACTTTTGCAGGTGGTGTGTGGCATGAGAAAGGACAAAGGCAGGGAGACCCACGAATATTTATCATTGGTCTCAAGACGGCATATTGGTGGTAAAAAACAAAGCTCTCTCTGTGTGAGTTAACTGATGTCGGCGGAAAGAGAAGAAATCAAATACAGTCTTTTGCATAATGCAACCTGTCAAATACTACACATCTAAAAGAAGAAGAAGGAAAAAAGGCCACTGTTGAACTTTCTCGACCGTAGGAGCGGTGTTCAGTAAATTCTTATTCCTTAAAAAGATAAGACCATTAGACGATAGATAGGTTTGAATAATGCTTTATAGCGAGACAAATATATCATTAAGAATATTTTATTTTGCCAATGTTAAAAACATGAACATGCCTAGGTCTTAATGAACGCGGTGTCAAGATGTAAAAGAAGAAAAAAAAAAGAATGAATTGATAGAGGGGTCAAAATATGGGATTAATTAGGGTCAAGTGGTAAATGACATAATAGAAATTTGTTTAAATGTCTACAATTGTAAACTAATTCATTTCTTTTATTCAGTAAATTCACATTAGTATTTTGGAGATTATACAAATTTTCTTCGAGGCATAGTCTACAGTATATATATATATATATATGGTAGACGGTGGCAAGACTAATACGTCTATTTTGTAGAGAGAGGATCAATGGATTGACTTGGCAGTTGTATATAAAAATAATGCATGAAATAAAAGGAACTAGAAAAAAAATCACAGTAATTATTTAATTAATTTTTATTTTCCACAACTGACAATACTCAACTGCTGAAACCAATTTGTTTAAATGTCTACATTTGGAAACTAGTTAACTTCTTTTGTTCAGTAAATGCACATTCGTATTTTGGAAAATACACAATTTTTCTTTGATGCATAGTCTAGGGTATATATATATATATATATATATATATATATTATATATTATATATATTGTGTGTGTGTGTGTGTGTGTGTGTGTGTGTGTGTGTGTGTGTAACCAATAAGTGTAGGTAAATCCGTGGTGTTTATGGATAATTATCTTCAGAGGAGTAAACATCCTTATGTATAGTTTTTTCGTGGACAAGTATGTGAAATAAAATGAAATTAATCCGACAGTGTGAATTTGATATAATGAAAAAACAATAAACAAAAAACGTTGAGAGGAAGGCCCCGAAACGGTGCACATTCTCTCCTGATGATCCCATGCTTTTGTAAACATCATTTGTTTTTTCATTATATCAAATTCACACTGTCGGATTAATTTCATTTTATTTCACTTACTTGTCCACGAAAAAACTATACATAAGGATGTTTACTCCCCTGAAGATAATTATCCAAAAACACCACGGATTTACCTACACTTATTGGTTACTTATTTAATAGTTGGAGTGTATTACGAACAATTTTGATATTTTGATATACACTTTTTATATAATTATATAAGGTATAAATATAGAAAAACAATAATAAATATTGTCCTAACAGACACTTGCTTCAACTATGTAGGGTTTATAAAATGTAATTCAATTGAAATCGTTTTAAAATTAAAATGAAAGCAATTGTAAAAGGCATTGTATAAACACGAGTTATCATCAGAGCACATAACAAAAAAGATGAGCTCTGAAGATGACTAGTGTTTATAAAATGTCTTTTACAATTATTTTCATTTTAATTTTTAACTGATTTCAATTGAATTACATTTTATAAACCCCATATAAGTTGAAACAAGCACTTGTTAGCACAATATTATTGTTTTTCTATATCTATAACTCATACGGTCGGATTTATTCCATTCTTATATACTTCACATATATTTATTATCATTGGAACAATATAAATAAATATAAGTAAATAAACAATGTGTTTGATATGGCCTTAGCTGACAATTTTTGTGTCAGGGTTCGAATCACACACAGAGCAGTCTTCCTGTCTATAACTCTGCTGATGAGGCATAATATGTACATACAGAGATTGACTTTTTTTCGATTTGTTTAGCCTTACATTTGAACAAGTATGCCCGCCTAATTCATTAATTATCCATTAATTAATTTTCAAAATTAGGTATGTCTTCAATTAAGCACATATCCCCCCCTACAAAATATATATTATTCTAATTATTGTTGTTATTATTATTAGTGTTGTCATTATTGTTATTATTATTATCATTGTTTCCACTATTATTATTATCATTATTATTGTTGTTAATATTGTATAAATTAATAATAACAATAATAATAATAACAACAATAAACACAACCTCTCTCTCATATATATATATATATATATATATATATATATATATATATATATATATATATAGAGAGAGAGAGAGAGAGAGAGAGAGAGAGAGAGAGAGAGAGAGAGAGAGAGAGACGGTGACAAGAGTAAGACATTTCTATTTTGTAGAGAGACAGGATCAATGGATTGGCTTGGCAGTTGTGTATAAAAATATGCATGAGATCAGATGAACTAAAAAAATAAAAAAAATAATCCCAGTTTTAATTTATTTTTATTTTCCACAACTGACAACACTTAACTGCTGAAGCCAGCACGAACGCTGCAACAAAATAAAAAAAAATAATAATAATCTGTAGACACACACACACACACAAGCCTGTTGAATGCCGAGAAGAGAGCAGAGGAGGACAAGGGGGAGTAGAATGTTATTTTTTGTATGGGATTGAGAAAACCCCGATGGAAATATGGAAGCATGGAATAGAGGACTGGGGGTGTGTGTGAGGGGGTGAGAACAGGGGAAATAAAGTAAAATGAAAACCGGGAGACGCAACAGCAGCAACGGCAGCAGTAGCAGCAGCAGCAGCAGCACGTGTAGCAGCTAGAGTAAAGTAAAAATCGATAAAAGTGTCCCTTTTGATAGACCAAATACGAAGTGAAGGCACTCTTGGTAGCCAACCATTTTTTCTTCCCCAGTGGAACGGGGGAGTCTAAATACTATAGCCTCTCTCTCTCTCTCTCTCTCTCTCTCTCTCTCTCTCTCTCTCGTCTATATTTCTGTCTCTCATTTTCTCTCGGAGTTGTTTTCTCTCTCTCTCACACAGTTTTTATATTTATCTTTCTTGCTCCTCCTCTCTCTTTTTACGCATCCATTCGCCCCTATTTCACTCTCTCTCTCCTTTCACATCCTCTCCCCCCTCCGCATCTTTTTTCACCCCTCCATCTTTCTTTCACTCTCTCCCTCTGCATCTTCTTTTAAATTCCCCTTTCTCTCTCAGTTTTTTTTTTTATCACTCTCTCTCTCTCTCTCTCTCTCTCTCTCTCTCTCTCTCTCTCTCTCTGCTTTTCCACACTCTCTCTCTCTCTCTCTCTCTCTCTCTCCACCATCCCTCCCTCCCTCTCCTTTTACATCTCTCCCACTTCTCCCTCTCTCTTTCCATTCTATATTCATCCTATAGAAATACTACTTGTTGCTATGGATACAAATCGCAGCTTCAATTATACAATAATGCATCTTCCTCTTGCCTCTCCCTGTTACAGGTCAGAGAGGTTAATTCACGTTACACTACTGAATATAAACTCATCTGCACACGGTGATAGAGTTCGGCTCCCCCCCCCCTTTTTCGCCACTAAACATTCATTTAAAGAAAATTAAATAATAAAAAGAAAACAAGGAAAAGTTTAAAGAACTGACAATTGTTTCAATATTTTATCCATTGTCGGCGCTTTTTATGCAAACACGACAGTACCGAAGCTGAAACAAAGGCCGGATATTGTAGCAGAACACCCAAGCCATTGTTAGTCGTAACATAATTCAATCACCACTAGGTATGCCATTATTGGATTGGAGCCCAGTGCAATACGAGACTAAGCTATTATATGTCATAATTATAGTTGTTGTTGTTCTTCTTCATCATCATCATCATCATCAACATCATTACAATTATCATCATAATAATAATGGGATACTGAGAAGAATCCTGGTGGGCTGAAGAAGCTAGCTGTCACTTGGAATCCATTGAAGATCCTCGGCCACCGCCTTCTAGCACATATATGATAAAAAGGGTTGGGTTTACCATAAGGGCAATAGGGTTGAGACAATCATATAGGGACTAGGATTTGATGTAACCAGCCGATTGATCGGAGGAGACCTCTCTGACCGCCCGTCTAGCCTAAGTAAGGGCCAAAGTGGGGTGTTGCATGTCTTGGACTGCTCAGCCACCAGGGTTCGAGCCTTAAGCCTCACGGATCGCCATCCATGACCAACAGGTGGCCCTACTAGGGGGAGGGCCTTGCCCTTCTGCAGAGGTGCAGTCGGTATATTCTAAAGCCCCAGCCGACAATTTGTTTTGTATTTCAAAAGTATTAGTTTAAGTTTTGTTCATTTAAGTAAAAGGTAAAGTTGGTGGAGTATTGTCAATATCAGCCTAAATCAGGGAGATTGTTTAAGCGGAGGTGGAGCGTCACACCTACCGGCAGGTCCTCACTTTACCACATAGTACTGATGTAAAAACAAATAGTAGATAAATGAATAAAGACATGTGGTTTAATTGTTATCATCAAAGGAAATGAACTCCACGACACGAGTATGTTTGCACAGAGTTTTATATGAAGTATTCTTATCTAATACTAATAATTTACACACAATTCGTCCATCATCCATCCGGGCTATGTCCACTGGGTGGATGATGGGCGAAACCCGATGGACATCCTCTATGCAGAGCTTTCGTCTGGAAAGAGACAGATTGGTCGCCCCCAGCTGCGATTTAAGGATGTCTGCAAGAATGATCTCAGGTGCTTTGGCATTAGCCCTTCCACCTGGTAACATTTGACTCAGGACCACCTGGTGGCAGGCTCTCCGTAGCGGACTATTCATGTCTGAAGTCACCCTGGTACAACACCATGAAGCCAAGAGGCCCAGAAGAAAGCGACAGCAACAGAGCACCAGCACATCAACATCTTCAGGTACAGCCTTCACATGCGACATCTATGGTCAGGGCTGTTTTCCAAATATTGGACTTCACAGTCACAGAAGGTGCTGTCACAAGAAATATATAGTCTTCTGAGACAGCAATGTCATATGGTTTCAAGCATTCTTATCTAATACTAATAGCCATCTAAATCCAAATGTTTCACATTTCTAGCATTTACTGTTTTTGGTTTTTAATTCATACATAGGCATGAAATAACCTAGACACGTTGATATGCCGTTAAAATCCACCAACCAACCAGCCAGCCCAGCCATCTAAATCCAAATGTTTCACATTTCTAGCATTTACTGTTTTTGGTTTTTAATTCATACATAGGCATGAAATAAACCTAGACACGTTGATATGCCGTTAAAATCCACCAACCAACCAACCAGTCCAGCCATCTAAATCCAAATGTTTCACATTTCAAGCATTTACTGTTTTTGTTTTTTAATTCATACATAGGCATAAATAAGCCTAGACACGTTGATATGCCGTTAAAATCCACCAACCAACCAGCCCAGCCCTCTAAATCCAAATGTTTCACATTTCTAGCATTTACTGTTTTTGGTTTTTAATTCATACATAGGCATGAAATAAGCCTAGACACGTTGATATGCCGTTAAAATCCACCAACCAACCAGCCCAGCCATCTAAATCCAAATGTTTCACATTTCAAGCAATTACTGTTTTTGGTTTTTAATTCCTACAATCCTTAAAAGGCTTTTAGTAATCCACCATTTTTTTTTTTTAAATAAACCACTTTAATCTGTTTGTATGCCCCAACTACAGCCATGTTGGCACATTAAAGTTATTCGCTCGGAAGGACCTGCTCACAGGAATGTCTAATAGCCTCCTTTCAACAGTATTCAACTTGATTATCATATTCATTTAAATCAATACAATTAAGTCAGATTAATTTGTGTGCGTATACGCGTTTGTGTGCACATATGCATTTGTTGTCTGTGTGTGTGTGCATACGCGTTTGTGTGTGTATGTGTTTGTTGTGTGCTGCAAGGCAAACAAGCAAAGTTTGTCGGTAACCCGACAGCAGAGATGAAACACATTCCTTTGCAGTCGCTGCATCTTAGTAATTACAATTTAATAGCGCTTTGAAAGTTCTTTTGTCACCTCTTTAACTACCAATATTTTATTTATTGATGAAACCTGTGGAAATTTCTTTGCAATTTACATTATAATCATATAATATATATAATATATATATATATATATATATATATATATATAATATATAGAGAGAGAGAGAGAGAGAGAGAGAGAGAGAGAAAGA
>CM042168.1:15462692-15470192 GCA_023376005.1 Doryteuthis pealeii | reverse complement strand
GTCGTACCAACCGAAATAATCGATTAACACTATAACACTTGGCCAAAAGAAAAAAAATGTATATATATATATATATAATATATATATATATATATATATTATATATATAAACCGCTAAGATTGTCGAAAGCTAAAATATAAAAAGTACTTGATACCTAAGTTGAGCAAATAATAAAGTTAAACCTAATGAGTCAGATATACCTACTAATAGTTTCGCTTAGTAGCTCATCAGAGCAAGAATCTGTCTCTTGCCCCGATGAGCTACTAAGCAAAACTGTTAGTAGGTATATCAGATGCACATATATATATATATATATATATATATATATACCCTCTCCGCACGAGCAGGATGTGACACGCAAGGTCAATTTCGTAATCAGAGTTTAACAGGTTTGAATTCAGAGATTTCCTTCTCCAAGACTGGTTGCCTAACCAAGGTTATAGAGCCCAGTCTGCCCTATCATTTACCCATACCTTGGGGGAGAATAGTTGGATTCATACCTTTCCCAATGGTATTAGTACTATGTGAAATGCAAACAGCCTCATCCAGGATTTGAACTCATGCTATCGTGTCCATTTCATATATATATATATATATATATATACACTAGACAAAACGTGACCCATTGGGTCACCCATTGAGCTCTGGATACATAATTGGGATTAGGGAAAAGTGAGTTTGCAAAGCTGAAGAATTAAAAAAAATATATTCAAATTATTTTGTAAGACCTAATTTAAATTTAAATGGACCTGATCCTTGGAATTTTATTAAGAGACAAGATGTTGATAACTTACAGGCTAGCTGCTGCTGCTGAAACTTAACATACAAATATGTTTCACACTCTCCAATCTCTCTCTTTAACTCACAGAGAAACTATATATAAGGAAGAGGTAATCAAGATATACATAGAGAGGGAGAAAGTGACAGACAGAATGTGAAGTAAGAGACAGGTGAATTTTGACTTAATTGCAAATTACGACTAATTAAAACCAATCAAAATGGATTTTTTTTCAAACATAACTCAATCGTAAAACTAAGGAATATTTTAGTATGAATTTTGTGTTATTAAACTAAACAGGAAAAAAAAGCCTTTAGAAAACAATTACTGATTCACTCAGCTTTAGTATAATGATGATAATAATAATAATAATATCTCTCTTCTTCCCCTAATCCACCCCTCTCCCGTAAAACACTTGTATGATGCCTTAATGATCAAATAAACGACTGATGATGCTGAGCTTAACGCTTAGCGAAATATATCTCCTACATACACTTGTCTGAGTTTTGTTCCTGTGTTCCATACATCTCGACTACATTCTGTCGGATTTACTCCAATCCCCCTTCTTCTTCATTATATATATATACATAAGGGCCGGGTTAGCTCAGTCGGTAGAGCGTTCGACTAGAAACCACAAGGTTCCTAGTTCGATACCGGTCCTCACCAACTCATCGTAATGAGTAGCACAGGGATCTGTGCGGTAAAGTAAGGAGCTGATTGTAGGTGTGGCGCTCCACCTTAGATGCTAAAACAATCTCCTTGGTCTAGCGCTATTGAAAAGGGGATAGACTCCCTCGCTGATTGGTTGATACCGACTTTAGGCCGCCTCGTCGACTTTACTTACTTTACTTATATATATATATATATATATATATATATATATATATATATTTCTAAGCCGACAGGGCATTGAGATATCTCTTCATCCATCCTCAAAATGCAAAAAGTGTGAAAAGCATTGTATTAGAATAAAGGTGAAGCCTTAAAACTGAGTCTTCTTTTTATCATCCTCCCCATTGTCTTTTCGTCTGTCTAAATCCGGATTCGGCCAAGCCCAGCATCCCAATTTTCAGGCACCATTGACCAGACGTCTTTATTTATTTAGTCAGATAGTCAAATATCATAAACAAAATGTCTCCTCTGTCTTTCTCTTCCTTTCTCCTAAACCAAAGCAAATGTGCCCAGAAGTCAATTAACCGAAGTGTACATATACACACTAACGCAATTGCACTCAAAACAAAAACAAACATCACATTTTTCTTTTCTTTTTTAGATAAGAGAGACGTAAAACCCCCATTCGACGCTGCTTACCATAATTGGGAGTAACAGCTTTGCTTCAGGGGTTGTGTTCATGTTTAAAAAGAAAAATAGAAGAGGGTAAAAATAAACGAGGAAGCCATTTTTTTAGGCAGTAACAAGCTCAGAATAAAACCCACAAAACATTCTTGACAGACAAAAAATTAGCCAAAAGGTTACAATATATATATATATATATATATATATATATATATACACTGTAGTGTGATTCTTGCAAACATTGTAAGGTCAATGTTAAAAGTTACAGCTTACAAAAAAGACATAGGTATTATCCGGAAAGAAATATCTTAGGTACTATTCGCAGAGTTCCGTCCCGGCCTCCTGCCTTTAAAAAACGCTAGGCGGTGATAGGTAAAAAAAAAAAAACCAAACCCACCTATGAATGAAGTCCCTAGCTGAAGCGGTGCCTGCTGTATATGAAAAAATAATTTGTCGATTGAAGGCGTTTTTTTATCGACAAATTATTTTTTTAGTGGTTTGAAAGCGTTAAAAGTAAGCCATATTTTTTTAAGAAAAAAAAAAAACAGCGCTTAAGGCGTTTTTCCAAAAAAGTTAATGAGATATTTTACCACCTCCAGTTTTTCTCGACAAGTAAATGTAAATATTTTAACCTTTTAAAAATATGCCTTACTTTTAACGCTTTCAAACCACTAAAAAAATACTTTGTCGATAAAAACGCCTTCAATCGACAAATTATTTTTTCATATACAGCAGGCACCGCTTCAGCTAGGGACTTCATTCATAGGTGGATTTGTTTTTTTACCTATCACCGCCTAGCGTTTTTTAAGGCAGGAGGCCAGCATGGAATTCAGGATCTGTCTGTAACCGAAACTACGCCACTGCTTACGTCACAATACCCTCAGGAAATACGTAAGTTTATCAATGAGTATTTAATTCATAGTCAACTTAGTTGCAGTTTATCGTCATACCCGGGACATTAAAACCCTCAGTCACCGCCTTCTAGCACATATATGATATGGGTTGTGGTTTAGCCATACGGGCAATAGGGTTGGGACAATCATATAGGTGCTAAGGCTTGACGTGACTAACCGAGTGATCAAAGGAGGCCTCTCCGACCGCCCGTCTAGCCTAACTAAACGTCAAAGTGGAGTGTTTTATCAACGCCCCCTAAACTACTTTATCACGTCATCACGGGTCGTCACTCACGGCCAAACAGGTGGTCCCATTATGGGGGAGGGGGGCCTTACTCCTCTGTAGAGGTGCAGTCGGTGTATTCTATTGCCCCACTGATAGGGCGGCCTACGCGTTGGTAATTCTAAAAAGTAAGTGAATGCTAGTGAACTGAGTTAGTAGATAGGAATGTGACAAGAGGTTTGTGCTCAATTCGTTATAGTAATATATGTAGGTAAAAATAAAAATAAATTGTTTATAGGTATTCACATACGCACATACATATATATATATATATATATATATATATATATATATATATATATATATATATATATATATAACTTTTTTCTTTTTACTGTTTTCACAGAGTGTTGCCTACCACCTGCGGTTCGGAAAAAGAGAAAAATCGGGGGAAAAAATGAAAAAAAAAAAAAAGAAAAAATGAGTGCTTGTGATTGTATTGTTGGTTGGTTGGTTGGATTTTATGGCATGTCAACTCTTGTTGGGTTATTTCATGCCGAAGACTTTTTTTTTATTCATACTTGTTAGGTATTCAATTTTTTAACACATTTAAAATCTATTTAAACCATAGATGGGATCCTAACAGGTACTATATAATCCAGGGGAATGTGGAGTACCCCTTTATCGCCATTACTCCCAGGTCCACCCTGACCTGGAGTAGTAGTAACTGTTAGGGTCCCATCTATGGGTTAAATACATTTTTTTAAATGAATATTAAATTTGAAAATTAAGATCGGAAGAACGATAATGAGAAAGTAAGGCATTTTTTTTTTCAAGTGTCGGGAAAGAAAGGACTTGCCAGTGTATGTCTGAGGTTACAGCACCGGTCACCAACCTGGGATCGCATGAGGCTATTTGCATTTCACATAATTCACGAAACGGTTATCGTCGTACGAAATGAACACATCGACCCGAGTCCAAGCAAGGAAGTATCCTTAATCAGATCTAACACACGTTTAGCTTGCTTTAAGTTAGCCTAACGGAATATATATATATATATATATATATATTATAATATATATATATATATATACATACATACAGGGTGTGACATAAGTAACGCCCTTTTTAATTTCATATCTTATGGGATAAGAGTTAGGGAATGGTTAAATGAACATTTGAATGTAGATGGATAGGACGAAGAGGACCAATTGAATGGACATCACGTTCACAAGACCTAACACCACCAGACTTTCTTTTTTTTTTTTTTTGTGGTGTGTATTGAAAGATCAGGTTTACAATCTTAAGCCGAAAATAATCCCAGAATTAAAGAATGCAATTTCATATAAATTTCATGAAATTACCATTGAAATGTGTCAAAATGTTTGTAAAAGTGTTGCTGGTAGAGTTCAGAATTGTATGGAACATTTTGAACATCTCAAATAAATGACTAAATTCTAAAACTTTATATCTTTTGTAACTTTTTTTTCTTAAATTTGGTTTGATTTCATTTGTATTGAACATTATTAAACCGAATAAGCATTATATCAATTTTGTTAATATATTATATTAATCCATTAACCTGTGGCAATACATTCATGTTCGAAAAAAATAAAGGATAATCAAAAAGGCTTCAATTTTGTTCCACTTAAACAAAGAGCGTCACTTATGCCGCACCGTGTGTGTATATATATATATATATATATATATATATATATATATATATATATATATGTGTGTGTGTGTGTGTGTGTGTGTGTGTGTGTGTGAACAACTCTAACATTCTGCTGTTGTAAAAAAGGTCCAAATTAGCATGTACTCATAGGTGTACACAGTTACCGGTGGGTATAAATAGATCTATAACCGCAAGATGACAGATTTTTAAGCCCTTTTTTTACCAATTATATATACATATCATCATTATTATTATGGAAATTCGGTGTCTGTCTGTAACCGAAACTACGCCACTGCTTACGTCATTATACCTTCAGGAATTGCATAAGTTTATAAATGAGCATTTGATTTATAGACAAAAATCATTAAAACATAGAATTAATCTAATTTATTAACGATGTCTCTATGAAAAGCTGAGCTAGATTTGCCTCAAAAAACATTCCATGTTATTTAGTGTGTTTAATAATGCAAATTACTATTCCCGTTCACACTGTAAACCGCTATTTTGTTGTGTATATAAATACAATTGCATGTTATTACTATGTAGATATGATCAGCAGTATTAATAATGTAAAACAATTTTATTAATAATTGAGATTTAAATAAAAAATAAAATCATGGAGAATGTGACGTAAATATCTAAGGGAATCTTCTGACTTGAGTAGTGATATAGTTTCGGTTACAGAGAGACAAACACACAATCTCCATTAAAATAGCATATAACTTTTCCTTGTGAGATGTCAGGTGCGAGTTTAAGTAAACTAACTCCCACTATTGCTACTACTAGGCTCGTGTAGGCTTTATTACCTGTCCCAGAAAAGAAATGAACCAGACGAGACGAGACGTTTTAACAGGTGAATATTTTTGCTAAAGAAAAAGAGCCAAGTCAGGCGGAAGTTTCTTAGTTTACAGAGAAATATTTATAAATGTCTCTGTATATTTTCAACAAGTCTACTATAGAAACCCTCGCTATAACTAAAGTGGTGGGTATGGGGGGGGGGGTGCAGTAATTATTCGTGTACTTAGTACTAACAGGACCCGTGCATTAGGGTAGATCGATTTTTGAACTGTAATGTCTCCCACGTGGCGAAGATTGCAAATTAACATAAAGAATTACAACACAAAATATTTTAAATGAAAAAAATAGTTAACCTTGTTCGGCTAAACTTGCAAATCAGTCGGAAAATTAGGGTGGCCCAGAAAAAACAGAACCCACAAATGTTGTAATAAAACTGTTAATTTTAACTAGGGAGGTTTAGGGTTAAGGTTAGTTTAATGGGAAAATAAATAATTTGGGTTCTGTTTTTTCTGGGTCACCCTGTATACAGGGTGACCCAGAAATAAACAGAACCCACACATTTTGTAATAAAACTTAATTTTAACTGGGGGGTTTAGGGTTGGGGTTACGATTACGGTTGGGGTTTAGGGTTAGTTTAATGGGAAAATAAATGAATAATTTGGGTTCTATTTTTTCTGGGTCACCCTGTAATATGTTTTAATTTTCCAACCGATTTGCAAGTTTAGCCCCTTGTTCATTTTCAATTAACTGCTCTTTATTTTAATTTACTGCGTTTTTATTTTATTTATTTATTTTTTTTATCTAAATATTTGATTCACTATTTTTTTTATTCCTATTTATTTAGTATTAAAATCCTCGCATTTTAAATTTTTTAAAAAGAAAAGAAAACGCTCTCTTTAATTTTTAAACCAATCCGATTTAACATTTTGTTTTTAACTCTTTACGTTTTATTTTTAGATTTAACAAAAAAAAAAATTCGTTTCACTTTAAACTCCTTGACATGATTTAAATTTTCCCTTTCTTTCTTTCTTTCTTTCTTTCATTTAAATTCATTTTTCTCCCTTGCCAGATAATCTCTTCTTTCTACCGTAATAATACAATTTCTTGTTCCTTTCTTTTCGTTCAAATATTTTTACCATCTTTATTCAATTTTACAAGAGATTATTGCAATTTTAAAGCCAATTAAGATTGAAACCTAAGACACACCTCCGACCTGCCGACGGGGCTTTGAATACGCTGACTACATTCCCTGCAAGTGGTAGTAAATGTTAGGACCCCATCTATGTCAAATAGACTGGGGGGGTGTGGTATAATGGTTATAATCGTAGGAATTGGACTTGTCGTCCCGAGTTCAAATCCCCGATGTTTGTATTTCACATAGTGCTAATACCCTTGGAAAAGGTATGTATCCAACTATCCTCCCTCCAGCTATGGGTAAATATTAGGGTAGACTGGGCTCTTTAACTTTGGTTAGGGAACCAGTCTAGGAGAAGGAAAACTCTGAATTCAAACCTGTTAAACTCTGCTTAATAAATTGACCTTGTGTCACATCCTGATCGTGGAGGGTGTGGAATATATATATATATATATATATGAAAGGTAAAATGGATATGTATCCGACAATATGTGTAGAAAGTTTGTAGAAAAAACAAGATGTTAAAAGTTTTGCTGACAGAAATCTGTTTCGACCATATGAAGAGGTCTTTATCAAAGCAACATTGTAAACGAAAAGACGAAATAAAATTGTATATGACAAGCATATATAATTATATATATATGTATAGACAGGTATATATAATTTTATTTCATCTTTCCGTTTACAATGTTGCTTTGATA
>CM042168.1:15452692-15460192 GCA_023376005.1 Doryteuthis pealeii | reverse complement strand
GGTCAAAGTGATACCAATTGTAGTTGGTGCACTTGGAACAGTCTCAAAAAGCATGGAAAAAAGAATGGAGGAACTGGACATCAGAGGAACAATTGAGACCATCCAGACTACTGCATGGCTGCAATCGGCTAGAATACTCAGAAGTGTCCTGGAGATCTGAGGTGACCTGTTGTCACTAAGACTCCAGTAAAATACCATCAGATAACGCTGGCATGAAAAACTCACATAATAATAATATTGGAACAGTCCCAATCCTAGTTTTGATTGACAAGAGCAAGACTTGTCATCTCAGGGATTTTGCTGTCCCAATCACTTGGACCTTGCCAGAGAACTGAGAAAACTGTGGCGGAACATGAGGGTGAAGGTCGTACCAATTGTAATTGTGGCCCTTGGAACGATCCCCAGGGATTTGGAAAAGAGTCTGAATGAATTGGAAATCAGAGGAAGGGTAGAGACCATCCAGACTACAGCATTATTGAGATCGGCTGGAATACTCAGAAGAGTCCTGGAGACCTGAAGAGACTTGCTGTCACTCAGCCTCCAGTGAACCACCGGCTACCGCGGGTGTGAAAAACTCGAATGGAGTGAAATAATGAAATTAAATGTTTGTTTATTGTAAGTCTTTTTATTCAGTAAACAGTTTTATATTTTGATTATATAAAAAAAAGCAAAGAATATTTCTTTTTTATTATCTGAAATGAAGCAGCAAAATGTGGTTTTATGTTTTTTTTTTAAGAGTGTCCATTCTCTCTGAACTTGAAAGTCACCAGACCTGTGAAGATTCTATCATAAATAATACATTAAGATATTCAGACCAGTGATTTTTTTGCATTAGTATCTTCATCACAGGTGTTAGAGTAACAATATTTCAGTCTATCTATCTATATATCTGTCTCTCTATCATAAGGATATATATGCAAGATATATGACAGAGTTATGTTAAATATACAGTATATGAGAAATATATTCATAAATATGTGTGTGTGCATGCGCGCACATGCAATATATGAGATATATATACATAATATATATGAATATGTGATATATCTTATTATAATGGAGATTGTGGGTTTGTCTGTCTGTAACCGAAACTATATTACTATACAAGTCACAATTCCCTTTGTTATTTACATCACATTCTCCATGATTTTATTTTTAATTTAAACTTCAATTATTAATAAAATTGTTATACATCATTAAGACTGCTGACCATATCTACATACTAATAACATGCAATTATATTTATATATACAACAAAATAGCGGTTTACAGTGTGAATGGGAGGGCTAATTTACATATTGATCTTAAAAATTTGATTTTAATAAATATGTGCTTGGTATTATTGATTTCTAATTGTTTGGTTTTATCTTATTGAATATGAGCAAAAATCTCAGGGATAAATCCATTAACAAGAAGAAATAACTGTAAATTTATTCTTTACTTCCTATTTTAACTAAAGAGTTAAATTAGGAAAATTTACCAATGAAAGACGGGAGTAATGGAAAATGATGGAAGAGTTGGTTTCAAAGTTGTTCTATTTTTCGATTATACCCCCTCTGTTCCAAATCTTTTTATCTGCATTCTTATTCAGTTTCATTAGCCTTTCTAATTTAATATGATATTTCATTATATTAAAACTTAAATACTTGCACCCGGAGGGTGCATATATTTGCTAGTATATATAATATATATGAATATGTGATATATATATTATATATATGAGATGTAGTAAAGAATAGAGGGAAAATGTGGACAAAGGAACAAACTCAGACAAGTATATGTAGGATACATATACTTGTCTGTTTGTTCCTTTGTCCACATTTTCCCCTCTATTCTTTATTATATTCTGTCAGATTTACTCCAATCCTCCTATATATGAGATATATTATATATATGTATATATGTGATATATATATGTATATATATGATATATATACACACACATATATATAATATATATAATATATATATATGATATATATAATGTGTATTTGATATATATGATGTGTATATGATATATATATATATACATACACACACATATAAATGAATATATGATATATTTGTGATATATATTTATATAAGAATATTTGATTTATATGAATATATAATATATATATATATATGATGCATATATGAATACTGGGCTAGTGGTTAGAGTCATGGAAAATGGACACGTTGATTTGAGTTCAATTCCTAGACGAAGCTGTTGGCATTTCACATAGGCAGACTGGGCCCTTCAGCCTTGGGTAGGTAACCAGTCTAGCAGAGGGATAACTCTGAATTTAAAATTCCTGAGGTCAGTCGTTGATTGGGTTTGTGGCAACCCTTGATGCACCAATTCTTTCCTATCGACTGTGCCAAAAAGTGCGGATGGTCAAACACAAGCCTTCACCACTATAAACAAATCACTGTGTGGGTGTTCATTGTATGAACCCTCATGCCTCGAAATTGACGAGAGAGTCCATAATGAATACATGATATATATATAAATATATGATGACAAGCTTGAAAGCCTCCCAAAGTGATTATTCCTGATATTTATAGCTGAAAATGAAAAAAAATGTGAATCTTTCTTTTTTAACATCTAAAAAAGATTATTTCTTCTCATGATATTATTCCCAACATTGATACCTGAAAATCTGAAGTATATGAATTTAAAAAAATATATTTTCATTTAATTTTAATATTTTTCTTAAATTTTGCTTAGATTTAGTATTATTTCAATTTTAACATTTTTCTTTAATTTTAATACATTTCTTTAATTTTAACTTTTTCTTTAATTTTAATTTTCTTTAATTTTAACTTTTTCTTTAATTTTAATACATTTCTTAATTTTAACATTTTTCTTTAATTTTAATACATTTCTTTAATTTTAACTTTTTTCTTTAATTTTAATACATTTCTTTTTTAACTTTTTTCTTTAATTTTAAATTTTAACATTTTTCTTTAATTTTAATACATTTCTTTAATTTTTTTTCTTTAATTTTAATACATTTCTTTAATTTTAACTTTTTTCTTTAATTTAATACATTTCTTTAATTTTAACTTTTTTCTTTAATTTTAATACATTTCTTAATTTTAACTTTTTCTTTAATTTTAATACATTTCTTTAATTTTAACTTTTTTCTTTCTTTAATTTTAACTTTTTTCTTTGATTTGAAAACTTTTTGATGATTCTAACATTTTTTTAAAACTTTTACATTTTTCTTTAATTTTAAAACTTTTTCATAATTCTAATCTTTTTTCTTTGATTCTATCATGTTCTTTTAATTCTTCAATTTTTCTTTAATTTTTACATTTTTCATAAAGTTCAAAAATTTTCTGTAATTTCAATATTTTTTTCAAAGATTTTAAATCTTTTCTTTAATTTTAAAATATCTATTATTTCAATTTTTTTTTAAATTTTCACCCTTTTTTTATTTCAATTTTTTGCTTTAATTTTATCACATTCCTTCAATTTTAGCACTTTTCCATAATTTTAATACTTTAATTCTAACATTTTTACATTTTCCTTAAAACTTTTCTATAATTTAAACACTTTTCTTTAGTTTTAATATTTTTCTTTGATTTTAAAATATTAATTCAATTTTTAACTCTTTTCTTTAGTTTTAACCCTTTTTTAAAATTCTAATTAATATAATTTAACATTTTTCTTTAAAACTTTTCAATAAACACTTTTCTTTAATTTTATCACTTTTCTTTGATTTTATCACTTCTTTAGGTTTGATATTTTTCTTTAACTTTATAAGTTTTCTTTCAATTTTAATACTTTAATTTTATTATTTTTCTTTAATTTTAACATTTGGTTTTTAATCTTAAAATATTCCTTCAATTTTAATACTTTTCTTCATTTTAACATTTGGTTTTTAATCTTAAATATTCCTTCAATTTTAATACTTTTCTTCAATTTTAACATTTGGTTTTTAATCTTAAAATATTCCTTCAATTTTAATACTTTTCTTCAATTTTAACATTTGGTTTTAATCTTAAAATATTCCTTCAATTTTAATACTTTTCTTCAATTTTAACATTTGGTTTTTAATCTTAAAATATTCCTTCAATTTTAATACTTTTCTTCAATTTTAACATTTGGTTTTTAATCTTAAAATATTCCTTCAATTTTAATACTTTTCTTTAATTTTAATACTTTAATTTTTACATTATTAAAAAATTTTTCTCTAATTTTAACACTTTCCTTTAATTCTATCACTTCTTTAGTTTTAATATTTTTAAAAAAAATCTTTTAATTTTATGAGTATTCTATTAATTTTAACATTTTTCTTTAATCTTAACTTTTTTTAATCTTCTTTCAATTTTAATACTTTTCTTAAATCTTAAAATATTCATTAAATTCCATCATTTTTCTTCAAGTTTTTTTTCTCCATGAGATCAACAATGTAAAAAGAGAGGTACTCACCTGAGACGGATACCTGTAAAGATCCGTTCCGAGCCACATCTGAATTTAATCTTGAATCCAAAGTAATATCCCCAGTTGATGAATTTAGGTGCAAGAGGTTACCCTCATTGCCGGAAATAAATGAATATATAAGTGTATCTCGATTGATCTCATCTTCGTCATAGGCAGGAATTTTTCCGATGACTCCAGTCGGAAAATAATTAACAAAATTGTTGACGATAATCGTGAAGTCATGTAGTTGCGGTTTATTATCATTGATATCCACGACACTAATGATGACCGTTACATCCGAGAAAAGTGGTTCGGAAATGGCCCGCAGCGAGAGCCGGTAGAATTTTTTGTCGGACTCATAATCCATGTCCACCTTGGAAATAATAATAGCGGCCGAGCCCGGTCGACCACTCAACTCGAACGCATCGCGATCCCCTTCGTTTTTGAGCTCGTACTCAATCTCAGCATTTTCGCCAACGTCGGGGTCATTGGCCGTGAGTTTGGCCACTGTTGAGCCAATAGGGCTATTTTCCGCTATGCTTACTCGAATTTCATGGGCTTCAAACATTGGTTTATTATCATTGACGTCTTCTACCTTTATATCGATAATGACCGACGATGATAAAGGGTTACCACCTCTGTCGACTGCGTAAGCTACTAGTTCATAACTAGCCACACGTTCACGGTCAAGTTTTTTATTCGTCCGGATTGCACCCTGTGTGCTGTCAATAACAAAGTCCCCGTTACCGTCATCTCCATTTTTAAAAGTATAATAAATCTGACCGTTGCGTCCTGCATCTTTGTCTCTGGCCGAGATCTCCACCACTCGGGTTCCAATCTCAGCCGACTCCAGGATACTCCCCGAGTAGCGTACCTTCTTAAATTCTGGCCGGTTGTCATTCTCGTCTTCGACAATGATCACAAGATCCGTGGTGTCCATTTTGGCCGGTTTACCCTGATCAGTGGCCGTCACACTCACTGTGTAACCAGCTTGCTTTTCCCGGTCAAGTACGGTCCTCGTGCGCACAATTCCAGAGTTAGGGTCCACAGCAAAAACATCCGTGGGGTCCATGCTGTAGGTAATCCGTGCATTTTCCCCTACGTCTTTGTCAAGGGCAAAAACCTCATAGATGGACTTTCCAACAGGTACGTCTTCTGAGACACTAATACGGTACGGTGTATTTTGAAACTTCGGCCGATACCGATTGGTGTCGATGATCTGAATAACCACTTCTGCAATATCTTGGTTTCCGCTCGGGTCGGTGGCGGTCACCGTCAACATGTACTTGCTATGTTCCCGGTAGTTCAACGATTTTGCAACCAATATGATTCCTTCATTTGTAATAATCCGAAAGGCGTTCTTGATATTACCATCAGTGATACGATACGTGAGAACAGCGTTTTCTCCCTCATCTCGGTCGGTTGCGGTCACGATAACTACGCGTACCCCAGGATTAGTTTCTTCGGACACGTTTACATGGTAGACTTTCGGATTGAAGATTGGCGCGTTGTCGTTGGCGTCTCGGATATCCAGGATCACCTCGGTTGTGGCAGACTTTGGCGGAACACCCGCATCCTTCACTTCCACGATAAATCTGTACGATGTCGCATTTTCCCGATCCAAGATGGCAGTCGTCCGTATCCAGCCGGTCTTTGGGTCGATCGTAAGGGGCAGGTATGCCGGTTTGTCGACAATCTTAAAGGTCATACGAGCATTCATACCAGAGTCGGGATCAAACGCCTGCACTTGGCGGATACTTGTGTTGATAGGTTTGTTCTCCATTATCGACTCATGATAAGTCCCCAGAAAAGTAGGGGCATTATCGTTTACGTCTTCAACCCTGATGTTGACCGTTGTGCTGTTAGTTTTGGGCGGGGAACCACTATCTTGGGCTCGGATTTTCAGCGTGTATTGGTTTGTGTCCTCGTAGTCCAAAGGTTTCTGTAACGAGAGCCCCCCAGTCAAGGAGTTGATTTTAAAGAAGTCCTGGCTATTTCCGCCGGAGATGGTGTAGGTGATCTTGGCATTATCACCATCATCCTTATCATAAGCAGAAATATTCAATATAATCGGTTTGAGACTCACGTCGATGTCTTCAGGTATCGACTTTGAGTAAGATTTCGACTCGAACTGCGGATAATTGTCGTTCTCATCGGTGATTGTGATCTGAACGGTAGCCGTCGACGACCGTCGCTTGGATATGATGCCCTGATCCATCGCCTGGACAATCATATTGTAAAAGCTGACCGTCTCCCGGTCGAGGGCCTTCCGTGTCTGGATAGTCCCTCTCGACGGATCGATGGAGAATGCGTCGTTCGGAGGGTCCGGGTTCAATATCGAGTACTGGATCCTCGCATTGTCGAGCTCGTCCTTGTCAGTGGCCCTCACTGTGAGGATGACCGACTTGAGGTCGATGTTTTCGGGGATGTCCTCCGTGTAGATGTCCTTCTCGAACAGCGGTGTGTGGTCGTTGTCGTCTGTGACCGTGATGGTCAATGAGGCGCTGCCACTTTTGCGAGGGATGCCGTTGTCGGTGGCGATGATGGTGAAGTAATGTCGAGGGATTTGCTCACGGTCAAGTTTAGTCAGTGTGGTAATCCTTCCTGATGTTCGGTCAATCGTGAACATGGACTGACTCCGGGCATCTTGGGAAGCAATGAGACTGTAAGTCAGCATCCCTGCATCTTCAGTGTCTGTGTCGGTGGCCGTTATAATACCTACCAAGACACCTTTCTCGACCTCCTCCATCACTCGTTTATGGTAATGGTCTGGGACGAAGTAAGGCGCAACATTATTCGTGGCCCTTCTGTGACGCCTGCGACGGGTCACTTTTGATTTAGGGACAGAGGCAGGGTTTTTGTGAAGGTGGTACAAGATCTTAAAAGAGACTTTGGCGATGTGTTTTTTGCTGCATTCGTATTCGACATCCCCGTGGATGATCAGTGCACTATCTTTTGGCTCGAGAAGTGTTTTGGCAATTATGGTTTGATTTTGAGAATCGACCAGATAGTCTCTTGTGTTGTGAACGGTCACACCACAAAGGCTTTTTCGTGGCGAGGCCGGGATAAATCTTTCTACTGAGAGTAGA
>CM042168.1:15435192-15447692 GCA_023376005.1 Doryteuthis pealeii | reverse complement strand
TAATAATAATAATAATGATATATGAAATGATAATGATAATATAATATAATAAAAATATGTATATAAAAATGTAAAGTAAATGATTAATAATTTTTTATATTATTATATTACTATATTAGGTATACCCAAAATTGACCTAAAATCCCTTTTTGACTAAATGAATAATAATTGAGAAAATAATTTACCAAAAATCAGGGAATTATCGGATTTTGAATGAAAATTTCAGTGATGATTTATCAATAAATGCACTGTATAATGCATTATTTATTTTATTTCCAAACTTTCTGATTTTTTTTTCAGGCCTATTTGTGGGGCGTAAAATCTCGGTGAGTTGGTCAGCGTTTGGTGCTTATTACAGTAGAAATAAACAGATAAAAGGCCGAAGTTGTGAATACAAAACATAATTTTAAGGGGGATTTTCTATGAGAAAATAATTACCGAAAATCGGAAAAGAAAATTTAAAAGAAAAAAAATTTTTTTTTTAGATTTCTTTTTTACTCATTTCGATAATTATTTAATTGGCTATTATCTCATAAAAGAAAAAATTATACATCGATATTTTTTCTGCTTCTTGTGATGAAAAAGGGCGAAAGAGAAACAATGAACATTCCTAAAACATTAGAATTATTTTAAGAGAAACAAAGGAAAATATAATAACACTTGGAGAGAAGGAGAATTACAAATACTTAGGAATCTTAGAAGTGGACACCGTCAAACATATAGAGATGAAAGAAAGAGTTAAAAAAAGGGACCATATGATCTTTAGGCACCCCTTCCGCGATCTCGACTCACAAGGACACTTTTCTCATTTACACCGTAAAAATCCGGTTTTGTTTTGTTTTGTTTTACGGCATATCAACCTCAGTGGGTCATTTAATGCCGATAAAGTTTTGAAATAAATCAATTCTTAATGGCTAATACAATTTTGTTTATAAACTCATGTTTTTCTATTTAACCCATAGATGGGACCCTAACAGGTACTAACACTCCTGGTCAGAGTGGACCAGGGAGCAATGGTGATGAAGGGGTGCTCCACATTCCCCCAAACCTCCAAAAATGGAACCTCACCATCAGATAGAGTTTAATGTCATTCTCAGGATATGTAGACCCTCAGCCACCGCCTTCTAGCACTCATATGATAAAAAGAGACTGGGGCTTGCCATAAGGGCAATAGGGTTGGGAAAATCATATAGATGCTAGGGCTTGACGTGACCAGCCGATTGATCGGAGGGGGCCTCTCCGACCGCCCGTCTAGCCCAAGATAGGACCAAAGTAGAGTATTGCAAGTCATGAACTGCTCATCCACCTGGGCTCTATCCTTAAGCATCACGGGTCGCCACCCACGGCCAACAGGTGGCCCCATTCAGGGAGTCTTACCCCTCTGCAGAGGAGCAGTCGGTGCATTCTAACGCCCCACCGACAGGGCGGAGAATCCGGTTGTTTGTTAGTGGTTAGTTTGTTAGGGGTTAGTTTTATAATTTTTTTTAAAAACTCTAAAAATCGTCTGTTAACAATTAACTGGATTTGACGGTGTAGATGGAAAAATGTCCCCACGAATCGAGATCGCAAAAGGGGTGCCTAAAGGTCATATGGTAAATTTCTTGAAACCAATATCTGCATCAGAAATCTTATCAAGTTAATAAAAACCAGGGTCGTCCCCATTATAAGATACTCTGGACCATTCTTAAAATGGACAAGGGGAAACTCCAACAGATAGACCAAAAGACAAGAAAGTTTAATGACAATTCACAACACATTACACTGGAGTTATAATAGACAGGCTGTATGTATCAAGAAAGGGAGGTAGAAAAGATCTCGCCGACATATGTTGCGTATCTTGCAACGGAAGATTCCTCTTCCGGTCAAAAGAGAAAGATAAAAATATATATTAAAAAAAAAAGGGAGAACGGAAGAGAGGTCTTCCGGTCAATAAGCAGAGAGAAGATGAAGAAATAGATAAAAGAAAAAAGGAAAACGGAAGCAGAGTCTTCCGGTGAGAGGCGGAGAGAAAGATAAAGAAATATATAACAAATGTCCGTTATCAGATCAAACGATAAATACGTGGGCATGGTTTTTTGTATAAAAAGGCTAATGGATGAAGGAAGTGAGATCAGTCCCCAGCAGCAGCCGAGAAGATAACCTCGTCTCCGTCAACCACTCGGAAGTTCATTGTGAACACTGCGCTCTTCGCTAGCCACCCGGCATTTTCATTGTGTCGCCCCTCACCACCCACACACCAAAGAAAATAAAAACGGGTCCTATTTTTATATATACGTGTCTGTGGTTTTATTAAAGTCCAGTCAAGCGGCTATACAACACATAGAGGAATGCATAGATGCCACAATCCAGTGACTCAAAGAATACAAAAAAAAAGAGCAAGTAAAGATTAATTACGGCAGCCAATAACAGTAGCTGCAGCATATGGAAGTAGAAAAACAACTAAAAACAAGGAAACAAAATGGAAAAATAAAACAATTATATGGAAACTTCGAGTGACAAATTGGGGAGATTGCACACGAAAATAATATGGACATGGTTAGAAAAGGAAACCGCAAGAGAGAAACTGGGTCGCTCATAATTGCAGTAAAAACAATTCCATAAGAACAAATTATATCAGAGCAAAAATAGATAAGACACAACTTAACAGTAAATGTAGGGTGTGTAGAAACAGAGTTGAAACCATGTATGAAGTGAATGTAGCAAACTAGCTCAACGAGAATACAAGGCTAGGCACGACTGGGTTGGGAAGGTGATCCACCGGAAATTGTGCAAGAAACTAAATTTTGACTATACAACAAAATTGTATATGGGACTTTGAGGTACAGACGGATCACCTAATCCCAGCCAGGAGACCAGACCTGGTGCTGATCAACAAGAAGAAGAGAACTTGTCATCTCGTGGATTTTGTCGTCCCGGTCGATCACCGAGTGAATGTGAAAGAAACCGAAAAGATAGACAAATACTTTACCTTGTCAGAGAACTAAGAAAATGCGGAACATGAAAGTGAAGATCGTGCCAATTGTTATTGGGGCCCTTGGAACGGTCTCCAGGGGTCTGGAAAAAGAGTCTGGATGAAGAGGAAATTAGAGGAAGAATCGAGACCATTTAGACTACAGCATTGTTGTGATCGGCTGGAATTCTCAGAAGAGTCCTGGAGATCTGAGGAGACTTGCTGTCACTCAGCCTCCAGTGATCCACCGGCTAAGGCGATGTGAAAAACTCGAATGGAGTGAAATAATAATAATAATAATAATAATAATAATAATAATAATAGCAACAACTAGCGGGACCTGTGGATATATCACAGAATGATATTTTAACTATTACAACGTTTAGTCTGCAGAGCACCCGCCTAGGAATCGCCAGGTTCCTGGTTCGATACCGGTCCCCGCCAACTCAGCCCTTGAGTAGCACAGATATATGTGGAAAAGTGTTCTATACGGTAAAGTGGGGATCTAACGGTAGGTATGGCGCTCCATCTCAGCAAAAGCAACCCTAATGGTCTAGCGCTAGTGAAAATGGGATAGACTCCCTCGATGTCTGGCTGATACCGAAAATAGACCACCCCGCCAACTTTACTATTGCAAAATAGTGTTACATAATTCGTGGATAGCCTATGAATTATGTATATAAGTGTAGTTAAAAGTCAAATGGTAAGTGGAAAATTACCATTAACCGTTAAAAAAAGTTATTAGTGGCAGTTAATCTTCTCTGACCTGAATGCTGATTGACTAAAGGTGAGCGTGAAAAGGTAACTGTGTTAAGTTAGCAGATTTCAGCCATTAACTGATAGGAGCAGACGTAGGGCTCCTTCGTTCCTAAGATGCCGACTTTTCACCGCGCCGTTAGAAATCCTTTTGGAATCTGGGTTTTGTATAAAGAATAGACGTCTTTAAAAAATAATATAGTCTTGCTTATTTATTACAAACAAGAAATGAGGACAGACGACCTGGCTCAAAAGAAGAAAGATGAATCAGCCCAACAGCGACGAAGTAAGAACAAGTAAGTGCCCAACTCATCTCTCTCTCTCTCTCTCTCTCTCTCTCTCTCTCTCTCTCTCTCTCTCTCTCTCTCTCTCTCTGAAGCTGAGCGTTCCAAACATTTGAATGTAAACAAAACAAAGGGAAGCAGCTCTATTTTAGTTTAAGTCTATTTAGGTGTACCTAACATAAATAAACCTTGTATTCAAAGTAAATAAAACTTACAAGAGTAATATTCGTTCAAAGTTCTTGTATATAGATCAGAAAATGAAGTAGTAAGGATGTTCAGCAGTAGAGAAAAAAAGGGTTACTTATAGTCCTTTTAGAGGTAAAAAGTGTAGTCCTCAACGTCCACAGTGAAATGGATTTTAGATAGAAAGGAGACAGCCACATTTAAGGATGGTCTGTTTGATAGCAGCAGACAAAATCTTCGCAGCGAGTGACGTGGAGTCGTTGGGCTGATATTTTAATCTGCTTTCTTAAACGAAACTGGCCATATTTATATTATCAAGACAGGCTCCAAATTCGGTCTTTTTTTTAACTTCTTGTTTAGGCGTGAAAGCCTCTGATTGGTCCAAAAATATAATTTTTATTTTTACTTTATACTTGCGCCGATCCCATGCGCAAATGCCTATTTTTATCATTGTTATTTTTGATTTTGGTGAGTAGACTTCCGGCTTCCTTTATCATTCGTATCACTACTCACTCACTTTACTCTGTTGTGTAAACTCTGAGAGATTTTGTCTGACAATAATATGATGTTCCATAACCAAAATATTTCTTAAAAGCAAATAAGAAAACCTTAGTCTGTTTCTTGGAGTTAAAAAAAAAAGAACAAGAAAGAAAAAAAACAACAAATATACAAAAAAACTTAAGACGATGTAAGTTTTTATAAAAATATATCTAAGGTAGGTGGGTTGTCGTCCTTGGTCTACAAGCCTCTCTTTGAATCAACCAATCACAGACCCGCAAACTTGAGCGGCAAAACTGAAGATAGGGAATCTTCCTCTTTGGTCACCAGTCTCAACGGAAGTCGGACGAGAAAAAATAGTCGTCCCTTATATTCAGCAAGTTGAAACAGAGAGTCGTAGTTCTTACTCCGTTAACTCACCAACCTCAAGGACTTCAGTTAAGTGGATTGTATTATTATATTTATATTATTATTGTGTTAGTATAGCATTTAATTCTAAGACTAACAGCAACAAATAAATGAATTAAAACTTAGTTTAATTCTAACAATTTATTAAAGAACAAATAAAAACAATGAGTAACAATATAAAGTCCTTCCTGTGTATAAAGTTGAATTTGAGGAACTTAACGGCGTGCTGGAGAACATATCTGGTGTCTCAGGGCGATATATTGGAGAGCTTTTCAAGTCGCTGCCTCGTCGGATCTGGTCCGGGGTCTCTTCTGGTGAATTTTGGTATTTTGCGCTAAAGCTTCTGGGCTCATCACGTGATTGATATATCCAATCACAGAAAGCCTCTCTCTCACTGAACTCCACACTCATGAATTATCATTTTACTGACCCAACATAATAAAAATTCCTGCAGACAAAACCTTAATTTGCAAGTATTTCAAGCGTATGTTCTTGTTTGTGTATATATTAATACAAGTTATTTGAAATTCCATGTCGAGTTCATGTGTTTTCTGTTTAACTCCTGTTTCCCTGACACCTATATGATTGTCCCAATCGTATTGGCACCCCCCCCAAAAAAAAAAAACCGGTGGATTAAGGTCTTAGTGTCCTGGGTATGATATCTAACTGCATCTAGTGGTGTGGTTCAAATCCTGGAGAATTAGAACTCTATAATACCAAGTAAATATATAGCAAATTATATATATATATATATATATATAATATATATATATATATATACTAGACAAAACGTGGCCCGTTGGGTCACCCATTGAGCTCTGGATAGATCATTGAGATTAGCGAAAATTGAGTTTGCAATGCAAATCAATTTTTTTTATAAAATGCGACCGGACAAAACATTAAAATCATTTTGTAACATTTTTAGAAAGGAATGTTTGACTTAATTTAAGCTATGGCCTGCTGTTATGAAATTTAACATACAAATGCATTTCAAATTCTCCCCTGCTCTCTCTCTCTCTCTCTTCTCTCTCTCTCTCTCTCTCTCTCTCTCTCTCTCTCTCTCTCTCTCTCTCTCTCTCAGAGAAAACGACATATATAACAAAGTAATCAACATATAACATAGAGAGGGGAAGTGATAGGCAGAATATAAAGTAAGAGACGGGTCAGTTTTAGAGTCATTTGCCAATTACTGCTAATTAAAAGGATGAAAGTGATTTTTTTTCAAACATAACTCAATCCTGGACCTAAGGAATAACTTAGTATAATTTTTATGTAATTAAACTAAACAGTAAAAAAGTCTTTAGGAGACAAATATTGAGTATAATAATCTAAATAATATTTAGTATAATAATCATAATAATGATATATAATATATATATATATATATATATATAATATATAATATATATATTATATATATCACCAGATATATTGACCAGAAAATCCATGTAGGTCAGACAGCAAATATAAATTTACAATTTCAAGCTAAAGAAAGAGTTACAAGTTATCCCTAATTTCCTGTTTAGACTGGCATATTCAAAAAATGTATATGTAGGATTTTAATATATAAAAATAGAATAAAAATTTGTCTAGACTATATATATATATATATATATATATATATATATATATATATATATATATATACCAATTAATAATATATAAAGAATTAGATAATCTCATTGTAAATGTGATAGTAATAAATAAGGGTATTACGATGTCAATGGTGACATAATTTCGATTATAGACAGACATATAATCTCCAATATAATGCGATTTTAAAAAAAGAATTAAAGAAAAATATTATTCTTGCATTAGAAAGAAAATAGTCTTTTTTTTATTTTGGTCTTTTTCTTTTTTTAACGGCGTGTACACCCGTATTGGGATATTTTATGCGTAGAGGTTAAGGATAGCGTTCATGTAGTTATTTCTTAAAGGTTTTGGGGGTGGTAGTACCTGTTAGGGTCTCATCTTTGGGTTAAATAAAAAAATATGCGTTTATGAAAAAAATTGAGTATCCATTGCGAATGAATTTTATTTCAAAACTTTATCGGCATTAAATGACCCACTGAGGTTGATATGCCGTAAAACAAACCAAACCTTAAGAGTTTATTTATTTATTTGTTTTGTTTTTGGGGGGTTTTGTTTTGTTTTGTACACAGTTATATGATATCAAGTGGAAGCCCGTGGTGTAATGGTTATCGTCGTAGGAAATGGACTCGGTGACTTGAGTTCAAATCCTAGACGCGGCTGTTTGCATTTCGCTTAGTGCTAATACCCTTGAGAAAGGTAAATATCCAGCTATTCCCTCTCCAGCTATGGGTAAATAGTAGTAGGGCAGACTTGGCTCTTTAACCTTGATTAGGCAACCAGTTAAGGAGAAGGAAAACTCTGAATTCAAACGGTTTAAACTCCGCTTAAGAAATTGACTTTGTGTCATAACCTACACGTGTTGGTATATATATATATATATATTATATATATTATATTATATATATATATATATGATATCAAGTATTTGTATGTAATACAAATACTATTTCTCTGAATTTTTTAGATGAGGTTTGATAATTAGTATTATATTTGCACTAGCAAATATATGCACCCTCCGGGTTGCAAGTATTTAAGTTTTAATGTAATAAATATTATATTAAATTAGAAAAGGCTAATAAAGCTAAATAAGAATGCAGATAAAAAAGATTTGAAACAGAGGGGGTATAATCGAAAAATAGAAACAACTGAAACTTACTCTTCAATCACTCTCATCTTTCATTGTTATTTTTTCTTATTTAAGTATTTAGTTAAAAGAGGAAGTAAAGAATAAAATGACAGTTATTTTTATATTAAATGGATTTCATTTAAGATTCATTGAAGAGATTTTTGCTTATATTCATTAGAATAAAACCAAACAGTTTAGAAATCAATAATACTAAGCACATATTTATTAAAATCACATTTTTAATACCAATATGCTAATTAGCCTTCCCGTTCACACTGTGAACCGCTATTTTGTTGTATATATAAATATAATTGCGTGTTTTTAGTATGTTGTATGGGTTAACAGTATTAATAATGTAAAACAATTTTATTAATAATTGAGGTTTAAATAAAAATAAAATCATTGAGAATGTGATATAAATAACTAAGGGAATTGTGACTTGAGTAGTAATATAGTTTCGGTTACAGACAGAAAAACACACAATCTCCATTATAATAAGATTATTCGGTCTATTGTTCTCATCTTCATTGTTATCTGTACAACGTTTCGGCCGATGTGACCTCCGGCCTTCTTCATGTATTTCTTGTCGGACTCGGGAACCTTCTTTTGATACCCCCGTGGACTGAATAAAAGGTTAGGTTCCATGATGGCTCCCGATTACGACAAGAAGGTTCCAGAGTTCGAAAAGAAGATTCCCGAGTCCGAGAATGTTCCCGATTCCGACAAGAAATACCTGAAGAAGGTCGGAGTATTGGAGAATTGAAAATAGAGAGCTCGATTATGGGTGTAAGAGCTGTATTTATTTATTCGTATAGTATACAATATATTTAAGGTGCGATTGTTACCATTGGTTTAAAAACATCATGTTAGCCACTTATCATCAAGACAACGCGCCCGTTAAGAAATCTATCGCTATATGTATGCATGTATGTGCGTGTGTATGTGCTTGTTTGATGTGTTCTAAATAAATGTGTAACACACGCTTATAATATTACACGGTTCTACTCTCTTTTGCCTCACTCTAATAATCTTTCTATAAAATAACATTTTTAAATAATGTTAGGAAAAGCTAAACAAATAAATAAAAGTCTCTTCTAAAGAGAAAAGAGACCATTAAACGTAGGAAATAATTAAAAGCGATTCAAATCTGGTATCAGCCAAAGTTGTAAGAGAATTAAAGGAAAGAAAAAAAAAGAAGCTCTTTCTTCTGCACCTGCCATTTGTGAAAAAGAGGGAGGTTCTCTGATCGCTGGAATAGCCAAACAGTTGCTATTTTGCTCTTCCATCAATCAGCACGTTTTCTGAAAGATTAATTTTACTTTCGGTAAGCAACAACTGACCGTAATTCCTTTACTCTCTCTCTCTCTCTCTCTCTCTCTCTCTCTCTCTCTCTCTCTCTCTCTCTCTCTCTCTCTCTCTTGCTAGCTAACACATCCACTTCCATTTATCTATCTATCTATCTATCTATCTTTGTCTCTCTCTCTCTCTCTCTCTCTCTCTCTCTCTCTCTCTCTCTATATATATATATATATATATATATATATATATATATATATATATATATATAACCAGGTCTCTTTATATTTATAAGTCTCTTCATATGTATCAATCAATCAGTCTATCTATCTCAGTCTCTCCATCTCTCTCTCTCTCTCTCTCTCTCTCTCTATATATATATATATATATATATATATATATATATAACCAGGTCTCTTCATATCTATCTATCTTAACCTCCTCTTCATATCTATCAATCTATCTATCTATTTATCTCAGTCTGTTGATCTATCTATCTATCTCAGTCCCTTCATATCTGTCTCTCTGTCTCTCTCTGTCTCTCTGTCTCTCTCTGTCTCTCTGTCTCTCTATATATAACCAAGTTTCTTCATATCTATCTATCTATCTATCTTAACCTCCTCTTCATATCTATCAATCAATCTATCTATCTATCTCAGTCTGTTGATCTATCTATCTATCTATCTATCTCAGTCCCTTCATATCTGTCTCTCTGTCTCTCCCTGTCTCTGTCTCTGTGTCTCTGTCTCTGTCTCTGTCTCTCTCTCTGTCTCTGTCTCTGTCTCTGTCTCTCTCTCTCTCTCTATATATATATATATATCTATAAACAAGTCTCTTCATATCTATCTATATATCTAGCCTAACCAATTCTCTTCTCTTTATGTTAGTCAAATGAATTCTTTAGTGAATAATCAATACCTATGTCTAATTATAAGCTCATATTTTAACTGTTGCCTGGATCAATTTCCAATATATTGGCACTACACAATCTTCATGTTAAATGGTATGAATATCTTCCACTGAATTGCCAGTTACGCAATACAACAATATGTTTGATATTTAAATTGCTTTTGAATTTGAAAATTTAAATCATTTGACCTAATTTAAATATTTAAAAAAATTATTTAATCACTTTTATTATTTCTCTCGGTGAATTTTTATTTGAAATTGGGAAAATAAAGTCCTTTTTCTTTCTTTCTATATTTTTTCTTTCTTTCTTTCTTTCTTTCTCACTCACTCACACACTATCTATCTATCTATCTATTTGTCTCTGTGTGTCTTGTTTTTCCTATCTTTCTTTCTTTCTATCTTTCTTTTCTTTCTTTCTATCTTTCTTTCTTTCATTCAATCTCTCTCACTCATTCATTTACTCAATCACTATCTATCTATCTATTTCCTTGTGTCTTATTTTTCCTATCTTCCTTCCTTTTTTCTTTCTTTCTTTCTTTCTTTCTTTCTCATTCACACACTATCTATCTATCAATCTATCTCTGTGTGTCTGTTTTTTCCTATCTTTCTTCCTTCCCTTTCATTTTTATTATTTCTCTCATCCACTCATTCATTATCTAAATCTATCTCTACAGCTTTTCTTTCTTTCTTTTTCTTCTTTCTTTCTCTCTTTCATTTTTGTCCCTATTTGTTTCTACTCTCTCTCTCTCTCTCTCTCTCTCTCTCTCTCTCTCTCACCCACTCACTCACTATCTATCTATCCGTCTATCTAAATCTGTGTATACAGTTTTTTCTTTCTTTCTTTCATTCTTTCTCTCTTTCATTTTTTTCCCTATTTGTTTCTACTCTCTCTCTCTCTCTCTCTCTCTCTCTCTCTCTCTCTCTCTCTCTCAATCTCTCTCACCACTCACTCACTATCTATCTATCTGTCTATCTAAACCTGTGTATACAGTTTTTCTTTCTTTCTTTTATTCTTTCAGTTTTAAAAATGAAAATATATACATAGAAATAGCATTGAAATTCTACTCAAAAATGTTCAGCATTTATAAATCTCAAAAGTAATCAAATCAATACACCAGAGTCCCCCCCCCCTTACCTAGTTGATGCTGTGTAGCTACTTCTAGTGATCCAATAAAAAAAGGATGTGAATGGTTGCTATTATAAGCCTTTTTTAGTATTAGTATCTGACATGATCTCCCTGAATCTTGCTCAGTCCAAAATATCAGGCTTATTGGTTCAAAGGGTTAAAATATTTAGTTCAAGAGCAGAATAGAATATAGGATCTTTTTTTTTTCCTTACATTTTTAGAGTAATAAACTTCTGAATTCTTTGTATGTTGAAAGAAAATTAAAAGAAAAGAAAAAAATGACAAGCAATACTTGATATTTCAGACTGTTGTCCTCATCTTTATTGAGGTATGTATGTAACGTTTTGGCCGCTGTATCCCTTATTATTTCCTCTTTCTCCCACTCACTCAATCAATCTTTATCTATCTATCTATCTATCTATCTATCTATCTATCTATCTTTCTATCTCAGTCTGTTCATATCTATCTATCTATCTATTTATTTATCTCAGTCTGCTCATATCTATCTATCTATCTATCTATCTATCTATCTATCTCAGTCTGTTCTTATCTATCTATCTATCTATCAGTCTGTTCATTTCTATCTATCTATCTATCTATCTATCTATCTATCTTTCTATCTCTGTCTGTTCATTTCTATCTATCTATTTATCTCAGTCTGTTCATATCTATCAATCTATCTTTCTATCTATCCCAGTCTGTTCTTATCTATCTATCTATCTATCTATCACAGTCTGTTCATATCTATCTATCTCAGTCTGCTCATATCTATCTATATATCTATCTATATATCTCAGTCTGCTCATATCTATATATCTATCTATTTATTTATCTCAGTCTGTTCATATCTATCTATCTATCTATCTATCTATCTATTCTCAATCTGTTCTATCTATCTATCTATCTATCTCAGTCTGTTCATAATCTATCTATCTATCTATCTCAGTCTGCTCATATCTATCTATATATCTATATATATCTCAGTCTGCTCATATCTATATATCATCTATTTATTTATCTCAGTCTATGTTCATATCTATCTATCTATCTATCTATCTATCTATCTCAATCTGTTCTTTCTATCTATCTATCTATCTCAGTCTGTTCATATCTATCTATCTATCTATCTCAGTCTGCTCATATCTATCTATATATCTATCTATATATCTCAGTCTGCTCATATCTATCTATCTATCTATCTATCTATCTATTCTCAGTCTGTCATATCTATCTATTCTAATATCATCTCTGTCTGCTCATATCTATATATCCATTCTCAGTCTGTTCATATCTATCTATCTATCTATCTTATCTATCTATCCTTATCTTCTATCTATCTATCATCTATCTCAGTCTATCTCTCTCTTTTTT
>CM042168.1:15414674-15435092 GCA_023376005.1 Doryteuthis pealeii | reverse complement strand
CAGGAGATCCAACTTAGGGGTTAAATGTATTTTAGAGGCGGGGGGCTTCTCTTATTTGGCGTAATTCTTATTTTTTATCGTAATTTGTCTAATTTATATATGTTATAGAAATTTGTCGTAATTCTTGTTCATTTATAGAAATTTGTCTAAATTCTTGTTTAGATATGAAGATGGATATATAGTTTGGAATAGACTGAGATAAATAGATAAAAAAAATAATATAGATAGATATGAACAAATGGAGATAGATATGTTCTACAAGTAAATGTATTTGGGAGGTGTTGCTTCTTTTTTGTCATAATTCTTGTTTATTTAAACTAAAAACAAGACATTTAAACAAACATGAATAAAAGAAAATCTGAGACGACATAGCTGGGGACGTTATTTTAATAGTCACCGGGTAGCAATTTCTGAGGCAGGAGACCGGGACACACTTCCTTATAAATTACCTTATAATATTATATATTATATATATTATCAAAAAGTCATTATTTTTTTCCTGGGTTGCTTTATTTCTACTTTCCTTGATTGAACCATTTATTCTATTGAGTCATGCCCTACCTTGAAGAAGAAAGTCCAGTATTTGCCATATGTTTTAATGAAAGAACGAAAATTACCCATGATTCATTGCACTAAAATGGAGATTAAATCTTAGAAAATAGATCCTTTGAAAATTTCATTCAAAAACAAAACAAAAAACAGACGGCTTGGAAAATGTTTATCATTATTTTTCATGCTAAAATAAAAATAGAAAATAAAGGTCTCATTTTGTGGTTGATAACTGACCTGTAAACTTTCTGTTGTATATATATATATATATATATATATATATATATATATATATATATATATATATATTTGTTCAGGATTTTATTCCTAGTCTCCATCTTGGTCTGAGATTTTCAACATTTTATTGTCTCCAGTTCTTGATGCCTGATAACCATATGTGGTGCCACCAAAACAAAGAATTCTTTTTAAATTGGAGAATCTTCGGTTCTATGAGAAAGAAGTTCAGGAGAAAAGGGAATTATTACGGACTTGTATTTTCTGTGCAAAAGAGAATGAAAAATGATCAAACCTTTTTAAAAAAATGTTCACACTTCCTATTGGTTTGAAATTTTTTCTCTGTATATATACAGGCTGATTTTTTTTTTTTTAAGTTCACGAGAAAAGGGAATTAGTATAGGTTTGCATTTTCTTTGTGAAAGAGAATGAAAAATAAAGGAAACTCTTTTCTTTCTGGCTTGAAATTTCTTCTCAGTTAAATATACAGGCTGAATTAAAAAGAAAAAAAGAGTGTGGGGGTTAGAATAAAATTAGAATAAAAAATAGGCCCTCACAGAAGAACCCTCCTCTCATATGAGAGAAAAAAGGACTAACTTCCAGCCCCAAAGAGAATATCTTGGCCATACGAGTTTAGGCCATAACTGAGTGTAGTCGCAACCACAGCTAGGGGGGGGTTTCCTCTTGCCAGGGGCGACTATGACCGGGAATAAAGCCTAAGTCATGAAACCACCTTCTGCTTTGTCTCTTTCTTTTTCGTTCCTTGAATTCCTTCCTTTTCAGCGCGACCATCAAATGAGATGGGGTTAAAAAGTGAAAACCCTAAGAACACGCAACAAGAGTATCCAGCTACCTTTAAACCTTAAAACACCAAAACCTTTTGTTACCCCATAGTTATATAGGGACAGAATATATATTTTCAGAATATATATGGTTACGGGGGTCTATCTTGTGGGGAATAATATAAAATTAAAATTAAATTAGAATAAATAATGAAAAAAATAACAAACTCCCAAGAGCCTTCACCGGAAGAACTCTCCGCGCATGTACGAGAAAAAGGACTGCCTTCCGACCCTGAAGAGAATATCTAGGCCATTCGAATTTAGGCCTTAACTGGGTCTGGTCACTCCTACTAGCCAGAGAGATATTCCCTTGCCACAAGCGACTATGACCAGTCAATAAAGCCTAAGTCATAAAACCACCTTCTGCCTTTGACTCTTTCTTTTTCGTTCTTTGAATTCCTTCCTTTTCAACGCGACCACCAAATGAGATGGGGTTAAAAGCAAAACCCTAAGAACAAGCAACAAGAATATCCAGCTACCTTTAAAACTTAAAACACCAGAACCTCTTACCACACCCATAAGAGAAAAGAAAAAAGGGAGAAAAGTGAATTATCAGGAAAAAAATTTTAAAATGCCTGAAAAATATTTTTCTTTCTTGTTTGAAATATCTTCTCAGTCGATAGAGGGTGATTTGAAAAAAGTTCACACTTCTTTTTGGCTTGAAATTTGTTCTCAGTATCTATACAAGGCTGATTTTAAAAAAAAATAAAAATAAAAAAAAGGAGAAAAGGGAATTATGGGAAAAAATTAAAAATGGCTAAAAAACTTTTGTCTTTCTTGTTTAAAATATCTTCTTAGTTGATAGAACAACTATTAAACAAATAGTTCATACTTCTTTTTTGGTTTGATTTTTCTTCTCCATATATATATATACAAACTAATTAAAAAAAACAAGAAAAAAAAAACAAGAGGGGAATTATGGGAAAAATTACAAATGGCTGAAAAGCCCTTTACTTTTTTGTTTAAAATATCTTCTCAGTTGATAGAGGGTGATTAAACAAATAGTTCATACTTCTTTTTTGGTTTGATTTTTCTTTTCCATATATATACCAACTAAATAAAAAAAAAGAAAAGAAAAAAACAAGAGAGGGGAATTATGGGAAAAAATTAAAAATGGCTGAAAAACTTTTTTCTTTCTTGTTTAAAATATCTTCTCAGTTGATACAGAGGGTGATTTAAAAAAAAAAAGAAGGATGTTTATCATACTATGATTTCAAATAGTTTCCAACTGTTCACCAAACCTGTTATGTTCTTGACCACTTCATCAGATGATCCCCATAATATCAGTTCTGCTTTTCTAATAAAGGTACCTCCATAGAAGTGTTAGGATTCTTTGATCACAGTATATATATATATATATATATATATATATATATATTTACCAAACCCCTCCGCATGAGCAGGATGTGACACAAGGTCAATTTCTTAAGCGGAGTTCAACAAGTTTGAATTCAGAATTCAGAATTTTCCTTCTCCTAGACCAGTTGCCTAACCAAGGTTAAAGAGTCCAGTCTGCCCTACTATTTATCCATAGCTGGAGGGAGAGTAGAATCCATACTTTTCCCAAGGGTATTAGCGCTAAATGAAATGTAATTACCATATCCAGGATTTGAACTCGGGGTGACGAGTTCATTTCCCATGACTTTAACCATTACACCACGCGCTTATATATATATATATATATATATATATATATATTATTATTTATGTGTGTGTGTATATATATATATATATATATATATATATATAACATCCTGTTGAGAATTTTCTGTTCAGAGCCGCATTCCTATAAGGATTTATCAAAAGACTAGCAGCAGCTACCCGACGTCGCCTGGGTAGAGGAGGATTTTTAAAAAGTTAGTCCCGCAGATCCATTATTACTTAATAGTGAGTTGAATCCTCGTGGGATGCCCCATTTAATCCCTATATAAAAAAAAAATATCTTGCATTGATCCAGCAACTCTGAAAAGAAATGTTAATGTCTACTATCTAAAATATTAAAGGAAAAAAAAAATCCATGCTGTTATCATTTAAATTTTATTTTTTAGTTATCTTCAAGAATATAAATCAAATCTCTTTTGCTCAGAAACCAAGCCCTGGTGATATTTAATGTGTATATATATTTACTTTGTCATTAATTGTTTTATTTTCAAAGTTTCCTCCGGACACACAGATTCACGCAACTGCCTTTTATATATGTATAGATGGCTAAAAATGGCCTTTTGTTATTTCACTTAAATCAAAGACCCCTAAATATGTTTAATATTACATTTAAACAAAGGGTTTTTGTTTGGGGCATATTAGGAAAATGAATGTGACTTCTGTCCAGGCAGAATGAGGCGGTATAGGACATTAAGAGTTAAAATTCAAATAAACTAAGAGCAACAATATCATTCAACTTCCTAACTGGATTCTTGTTTAAATAATGACATTAACAATATGTATCGAATTATTTATCTTTGTCTATCTAGATTCGTGTCTTGTGAGATTCAAAGTCGGCTAAACTTGCAAATCGGTTGGAAAATTAGGGAGACCCAGAAAAAACAGAACCCAAATTATTAATTTATTTTCCAATTAAACTAACTCTAAACCCCAACCCAAACCCTAACCCTAACCCTAATCTTAAACCCCAACCCTAAACCCCAACCCTAACCCTAAACCCTAACCCTAGTTGAAATTAACAGTTTTATTACAAAATTTGTGGATTCTGTTTTTTCTGGGTCAACCTAATTTTCCAACCGATTTGCAAGTTTAGCCTCAAAGTCATTTAAACTATGTCATATAGAAAATATTTATAATATGTATCAAGTTAAAGATGACAAAAAAGATTGAAAAGAGGATAACTACATCTTTCCTATACAATAGTTATTTTAGGTAAAGATTCTATCTATCCATCTATCGGTTATTTCCTATAAGTCTAACATAAACAAAGGGGAACCACTCTTGGCTGATAAATTATTTATTTATTTATTGATCTACTAAGAAAAAAGAAGATGGGGTTGGGGTTAGGGTTAGGGTTTAGGGTTAGTTTAATGGGAAAATAAATAAATAGTTTATCAGTCAAGAGTGGTTCCCCTTTGTTTATATTAGACATATTAAAAACTGCAAGAATCTGGAGTCTATTTAGTGCAACTCTAGCAAAGAGTTTACCTGTAATGCTGAGTAGAGAGATACCACAGTAGTAATTACAATCATTCCTGTCTTCCTTGTTCTTATACAGAGTTACAATGGTGGCATTCCTCATGTCTTGTGGGATAACCCCTTTACTCCATATAGGCAGAGGAGCTTGTGGAGTTTGTCTAGGAGAACAGACCTCCCACACTTTAGAATTTCAGCTGTGATTCCATCGCTGCCAGCTGATTTTTAATAATAATAATAAAAATAATAATGACAATAATAATAATAATAATAATAATAACAGCAGAAATCTGATCAAAGGAATTAATACCTGGGCTGTCCCCATTATAAGATACTCAGCACCATTCTTAAAATGGACAAAAGAAGAACTCAGACAGATAGACCAAAGGACGAGAAAATTAATGACCATGCACAAGGCTCTCCACCCTAGAGATGATAGAGATAGATTGTATGTGTCAAGAAAGGAAGGGGGAAGAGGTCTTGCCAACATAGAGGAATGCGTAGAAACCACAATCCAACAACTTGAAGATTACACAAGGAAGAGCAAAGACAAATTACTTATGGCGACCAACAATAGTAGAAACGGCAGATGGACAAACAGAAGAACGACAAAGACTAGAAAACAAAAATGGGAAGAAAAACAATTATATGGACGCTTCAAACGACAAATAGATGAGGTTGCACATCAAAAGACTTGGACATGGTTAAGAAAGGGAAACCTCAAAAGAGAAACAGAATCACTTATAATTGCTGCACAAAATAATGCCATAAGGACAAACTACATCAAAGCGAAAAATTGATAAGACCCAACAAAATAGTAAATGTAGACTTTGCGGTAATAGAGATGAGACTGTTAACCATATACTCTGCGAATGTAGCAAACTAGCACAACGAGAATACAAAACTAGACACGACTGGGTTGGGAAGGTGATCCACTGGGAATTATGCAAGAAATTAAATTTTGACCACACAACAAAATGGTATATGCATAAACCAGAATCTGTTCTTGAGAACGAAACACAAAATTCTCTGGGACTTTGAAATTAAAACGGATCACCTTATCCCAGCAAGAAGACCAGACCTAGTGTTGATTAACAAAAAAGAAAGAACTTGTCAACTAGTGGATTTTGCAGTGCCAGCGGATCACAGGGTGAAGTTAAAGGAAAATGAAAAAATTGACAAATATCTCGACCTTGCCAGAGAACTGAAAAAGTTATGGAATATGAAAGTGAAAGTTATACCAATTGTAGTTGGTGCACTTGGAACAGTCCCAAAAGCATTAGAAAAGGGTTTGGAAAGTTTGGATATCAGAGGAAGGATTGAAACCATTCAGAACACTGCACTGCTGCAATCTGCCAGAATACTCAGAAGAGTCCTGGAGACCTGAGGAGACTTGCTGTCACTCAGACTCCAGTGAAAGACCATCAGCTAACACTGATGTGAAAACTCAAACATCAAATAATAATAATAATATATATACATATATATATATATATATATATATATATATATATGTATAAAGTCTGTAGAGATTTTATGGATTAAAATGCTTTTAACACAAGATTTCAATCATAATGATATATATATATATATATATATATATATATATATATGTATGTATGTATGTATAAATTCTGTAAAGATTTCATGGATTAAAAATGTTTTAACAAGATTTTAATCATAATTATATATATACATGTACACACACACACACACGCACACACAGACAGACAGACATATATATATATATATATATATATATATATATATATATATATATATTATTTATTAGGCCACATTCATTTGGTCATTTGTCAGCCATATTAGTTTAATGTCTGTTTAATGTCGGCTCTGTCGTCACAAGAGAAATTATCCTTGGGAATATTCCCACCATTTTAAAATAGAATATTGCTTCTACTTTGAAGCCAGTTTGCTCATAATTATCTTTTATATTTGAATTCATTGACTCATTTTTTTTATGAGACGCCATAAATACCAAATAGTTTATCACTTTGTTCTCACTGTTTCCATGTCTCTAGTCTTACACACTTTCTCGAATCTCAGAGGATTGTGCACTAATTCAACTCCTCTCACTATTCCTCTATAACACGTATCGAAACTGAAGACCCAAAAATCATTATCACAAATATTCCTGTTAATCATAGTGAAATAATTACATTTTGGTTTATGCATGCACACACACACACACACACACACACGCACACACACACACATACATAAAAAAAATATATTTTTTTAATTCTCTTCGAACATTTCTAAAAATTCTCCGTTTTTTCCCCAACAAATTTTTTCATTCAAAATAAAATTTCACTCTGATGAAGGTCGAATCTTCTCTGTGTGCGGAATATTTTCACACAGATGAACTCACCGAAACACATGTGTAAGTGATATTGATTAAATTCATCTTTTATTATCCATTCTGTTCTTTCTTTTCTTTATTCATTCTTCCTCATATTGTCGGATTCATTTCCAATTTCCATTTTTACATACATATGTATATATATATATATGTATACATATATGTGAGTGCGTATGTGTAAATATATATCATCATCATCATCATGTCGCGCAGGCAGCACGGATATCCATGACAATCTTTCGCCAACCTTCCCTATCATTCATTGTCCCTGGGAGGTCTTCCCTGCAGCAACCAGCATCCTCGCATAGTTGGTCAATGTAGCTCCTGTGGAAGCCAACACATGGATATGCTAATGTCGGCCACCCAGCAAAGACCTACATTGACCAAATATATATATATATATATATGTATATATATGTGCATGTGTGTGTGTGTGTGTATGCGCGCGTGTGTGCGCGTGTGTGTGTGTGTGTGTGTGTGTGTGTGTGTGTTTGGTTTGTTTTGTTTTGTTTTACGGCATATCAACCTCGGTGGGTCATTTAATGCCGATAAAGTTTTGAAATAAATTCATTCTTAATGGATAATCAAATTTTGTACATAAACTCATGTTTTTTCTATTTAACCCATAGATGGGACACTAACATGTACTACCACTCCGGGTCAGAGTGGACCAGAGAGCAATGTTGATGAAGTGGTGCTCCACATTCCACAAACATCCAGAACTGGAACCTCACCATCAGATAAAGTTTAACGTCATTCCCAGGACATGAAGACCCTCAGCCACCACCTTCTAGCACCCATATGATAAAAAGGGTTGGGGGTTGCCATAAGGGCAATAGGGTTGGTGCTAGGGCTTGACATGACCAGCTGATCGATCGGAGGGGTGCCTCTGACTGTCCGTCAAGCCCAAGTAAGGGCTGAAGTGCAGTGTTGCAGGTCATGGACTGCTCATCCACCTGGGTTCCAATCTTAAGCATCATAGGTTGCTACCCACGGCCAACAGGTGGCCCCCATGGGGGGGGGGGGTCTTACCCCTCTACAGAGGTGCAGTCAGCATATTCTACAGCCCCAGTTGACAGGACAGTTAGGGACTGGGAATCTTTTTTATTCAAATGACCAAAGGTTGAACCCTACCCCCACAAATATAATTTTTTTTAAATTTTCATTTTTAAAAATAAAAAAGCTATTCATTATAAAATTAAATCATTGATGAATAAAGTAAAAAGTAAAGTCATCAGGGTGGCCTAAAGTCGGTATCAGCCAGACAGCGAGGGAGTCTATCTCCTTTTCACTAGCACTAGAACAAAGAGATTGTTTTTTTTAGCGTCCGAGGCGACCTTCACACCTACCATCAGCTCCTCACTTTACTGCACTCATATGCTGAGTTTGTGAGGGTCGGTATCAAACCAGGAACCTCTGAGTAGCACAGAAATCAGTACTGTAAAGTAAGGAGCTGATGGTAGGTGTGTCGCTCCACCTCAGAGGCAAAAACAATCTCCTTGGTCTAGCGCTAGTGAAAAGGGGATAGATAAGCCACCCTGACGACTTTACGTAATAAATAAAGTAGTGTAAATTTCATTAAAATTGGACAATTCCCTGATTTTTGGTAATGGTTTTAGAATTAAAATAAAAATAAAAACTTTATTACCTCCCTTGATCCCAAATGCCCATACCTAGATAATCATGAAAAGAAAAAAAAGAGAAGTGTTTTGAAAGGGAGGCAAAGATATATATATATATATATATTATTATTTATATTTTTGCTTGAAGGCAATTACAATGCATGTATCGCATAAAATTCGATACTTTATAGAAGATAAACTTGACAAGTGTAATCCCGGCAGAGGATCGCTTGGTGTGTAGAACATCGTACAGACTGTTTCGACTTTATTAAGTCTCATCATCAATATATATATATATATATATATATCACAGTTACCTTCTTTTTTCTTTACACTTGCATTGTGATAGCCTTCAAAACCAACCAGCAAACCAATATATATATATATATATATATATATATATATATATATATATATATATATATATACATATATCAATTCTCGTGTTCCTTAAATGTATGGCGGGTTATCATCTTGCAACAGCCTACGGTTAAAAATGAAACCGTCCAAATCATCCAAGAGGAAATGCAAAAAATCTAAATCCTGATTATCTGGTGTTGCTTATCCAACAAACACTTATATCTTATCAGTCTCGTCACCTCAGCTAACTAATGGACCATTTAGTTTATATATTTTTAAAAAATTAACTTTGTAGATATGTTGCAGGGGAGATAATTCAAACTTTTGTGCAAAAGAGTTATCTCCCTTGAAGAAAGGCTCGTAACGAACTGGAATATTCTTTGCAGTTGTTTATAAGATTGCTTTAAAAAGTAATATCAATGGGATTTACGTTCGTTACAGATCATCTGGTAACATATTAAATGTAGGACATCTAAAGGCAGGTTCAAAAGTATTCACAGCCATTGTGCAGGAGCTACAATATGCAGATGACTATGACCTGGTAACACACACACAGGATGAGATGCAGAACCTTATGGATTGTTTCTCCGAAGCATCTACAGCATTTGGATTAACCATAAATGTAAAAAAAAGACTGTTGTCATGTATCAGCCTGCCCTGAACGAATGCTTTGTGGATCCCACTATTTTTGTATATGGTGAACGCCTCAAAGTTGTCCATCATTTTGTCTATCTTGGGAGCACATTATTACAGGACAACTCTTTAGATAAAAAATTTCCCTTAGGTTGCAGAAAGCAACAACATCCTTTGGTTTGCTTGAGAAGAGGCTTTGGAGCCAACGTGGCATCAGATCTCCACCAAGCTGGGTGTATACAGAGTCTGTGTGCTCGCTGCACTTTTGTACGCCTGAGAGACCTGGATTGTTTACAAACGACATCTCAGGACACTCGAGAGATTCCATCAGAATTGCCTTCGCAGGATTTTAGGGATAGAATGGTTGTCATTTACACCAGACACCACAATACTTGAAAGATGTCACCTGCCTAGTATTGAGAGTTAATCCTTAGATCTCGTCTTAGCTGGTTTGGTCATCTAGTTCGCATGAATAATTGCCGAATCCCAAAACAACTATTTTACGGAGAAATCTCAACTGCAAACGTCGTTAGTGCAAACCCAAATTGAGGTTTAAGGACTGCCTCAAGGACACTCTGAATACTGCTATTGCTATGGAGGACTGGGAGAAACTAGCTTGTAATAGACCTGGCTGGAGAGCCACCATCTACCTGTCTGTGGAAGAATTTGAGTCCAACCAAATTAAACACCAAAAATTGAAACGGGTAATTTTCAGCCCAGCAACATTCAAAGTGGAGAAGTTCCAACATGTAGTTTATGCGGTAGAGTATGTCTCTCAAGGGCTGGCCTGGTGAGTCATCTGAGAAAACACAAGGATAGAATGTCAAATGCTACTGGCACACAACTATGATTTTTAAAAAAATACAGGAAATGGTCTTACTCGAATACGAGCATTAAAAAAAACAACAACAACAAAAAAAAACAACATATTTATGTGTCTGTTTCTGTGTGTGAATCAATAAGGAAATAAATCTTTTGAATGGTCTAAAAATTTAAGATAATATTAATCTTTTGCAAGTTTCTCTAGCAAACGAAATGTAAATTCCTTTCGCCGTCAGCATAGTCTCTACCAACTGAGCACGTTACTCTCACTTCCTGACACCCCAAATACAGCAGTCGTCAAATTTCACTCGTCGTCCAAACTTGCTTTCTTCCTCATTCACAGTATCAACGACTGTCCGTTTTATTTATGCTCGTTCGGCTACCCTTATGCAAATTCCGACATACCTCATCCGGGTTTCTGCCAACAGCATTTCAGCTACGAGGAGGTAGCGAGTTCAAACATCCGTGGCCACTCGCCACACTCCCCCCCTTCGCACAGGCCAAACATATCCTGATGCGCTTTGTTTGTAGAGGCTGGGGATCCGCTCGTCCACAGATCTGCCCTTCAATTTCGCCACAATAAATCTGACAGTATGTATAAAAATGATAAACACCAAGCATTTCAAAAAGAATAATTTATTTTCGTTGGTGAAGTCGACGTTATAACGTTTCGTTTTGTTCAACAAACTTTCTTCAGGACTTGAGGTGGAAGAATTGTTGCGTGGTAAAGATGGATAACGCCCAAAAAATGTAGTTGTCCACTCCCTCAAACAGAGAAATGTCACATGAGGTTGTGAGCGCAATGGATAGCAGATCCATTACAACTGAATAGCGAGTTCAATCCTCAATGAATGCCCCATACTTGTGTCACTTCCTACCTGTGGCAAACAGGTTGGGTAAATACCTACTCTATTCATTGGCCTCTCATCATGGTAAAATGGTTAGCAAGCTAGTCCTGTAGATCTGTTTCTACTAAATAGGACGTTTGTTCCTCTCTGGATGCTCCATACTTGTAACCTTATGTCACACCCTGGCCATGGCTAATGTGCTGGGTTAATAACTAGGGTTCCCATCATGGTGCATAAGCTAGTCCCGCAGATCTGTTTCTAATGAATACGGTGTTTGATCCTCTCTGGATGCTCCATACTTGTGACCTTGTGTCACATCCTCCTCATGGCGAATGATTTTTGTAAATACCTACTCGAGGATCGAGACGAAAATTGTTGTGTTCCGTCGAAGTCCGCCAGTTTTGGGCGTCACAGGCATCAGAAATTGAATCTACCTTTATTTTGTTAAATGCACTAAGGAGTTTCAGCCAGTGGGACAGTTCCCTAAAGTTTTGTATGAACGGAAGTTCCCTTATAAGAGTAGAACGCCTGTGCCAGGTAGATGATTAGGTAAGCTTATAATAACGGTAGTAAACATGCCAGAGTTACTTCCCTTGAATTCCATTTAGATGTCACAAAGAGTTACTTCCCTTTTAGTTTCAATTTGATATCACATAAGCAACATGATAAATGAAATATGATTTTTTTTATTACATAGTCAGAGATGCTAATAGGTACGTGTTCTGCTTCCCTTACGCACATAAATCTAAAAGGACACAGTAAAATCGTATCAATGGGTCCCAGTGTTTTTATTCTTTTTCTATCACCATTTCAAGCTAACTGTAAATAAATTTCAATAGTTTCTTAGAAACGAATTACACAGGATAGGTTATAAGGTAGGAGTTAGACGGCTTTAGTTGTTTTCCCAGAGCATACATTTTTTTAAAAAACACAATCTATTAAGAAACTTTAGTTAGGACCTATTAATTTTCCCGAGGATTCATTCAAACAAACATGTGCGTCCCAGGACGCAGTGTTGAAATAATTACGAATTTCAAAACGGTTCATTAGTTGAGAATCGAACCGAAGTTAAATCCTGGATTTAAAATGATTTTACTTGATCAAATTTTATTAGCCCATATTGATTATTCCGCCGCAGGGATGAGACTGGACCCAGGGAGAGCCGGCGATCACGTCTGCCCTCCTTCAAAGCTGAGTCGAATCTGAATAACTCTGACTAAAACTATATAATGTGTCTCTCCTGGCGTCCAAATCACGCACCTCTAACGGGTCAAAGGGTTATAACCGTCACTGGTAATTTTCCACAGACTCCCTGATTTTAAAGTTAACAGACCTCAACTTAAATATTCCTCGCTACAGGTCTGTTCACAATTCATGACCTCTCAAGAATTGTAACACTTTTTGAGCCAATCTGATCCGGTCTGACTGTATATAAGAGGACTGATCTGACCCAGCAGCAAGAAGGAAACAGCCACTTCAAGAGATGTCAAACAATTATTAAGAAGCAGCAGCAGTAGACTCAACGAAGATACGAGCAAGAACAACGATACGCGATAACAACCAAATTATATTGCCCCTTGACTCATTCAAACAAACATGTGCGTCCCAGGACGCAGTGTTGAAATAATTACGAATTTCAAAACGGTTCATTAGTTGAGATCCGAACCGAAGTTAAATCCTGGATTTAAAGTTTTCGCGTTTTTCTCTCTCATATGATTAGTTGATAAAACTAACCGCATGGGCTGGATTTTACGCTAGTTCCTGTCGAAGGCCTGGATCAGTGCTTCCCAAACTTTTTCATGCTAGCACCACCTTGGCTTCCCAGTGGATTCCTATCGCCCCCACCTCCATACCCACATGCAAACACATAACATGTTTTAAATATTACATAATCCGGTTTAACTCTGTCAGTAGATCACCCGCCTCGTTAATCTCAAAAGTTTCGGGTTCGATACCGGTCCCCGCCAACTCAGCGCATGAGTAGCACAGATTGGGTAATCTGATCTGTGCAGTAAAGTGGGGAGCTGGCAGTAGGTGTGGCGTTCCATCTCAGCAAAAACAATCTCCATGGTTAAGTGCTCTCCCGATGTTCGACTGATACCGACAAGAGTAAGCTTTTAACAATGGTAGTATATCTGACAGAGTTACTTCCTTTGAATTTTATTTACGTAAGTCGCAAAGAGTTACTTCCCTTGTAGTTTCATTTCGACTCATCGGCCAATCCGCTATTTATATGGAATAAGACTTTGAATTATGTTTTTGCTTTCAGTTTTAATAATATAGTGTTATATAACAGAAATAGATATCTCTCCTGATTCACAAATTCAGTAACTCAATACACCGACTCACGAACAAAACAAACACTTCGAAACAGAATCTAAGATATTAAGAAATGTAACATCAAACGGATGTTGACACGTCAGTAGCTTTAAACAAAATGAACAAAACAAGTTTTCTGCGCATAGGCTCCACGCAAGCTTCCGGGTGAAAAACCAAATTTACAAACAATTTAAAATGTCCTTTTTTTTCCAACCAATCATAAACTCCCCACCCCACAAAAAATCATAAACTCCCCCACCCCACAAAAAAAACCTTTTCTTAGCGAATCTTATGGCTATAAATCGGCAGGAAAAAAGCCAGTGGTTGGCGCGAGCACTGGTACACAACGTCAATATTTTGGGCAAGATCAAAGGACTACTGAACCTACCGACCCACGTCACGTCCCCGCGTTACGCACAATCAGATTGTCGGCCAAGAAACAGATTTTTCACGCCCTCACCTACTCTCACTTCACCGAGTGAAAGAAAGACTTATCATCTCCACAATTCTAACTTTTGTTTATTTTTAAATAAACGAAATTAATCAATTTTCTCTCGTCCATTTTTCTTTTGCTACCATACGCTTTCTTGTGATATATCAATAGCATATTTTATCATAATTTTCTCATAAGATACTATGAAAATGGAAAAAACGGAATTTTTCAATTTTTTTTTTCGTAAAAACGGAAAAGGCGGAATTTACCACAAGTAGAAATACAATCGGTAATCTGAACATTAGCTACATAAATGAGAGTAACCTCCCCTTTTTTCATTTTAAGGAAGACGTGTGTTTTGTTTTGTAAAAACACAGATATTTCGACAAATTGGGTATACCTATTCTTTTCTAATATATAGGTACTCTCATATAAGTATTAACATCTTTTTTAAATCGATTTAAAAATGTTAACACCCTTATAGGAATAACTTTAATATATTTTCAAACAGTCTCCACATATTCACCATCCCTGTCAACATATTCTTTGAATCTCCCACAGGTAATTAAAAAAAATGTTAATATTTCTATGAGAGTACCTGTATATAAAAAAATATAGGTATACCCAATTTGTCGAAAAATCCGTGTTTTTACAAAACAAAACACACGGCTTCTTCAAAATGAAAGAAACAAGGGGAGGTTACTCTCATATATGTAGCTAATGTTCAGATTATCATGGAATCAAGGTAAATTTTAAACGGAAAATTGGGGGGACCTACAAAATTTAACCGATTACGCATTGGTCATACAAGACTAACGCACTCCTATATATTCAAACAACCACAATGTGGAATATGTCAAACACCTTTGACAGTTAAACACTTATTCATGGAATGCAGGTTTTTTACTCACATCAGAAACTGTTATTTTAAAGTAAACAATATGAAGGGTCTGTTTGAAAATGTCAACATGGAGGATATTCTTTCTTTTTTGAGGGAAATAAAATTATACCATAGAATATAGACATGAAACTAATCAATACCATACAACATAATCCCCAATAATGCTAACACATTGTTAAAACCAATTACTAAAAAGTATAAATATAAATACACGATGTGTATAACTTCCTAACAGTTAGACATGACATAACCCCAGACGGGTTGATATGCGGTTAAAATCAATAAACAGACAACAAAATTGAAATTAACATGCAGCGCTTACAAATCTGAGCTGAACTTTGACCCTTGCATATGTCTGCTGACTCTGCTCTCTCACCTGGTTGTGCGGCATGTGCGCTACTGTACGTGTTGTGTACAAATAAACGTTTAGACTTTTGGCCATAATTTCAGACTATATAACAAAACTGTGCATTTGTTTATAATTCTTATATAAACTGCATACACGTTACTTACTTTAATATGTATGACATATTTGGTAAAAAAAACAAGGACCATATGAACTTTAGGCACCCCTTTTGCAATCTCGATTCATAAGGACATTTTTTCATTTACACCGTCAAAATCTGGTTGCTTGTTAACATATGATTTTTAGAGTTTTTTTTTAATTATAAAACTAACCCTTAACCCTTAACCCTAACCCCTAACCCTAACCCCTAACAAACAACCGGTCCAAAAACAAGTTTTTTTATAAAGTGTTTCTAATGCCACCTTGTCGCCTCCTCATACCCTCTAGATCTTTCCACGGCCCCTAGGGGAGGTGATATCACCCACTTTGGGAAGTACTGCTTTAAAGTTTTTACAGAAAATGTATTAAGACAAATTTGGTTATTTCCTATAAATCCAACTTAAACAAAGGGGAACCACTATTGACTGATAAATTATTTTTTTATTTATTGATCTACTAGGAAAAAAGAAGACGGGGTTAGGGTTAGGGTTTAGGGTTTAGGGTTAGGGTTTATGGTTAGTTTAATGGGAAAATAAATAATTTGCCTGTCAAGAGTGGTTCCCCTTTGTTTATGTTGGAGTTATAGGAAATAAGCACAAATTTGATAAGCCTATTATTAAGGCTTAACTTAAAATAAAATATAAAAAAATAAACAAATAAAAAAACAAAACGATACATTCGTTTATAATTCTTATGTCAGTTTTATTCTGTATAAACTGCATACGTGTTCCTTTACCTTAGTATTTATGACAGATATTTATTTCATTTAGATTTTGTAAAACAACAAGTTATTAATTAACTGCTCTTAATACTACCTTTTCGACCTGCCCTTTTTGCGTGAGAAGTAACTAAAAAAATGTTCTATTTTATTTATCATGTTGCTTATGTAATACCAAATTGAAACTAAAAAGGGAAGTAACTCTTTGTGAAATCTAAATGGAATTCAAGGGAAGTAACTCTGGCATATCTACTACCGTTGTTAGAACCTGGCTTGGAGGGGATCTAAGTGTAGTATCTGTTCCAGGTGCTATGCTCTGATTCTTACCTAATCCACCCGGCCTCGGCTGGGGGTCTTCGGCCACTGGACCGGTAAAGTACAATTAATAGCGTCAATCCCAAGGGGCTTCCCCCCACCCAGGCAACACCTGCCCCCTTGATTTAAAGGGCAGGGTTGGGTTTATTGCCCAGCGCCTGAGGCGCACCCCTTGAGGGGGAATGCTGAAGGGATCGACGCAATTTTTGTTCTTTCCCACCCATGAGCTTCGGCTTGTGGGTGGGCCCACATTAAAACGAGGCCTTGTGTCCAGCCCATACAAGTGGGGTATGAGGTAAATACCCTTACCTTAACCATCTACCTGGCACTGGCGTTCTACTCTTATACCAGAACCTCCGATCACCCCCGACCGCACTTTTTGTGCCCCCTCCTAGATCTTTTCACCACCCCCAGGGAGAGGTACCGCCCACTTTGGAAACCATTGGCCTAGATGGTGGGGGGGGCTTTCATTCTCTTGTCGAAGTTCTAGTACCGTTTATCGTCGTTTTTATTGTCACATCAGTAAAACAATTTGAAGTAACATAAAAAGGGAAACAAGACGTGTTTGAGATTGTTGTTGGCACCATTCCGTCCACTAAGGACGATGGCGTAGTGTCCAAAAATAAATAAATAGATAAAAGGGTTTTATAATTTGCTTGAAGCATTGTGTTTATATTGGTTTGGTGGTTAGTTTTGAAGGCTATCACAATGAAAGTGTAAAAGAAAAAGAAGGTAACTATGATATTGTTTGTTAAACTGTGATTTATTGTTAATTCTTAATATTTCGGGATAAAAATCTCTTCTACAGAAGATCTCCAGAACTGAAGTTATTGCAAGTGACTGTTCATTTGATTCTGTCTCATGCATTCCAAACACAGTGTGTGTGTGTGTGGGGGGGTATTTATGTGTGTGTTTGTGTGCGTGTGCGTGTGTGCACGCGCGTATGTGTGTGTGTCTGTTCAGTTTTTTATTATTATTCCAGATCTGGCTCGCCCTCTAAGCATGAATTTTTTGTTTACTAACAGGACCATCTGATTTTTTTTATGTGTATGTGATTAACATTCCAGAATTTTGGTTTTTGTTTGGTTATTTATGGGTGTGTGTGTGTGTAAATTTCATGTTAATCAAAATCACCTGTTGTCCTGTTGTGTGTGTGTATGTAAATAAATAAATAAATAAATAAATAATTAGATTATTTGCATCTGCGCAAGTGGCTGTACAGGCCAATTCTTGAGTGACAGTCTTTGGTACACTGACTGCACACAAATTGTGATGCTTTCTGGGACTGCTGTTTTCTCTCCCTCTTTCTGGCTCTCTTTGCTGTCGAGGCTACTTTCCTCTCCACCTCACTCATCTTTATACTTTGCTTAACGTTAAGGCACCAGGTCGCTTGATTTTCTGCATCTACCCCCTCCCCACTTGTTTGTATCAATGTGGCTTATGTCTCTCCCGTATGTAAATCATATACACCTATATAAGCAGTAAGTAAAAAGTAAAGTCGTCGGGACGGCCTAATGTCGGTATCAGCCATGCAGAGTCTATCCTCTTTTCACTAGCGCTAGACCAAGGAGATTATTTTTAGCGTCTGAGGTGGAGCTCCACACCTACCATCAACTCCCTACTTTACCGCACAGATCCATGTGCTACTCATACGCTGAGTTGGCGAGGGCGGGTATCGAACTAGGAACCTTTAAGCAGTACAGTAATCCAATATCAACCAGCAAATAATGTTTGACTCAGACTATCATCTCTTCGGCCCGATGAAAGAGGGTTTGAGAGGCAAACGTTATTCCAGTGACGAGGAAGTCAAATCTGTAGTGAAGAATTGGCTTAAAGAACAGTCAACAGAATTTTACTAGGCAGGGATACATGCTCTCATTCGAAGGTGGAACATTGCTATTGAAAGAAACGTTGAGTGTGTGGAGAAGTAGGGATGTGATCCACAGAGGACCAGCTTCATTTTGATGTATGATACATATTCATATTTTAGTAATTATACCTGTTCTAAACAAAATGACATTACTTTTTTTACTTAGACTCGTATAAATGGTAAATCAATGATATTGAGCACTGTTTACTTATAAATATAGCACCCATATTATCTACATAATATATATATATATATATATGTGTGTGTGTGTGTGTGTGTGTGTGTATATTTATATATATATATATATATATATATATATTATATATATATATATATATATATATAATACCAAAGCTGAGTGAATCAGTGATTGTTTGTTGAAGGCTTTTTCCCATTTAATTTAATGACACAAAATACATCCAAAAAAATTCTTTAGTTTTGGGATTGAGTTATGTTTGCAAAAAAATCCATTTTAATTGGTTCTAATTAGTCGTAATTTGCAATTAAGTCAAAAACTCACCCGTTCATTACTTCACATTCTGCCTCTTTATATATATCTTGATTATATATAACTCTTTATATACGTTATTTATCTATGTGAACGTAAAGAGAGAGATTGGAGAGTGTGAACGTTAGATTGAACTTTCCACTTTATTTGTATGTTAATTTTCAGCAGTTAACTGCTGGCTTATATATAAGACGTGTCAGTTTTTGACTTGATTGCAAATTTTAGCAAAATGATTTTAATGTTTTTTGTTGTTTTTTTATATATATATTCACTGGTCGTATTTATTTTTAAAAATTCAATTCGTTTTGTAAACCAACTTTCTTCCTGATCCCAATTATCTACCCAGAGCTCAATAGGTGACCCAACGAGTCACATTTTTTCTGGTTCCTTTTTATTTTTCACTTTTTCTATTTTCTTTCATTCTTTCTTATCTTTTTCATTAATCTACAAATAAAATAGAAATTTCAATCTCACCACTCCTTATGTATGTTAGTTTTCTCTGTGAGTGTAAAGAGAGAGATTGGAGAGTGTGAGCGTTAGATTGAACTTTCCACTTTATTCGTATGTTAATTTTCAGCAGCAAACGACTGGCTTATATATAAGACGAGTCAGTTTTTGACTTGATTGCAAATTTTAGCAAAATGATTTCAGTACTTTTTTTTAATTCTCCGGTCGTATTTATTTTTAAAAATTTAATTCGTTTTTCCAACTAACTTTACCTTTTGGCTCACCCTCGTAGATACACCTATATAAACAGTAACCCAATATAAACCCGCAGTTGATACTACGAAGCAGTGAATATATATTCTTTGAAATATACACAGCACAGCAGAGACAAAATATTCTATTCACGATTGATGTACGGATTAGCTGTCATTTAATATTTTTTAAAATGTTATGAGTTTGCATGTAGAAATGGAGGTGGGAGTGAAAGGAATCCACTGGGAAGCCAAGGGGGTGCTAGCATGAAAAAGTTTGGGAAGCACTGATCCAGGCCTTCGACAGGAACTAGCGTAAAATCCAGCCCGTGCGGTTACTTTTGTCAGCTAATCATATGAGAGAGAAAAACGCGAAAACTTTGAAAATCATTTTAAATCCAGGATTTAACTTCAGTTCGAATCTCAACTAATGAAACCGTTTTGAAATTCGTAATTATTTCAACACTGCGTCCTGGGACGCACATGTTTGTTTGAATGAGTCAATGGCAATATAATTTGGTTGTTATCGCGTATCGTTGTTGTTGCTCGCATCTTCGTTGAGTCTACTGCTGCTGCTTCTTAGTAATTGTTTGACATCTCTTGAAGTGGCTGTTTCCTTCTTGCTGCTGGGGCAGATCAGTCCTCTTATATACAGTCAGACCGGATCAGATTGGCACAAAAAGTGTTACAATTCTTGAGAGGTCATGAATTGTGAACAGACCT
>CM042168.1:15399674-15412174 GCA_023376005.1 Doryteuthis pealeii | reverse complement strand
ATGTATGGGCGTAAGTGGAATGTTTCATGTCATGAACTGCTCAGTCCCCTGGGTTCCATCCTTAAGCATTACAGGTCGCTATCCATGGCTAATAAGTGGCCCCATTGAGGGAGTCTTACCCCTCTGCCGAGGTGCAGTCGGTGAATTCTAACGCCACAGCCGACAGGGCAAAAATAATGACGGAAAGTCATAAACTATGGGGGTTGCCATAAAGACAATAGGGTCGGGGCAATCCTATAGGGACCAGGGCTTGACGTGACCAGCCGATTGATCGGTGGGGCCTGACTATCGGGCCTAAGGGCTATCTAGCCTAAGTAAGGGCCAACATGGAGTCATGTCCAACTGAACAGCTTCTGTGATTCTGCAAAGAAGATGCGTCATGTTTGGTTGGTTGGCTGGTTGGTTGGTTGGTTGGTTGGTTGGATTTTACGGCATGTCAACAATTATTGGGTTATTTTATGCCGAAGAAGTTTTATTTTATTCATGCTTGATGGGTACTTAAATTTTTTTAAACACATTTTTCAAACTATTTTTTTCTATTTAACCCATAGATGGGACCCTAACAGGTACTACCATTCCGGTTCAGAATGGACATAGGAGTAAATGGTGATCAAGACCGTCCCCAATGAGGCTTCCTGTTGGCCGTGGGTGGCGACCCGTGATGCTTAAGGATGGAACCTAGTTGGCTGAGCAGTCCATGACATGCAACACGCTATCTTGGCCTTTACTTAGGCTAGATAGCAGATAGGCCAGGCCCTTTCCGAATAATCGGCTGGACACGTCAAGCCCTGGCCCCAATAGGATTGCCCCGACCCTATTGTCCTTAAAGCAACCCCCAACCCTTTTTATCGTGTATGTGCTTGAAGGCGGTGACTGAGGTCTTAGTGTTCTGAGTATGAGTTAAACTGCATCTAATAGTGAATTTCCAATTTTGGAGCCCTAGGGAGTGTGGAGTACCCTTTCATCCGCATTGCTACCAGGTCCACTCAGACCCGGAGTGGTAGTACCTGTTAGGATCCCATCTATGGGTTAAATAGAAAAAATGAGTTTAAAAAGACATGTTTTAAAAAATTGAGTTATACATTTTTGAATACCCATATTGTTGACTCCATGCTCGCGCAACCTTAACTTAAATATAAATGGTCTATCAATGATATTGACCACTGTTTACTTATAAATATAGCACCCATATCATCCACATAATATATATATATATATATATATATATATATATATATATTATTAAAGAAATGGATACAATAGAAACCTACTTGAGTTTCACCATTAAGACCTTCAGGGTTAAATCCACTGAATTAATCGAGGTACCGATTAATTACAGCCGATTACACGTGTATTCAATGAACACACATGTAATCGGCTGTAATTAATCGGTACATCGTGGATTTAACCCTGAAGATCCTAATGGTGAAACTCAAGTAGGTTTCTATTGTATCCATTTCTTTAATAAATTTGCTCTACTTTGTATTGAGCACTTTGTATTTGTTTTATCGCGGACTTAACCCCTGGATTCTGTGCACCTCCAACGATCGTGCCCATATTCACCGGTAAGCCACCTTTTATCTATATAATACTAAAACTGAGTGAATCAGTAATTGTTTGCTGAAGGTTTTTTTCCTATTGAGTTTAATGACACAAAATACATCCCAAAATATTCCTTAGTTTTGGGATTAAGTTACGTTTGAAAGAAATCCATTTAATGGTTCTAATTAGTTCTAATTAGACGTAATTTGCAATTAATTCAATTGCTTCATATTCTGCCTGTCACTTCTCCCTGTATATATTTATCTTGAATAACTAATCCTTATATATGTTATTTGTCTATGTAAACGTAAAGAGAGTGATTGGAGAGTGTGAGCCGTAGATTTAACTTCGTACTTTATTCGTATATTACTTTTCAGCAGCTAACGACTCGCTTATATATAAGACGGGTCAGTTTTTGTTCAGTTTTATTCTCCGGTCGTATTTATTTTTTTTAATTTGATTCGTTTTTCCAACTAACTTTCTTCCTGGTCACAATTATCTACCCAGAACTCAATAGGTGACCCAACAGGTCACGTTTTTCCTAGTATATATATATATATATATATATATATATATATATATAATAAAGTAAACTACAGACACGTGTTTCGAGGTATCACCTCTCATCAGTGCAGTTATACAGTTTTTAGCAGCTACCTCTGGCCGGGCTCGAGACCCGAACGAACTTTCGCTCATCAATCCTCTTACCCATATGGCCACAGTTAGCTGCCAAGTATAGCAGGCTATTTAATCGCTACATTTCTAAGCGGAAATGAACTCACCTAGGGGTCTCAAACTTTATGTAAACAAAGTGAGTCTTAGCTGTACGCCGAATACGGTGAATTTTGCAATTAAATCCCTTCTAAATAAAGTGCTCAACCGAAATTGGGAGCGTATAATAAAGTAAACTACAGACACGTGTTTCGAGATATCACCTCTCATCAGTGCAGTTATACCGTATATATATATATATATATATATATATATATATATATATATATATATATATATATATCAAAGGGTTACTACCATGTAAACATTGTAGTAGCATAAGTAGTTAATCCAAAAGGGATCAATTTATCTTGTAAAATATAGAGCATTAATAGTTGTAGAAAAGTTATTTCCCTACCACGGTTTCGGTGTTCTTAGTATACCCTCTTCAGGGGAACTAAGTAAATCTATGTGGCTAATGAAATATATATTCGCCTGATTTAAACTTATTTTTTTATTCTATATCTCCTAAAAGCCAATTAACTTTAGTCTCAAAAGCTTGTTCCCTTGAAGTTAGTGCTAAGTCAAACATATGTTGACAGGCAGAGGGGATTAATGATTCTATCTAGCTATGTCCTTCCTAAGATTAAATCAGGCGAATAAATATTTCATTAGCCACATAGATTTACTTAGTTCCCCTGAAGACGGTGTACTAAGAACACCGAAACAGTGGTAGGGAAATAACTTTTCTACAACTACATATGAGGTAATGAAAAGGGAAAAGTGGACAAAAAATGAATGTTGATGAAGTTCCCGCTTAAAGCGGAACGAAATATTTCTCTCCTACATCTACTTGTTTGAGTTATTATTTTTTGTCCACTTTTCCTTTTTTCCTTACCTCATACTGTCGGATTTACTCCAATCCTCCTATCTTCATATATATATATATATATATATATATATATATATATATATATATATATATATAAACATAACATAATATATAAACATATATATATAAACATAACATAATATATAAACATAAACATATAAACATATATATTTATAAACATATATATATAAGTTTGTGCGAAATCTCTTAAGAGGAATATGAGTACTACTAGTACCTAAATAAAGCGATGAAAAACTGCGAGTTTCCGTTTGGTGTAGAGGTAAGAGGCTTGCTTTGTCGATCCGACATACAGGTTTCGAATCACACACGAGGCGATCATCGTATCTATAGCTCTGCTGATGAGGCCTAATAGGCCGAAATGTACATTCAGAGATTGATTTTTCTCGATTTGTTTAGCCTTACATTTAAGTAGTTAAATCCCGCCTAATTAATCATTAATGAATTAACTTTCAAAAAAATTAGGTTTGACTTCAATTAAGCACATATTCTCCCAAATATATATATATATATATATATATATATATATATATATATAATATATCAAAAGGTTACTACCATGTAAACATTGTAGTGGCATAAGTAGTTAATCCAAAAGGGCTCAATATATCTTGTAAAATATAGAGCATTAATAGTCACATAGATTTACTTAGTTCCCTTGAAGACGGTGTACTAAGAACACCGAAACAGTGGTAGGGAAATTTCTATAACTATATATATATATATATATATATATATATATATATCGTTGACGGCCACACCGTAAATCCTAACCCTTCAGTCGTGTTAAGATTGTCAACCCAACCAAGAGTAACATGGTCTTTATTGTCCATTGTGTCTCCAAGTGTTTAGCTTTATTTTCAAGTGTCACCCTGTTGCTTGGCAACGCAATAACGCACTGTGGACACGATTCCTAAATGGTGCTAATCATAATTCTTCACATACATACTGTGTGCTGTGGAGTACGAAGCGGGAAGCTAAAAAACAAAAGGAAGTAATCGGCCAGTTTAAAGCTCAAATTATTATTTTACAAGCTGTGAGTATTTCACGCCAGTAATAACTAGCGGGGTTCATCGAAGCCCGTGTGACAGCAAATCGCCTCGGCTCGCCAGAACTTATCTAGTCGACTCTTCTAGCTGATCTCGGCAGCGCTGTTTCGACAGGAAGGTCTCAGTTCTTCCACAGATGTCTAGTTGCCCAACTCTCTTTTTCAGGTTTTTCAGGATTATTCCGAGTGCTCTAACTATCCCTGATATAACTGTCAACAAACGACCTTCGACATCCGAGTGACAAGAAGTCGCCTCGGCTTGCCAGGACACTTTAAGCTGATCTCGCCGGGACTCTTGTAGTCAATCCCGCCTGGAGTTTTTTAGCCGGTCTCGGCAGCGCTGTCCACGGATCTCCAGTTTCCCGATTCTTTTCCAGGTTCTTCAGGATTACTTCGAGTTCTCCAACTATCATTGGTATCACTGTCAACTAGTGACCTTCATCGAAGTCAGAGTGACAGCAAGTTGCCTCAGCTCTCTCGGACTTCTAGCGATCTCGGCACCGCTATCTCAACAGGGAGGTCTCAATTCTTCTACCGATCTCCAGTTTCCTGACTCTCTTTTTCAGAATTATTCAGAGTGCTCCAATTATCACTGGTATCACTGTCAACTTACGACTTTCACTGAAGGTTAAGTGACAGCAAGTCGCCTCGGCTTGCCAGGACTCTTCTAGCGATCTCGGCAGCGCTGTCTCAACAGGAAGGTCTCAATTCTTCTACGGATCTCCAATTTCCTGACTCTCTTTTTCAGGATTATTCCGAGTGCTCCAACTATCATTGGTATCACTATCAATTTACGACTTTAACTGAAAGTTGAGTCACAGCAAGTCTCAACAGGAAGGTCTCAATTCTTCCTCGGATCTCTTTTTCAGGTTCCTAAGGATTATTCTGGTTGATCCAGCTATTATTGGTATCGCTGTCACCTTCATGTTCCGTAACTTTTTCAGCCCACTGGCAAGGTCCAGGTATTTATCTATTTTTTCCGCTTTCCTTTATTTTCAATTCATGGGACAGTGAAGACAACAAACTTCCCTTTTTTTCTTTGATTTGGATTGGTTTCTTTGTTTAATAGCATATCAACCTTCATGGGTTATTTAATACCAAACTCATCTTTGAAAGAGAACAGTAGCGGTACTATTTAAACTATAGCTGGGGGGAATATGTGTTTCATACTTTTCCCAAGGGTATTAGCCCGAAAGTAAATGTAATAGCGCGACTGAAATTCGAACTCTCTTTCTACAATGTACCAGACGAGCACGTTAACCACTACACCGCGTAGTTTTCATTCTCCTTGATTGGTTGCCATAAAAAGATTCGGGTTCAGACAGTCTCAATATTTATCCATAATTGGGAAGAGAACAGATGTGCTAGAACGCATAGTCCGTCGGTGCTGGTTAGAATTCATAGAAATTGCTGACCAAGATGCATTAAAATATTATAAATTCTGAATTGAAAGAGAATTTTTAAAATGTTGGGTGCCTTTCTTTTATAAGCACTAGCAAAAATATGCGCTCCGTGGGCGCAAGTATTTAATGTTTTGGTGTAATAAAATATATTAAATCAGAAAGACTAAGGAAACTAAATAATAATGAATATACAAATCATCCTCATCATCATGTCGCGCTTTCCATGACAATCTCTCTCCATCTGTCCCTATCGCTCATCATTCTCGGGAGGTCCTCTATGCAGCATCCTGTATCCGCACGGAGCTGATCAACGTACGTTTTTGCTGGTCGCATTAATTAATGGCATTAGCCCAAAGTGAAATGCAAACAGCCTCATCCAGGATTTGAACTCGGGTTGCTAATTCCATTCGGTTATTTCCTATAAGTCCAACATAAACAAAGGGGAACCACTCTTGACTGATAAATTACTTATTTATTTATTGATCTACTAGGAAAAAAGAAGACGGGGTTAGGGCTAGGGTTAGGGTTAGTTTAATGGGAAAATAGATAAATAATTTATCAGTCAAAAGTGGTTCCCCTTTGTTTATAGGAAATAACCTTCCATTCCCAACAACGAAGAACAAGAATTTGATTTGATTTTTATATTTTATTTTCCTAGTACCCCACTCGTACCAGGTTAGGCACAAAGGCCCTATTAACGTGGGAACCACCCACAAACCAAAGTTCATGGGATGGCGGGTGAAAAATTGTGTCTATCCCGTCGGCATTACCCCTCAAGGGGGCGCCTCAGGCACTGGGCAATAAACCCAGCCCTGCCCCTTTAAATCGAGGGGGCAGGTATTGCCTGGGGGGATGGACCCTGGGATCGACGCTATTAATTCAACACATCGGTCCAGCGGCCGAAGCTCACCTGACCCCCGATCGAAACCGGGTGGGTTTTGATGACAGTTTAGAATATGGGGTTTTACAATTAGTACTAAATTACAAAACAATCATTTTCGAAAAAGTATCAGATTCAAATTTCGCCTATGATTTGGTATGGTTTCTTTGTTAAATGGCATATCAACCAAAACCCGCCCTTGTAGAAGAACAGTAGTGGTAATATTTAGCCAATAGATGGGGGGTGAGGGGGTTCATACTTTTCCCAAGGGCATTAGTCCAAATTCGCCAATGATTTGGTATCTTTTCTTTGTTTAATGGTGTTGGCGTTTTTGATATATAAGGCGTGTGTTAAAAGCCCACTCTTACTTATAGACTCGCCGATAACCATGTGACCAACCTATTGACCAACTACTGGCAGTATTCTGCGGCTGATATTATTATTTATACTGGCTGTTCTGGTCATACCTACTCATAGCTACTTGGATCTTCGTGGACGACGGAACATAGGATTATATCACTGGACTTATTCACTTATCAAAGGATTCTATAACTCAGGACTTACTTACTTATTTACTTTAAGTTCTTTACAACTGGTCAAGGATGGCGGCCAGATACTTAACAAATGGCATATCAACCATCGTGGGTTATTTAGTACCGAATTCATCCTTGTAGGAGAACAGTAGTGATACAATTTAACTCATAGCTGAGGGATGAGGGGTGTTCATACTTTTCCCAATGGTATTAGTCCGAATGTGAACCTACAAGTGCGATTGAAGTTCGAACTCGCTAACTACGACGTCACAATCCAGCGCGTTAGCCTGGGTACCCCCCGAAACTTTCAAATTCGTCACGCTAGCAGCTATTAATCTAAAAAGGGACCAAGTAACCAATAAGCACCCCAAATCATCAACTTAATGAAAGGTTCATATTTTAACTCGTCACCGGTAACTTCCGCTTCCAAATTTTTGTAAACAAATGATTTTAATCAGAAGTTTATGGAGATGTTGAACTCACAATAAATTAAATAAATAGATGGTTGGTACACGTAATCGAATTAAAATTCAATAGCAAAATTTTTTTAAAAATAAATACTTTTTAATCAGAAATTTATGAATATTTTTCAACACTTATGATGATTAAAAAAAAGACGAAAGAGGTTTTCATACTAAAATAGTTTTTACTTAATCAGAAGAAAAATGCAATTACGTTTATTTAAATAAAAATACAGTTTTTATTTACAAAATATCTTTATGCTTATTTAAATAAAAGGATATCATTCAAAAATAGTGTCACACAATTTGTAAAATTTGTTTTTGTCAGATACAATATAATTGCAAAAATCACCTGTTCGTTTATTTTCAAATATTTGAAAGCGAAACTTACTGGTGTACAGTTGAAATATGAACCTTTCATTAAGTTGATGATTTGGGGTGCTTATTGGTTACTTGGTCCCTAAAAAAGATGAGTAGAAATGATTTCAAACCTTAAAACTAAAATACTAACCAAAGTTCTCACACTTATGGACCTGTGAGTGAGTGTGTTTGTGTGCACGTGTGAAAAGATAGACAAATACTTAGACCTTGCTAGAGAGCCAAATAAAACTGTAGAAAGTTGACGATATTGCCAATTATAGTTGGAGATTTTGTAACGGTCCCCACAGACCTGTAAGAGACTGGGGGAACAGGAGACTAGAGGAAGAATCAGGACTATCCAGACCACAGCACTGTTGAGATCAGCTAGTGTAGCGTTGTAGCGTGAGCGGCTTAAAGTAGACAAATAGTTAAGGACCGTCCGAGACGGAAGGTGTAGATATGAAATTATGGCTTATATGGTGGGTGGTCCTTTCCGCCAAGTTAAACGGAGAGGCCCCTCTGTATATTTAGGGTGGTGGTGGATAGTAACTCCCTATTTAATCTCTATTTTTTTATATGTATGTTCCTTAACATATATATTTACCAACCCCTCCGCACGAGCAGGATGTGACACACGGTCAATTTCTTAAGCGGAGTTCAACAGGTTTGAATTCAGAGTTTTCCTTCTCCTAGACCGGTTGCCTAACCAAGGTTAAAGAGCCCAGTCTGCCCTACTATTTATCCATAACTGGAGGGAGAGTAGGATTCATACCTTTCCCAAGGGTATTGGCGCAAAGTAAAATGCAATTACCACGCCCAGGATTTGAACTCGGGGCGACGAGTCCATTTCCCATGACTATAGCCATTACACCACGTGCTTCCTATGTTCCTTAATATATGACAATTAAATCTGTGTTGTTGTTGTTTCTGGTCGGTCTCCTCCACATTTTGCTATTGGTGTTCGTGAATGGCTGACTCAGCATTTTCCTGGGAGATGGATGGGTAGACGTGGTCCGCATGATTAGTCGGCCAGAAGCTTTGATTTAACACCCTGTGACTTTTTTTTTCTTTGGGGTTGGTTGAAGGACCAAGTCTGCTTAACAAAACCAACGACTTTGGAAGAACTTGAAGGATGAATACGAGAATTTATTTCTGCCATTCCACAAGAATCCCTGGGAAGATCAGTTGATGCGATTCCCGAACGGCCTCTGTCATCGTTTCACGAAACACCCGCACGGGATTCAGAACTCATGCCAGGCTTAACCGGATTACGTCCCTTTCGCCACGCAAATTACCATTCTCTTATTTTTCGTTAGTCATCTAGACATTCTACACAATTTAAGTCCCCGAAAAGCTTGAGAGGCTGGAGCTGAATGTCGTGCCCATATAGAATTTAAAATAAGACTCCATGTTATGGGTGTTCTCATATTCATTTTTTTTTTTTTTGGTAAAAAACGGTGATTCAGAAATAAATTGTAAGATTTTTAAAGTATGGAAATGAGTTACTTTACAATCAGCCTGTATACAGATTCTGACTGAGTCAGATTCAGTTCAGCAGGCCAGGGCAATGAACGAGCAACCCGGGACCGTGTCACCTACTCCTCCTCTATTAGCGTCGTATCTTCAAAGATTGTGCTTTCGTGTTTATTTTTTCTTTCTTTTCTTTCCTTGCGGACCTGTCTCAGGCTCGTGCATTTTGATTCAGACCCGCACGGAAATATCAAACAGCGTCGGGTTGTCATCATTGTGCAATGAGCATGCCTGAGCTGTAGATGATTAGTCTCACAGCAGTATTTACTTATATATACAAGGAGAGTCCAAAATTAACCGCACTTTCGCCATAATATACTAGGGTGAGTCAAAAAGTACTGCTATTTTTAAACTTTTGACAATGCACCGGTCGAAATGGCCCTTAAGTCTCCTTTTTCTTTGTTTTTTTTTTAAACCTCCATTTTAGTATTTAAATAGTTGATCGAACCGAATAATGTATGATACAGTTTAAGTTTTTATATAAAATTAGTTGTACAAAAGATTGGTTCATATATATATATATATATATAGAGAGAGAGAGAGAGTAAACTACAGACACGTGTTTCGAGGTATCACCTCTCATCAATGCAGTTATACCATTTTAGCAGGTACCTCTGGCCGGGTTTGAGACCCGAACGAACTTACACTCGCCAAACCTCTTACCCATACGGCCACAGTCAGCTGCCAAGTATAGCAGACTATTCAAACGCTACATTTCTAGAGGTCTCAAGCTTTGTAAACAAAGTGAGTCTTAGCTGAACGCCGAATACGGTGAATTTTGCAATTAAATCCCTTCTAAATAAAGTGCTCAACCTAAATTGGGAGCGTATATATATATATATATATATATATATATATATATGGGTGAATCAAAAAGTAATGCCATTTTCTTTATTTCACGTGAAGTTTTTTTTATAAAACTATGGCCTACATTGGGACCCTAACGAGACTCAGAGCAAGAATCCAACGAGTAAGACCCAACTTGCCAATCGACAATGTCCTCCTTCTGCATGACAATGCTCGTCTACACACAAGCATCAGGACAAGGGAGAAAATCGCCTCATTCGAGTGAACAACTTTACCGCATCCCCCATACTCACCAGATTTAGCGCCTTCAGACTATTATCTCTTTGGTACCGAGGAAGTGAAATCTGTAGTGAAGAAGTGGCTCAAAGAACAGTCAACAGAATTTTACGGGGCTGGGATACATGCTCTCATTCGAATGTGGAACACTGCTATTGTGAGAATTGGTGATTATGGGGAGAAGCAGCTTCATTTTGATGTATGATACATGCTCCTGTGTTGGTAACTATACCTGTCCTAAACAAAATGGCATTACTTTTTGACTCACTTATGTGGAGAAGTAGGGATGTGATCCACAGAGGATCAGATTTATTTTGATGTATGATACATGTTCCTGTGTCCTAGACAAAATGGTATTACCTTTTGACCATGCGTTCTGCCTACCAATGTTTAGGATCTCAGATTTTTTTGTTGTTTGATCTCTGGTGACCAAATATTTCACCCCCACAGAGCACGTCATTGGGGGGGTGAGGCTCGCGTGGTGTAATGGCTAAAGTGCTGGTCAATGAGATCCTAACAAACGAGTTCGATCTCCAGACACGCTATCACATTTACTTTTTCTTTACTCCCTCCTTTTGGCCACGGGTGGTGACCTGTAATGCTTAAAGACGGAATCCTGGAGGATGAGCAGTCCACGACGTGCAACACCTCACTTTGGCTCTTACTTAGGCTTGACGACCGGTCGGAGAGGCCCCACCGATCAATCGATTGGTCACGTCAAGCTGTAGCACCTATAGGATTGTTCCGATCGTATTGTCCTTATGGCAAGCCCCAACCCTTTTTATCATATGGGTGCTAGAAGGCGGTGGCTGAAGGTCTTCATGTCCTGGATATGACGTTAAACTGCATCTAATGGTGAAGTTTCACTTGTGGAGCTCGGGTGAGTGTGGAGTACACCTTCATTACCATTACTCCTGGGTCCACCCTGACCCAGGGTGATAGTACCTATTATGATCCCATCTATGGGATAAAAAGAAAAAAATGAGTTTTAAAAATGTGTTCTGAAAAACCTCGATGAAAAAAAAAGAATTTTCAATACCCTTCAAGAATGAATAAAACAAAATGTCTTCGGCATAAAATAACCCAATAAGGGTTGACATACCGTAAAATCCAACCAACCAACCAACCAACCAACCAACCAATGATGTTTATAGCTTATTTCTTACGAGTGTCGTCCTCTAACAGCTAGATAATGGACGATTCCGTTTTTTCATTATAAAGAAAGAAAGGGGAGAAAAAGGACATGCTACATTGAAAAATATAAGAACAAAGAAAGAAAAAAAAGAAAGATTGTAGGGAAAAGATAGAAAGAGAGAGAGAGAGGGTGAGCGCGTGGAAGCGATAACGCAAATCTGTTTCAAACGAACATAATGGAAAGATGAAGGAAAGAAAGAATTTTAAAAAATAAAAAAGAGTGAGAGAGAGTTAAATCCAGATTACCAAACTTTTTACATATTGAACTATTTAGCAATAGCTCTTAAATAAATATATCAAACGTTGTTGTTTGTTTGTTTGTTTGTTTGGTTGTTTGGTTGATTGGATTTTGCGGCATGTCATTTTATACCGAAGACATTTTTGTTTATACATTCTTGGTGGGCACTCCCATTTTTTAAACTCCTTTTTTAAAGCACATTTTATTTAGCCCATAGATGGGACCCTAACAAGTACTACCACTCCGTTCAAATGTTATCATATCTAAGTTATGTGGTATGTGGGGATTAGAATTAAATTTAAATTTAAATTTTAAATTAAAAAAAAACTACAAACTCCCATGAGCCTTCACCGAAAAAAACCCTCCAAGCATGCGCGGGGAAAAGGACCCACTTCCGACCCCCAAGAGAATCTCTCGGCCATTCGAGTTTAGGTCGAGTTTACTGTGTCTAGTCACTACTACTGGCTAGGGAGATATTTCCTTGTCACGTGGTGGCTATGACCGGTGAATAAATCCTAAATCTTAAAACCACCTTCTGTTTTTGTCTCTTTCTTTTCGTTCCTTGAATTCCTTCCTTTTCGGCGCGACCACCAAATAAGACTGGGTT
>CM042168.1:15389674-15394674 GCA_023376005.1 Doryteuthis pealeii | reverse complement strand
TTATTGCAAAAACACGGACATAAAATGAAGGTTCAGTTTATTTTATGGTAGGAATTTACGAGGAACAAGTTAAGGATTACACACACGATTTAAATCCCTATGTAAAAAAAAAAGACCTTGCATTGATCCAGCTACTCTAAAAAAGAAATGTTAATGTCTACTATCTAAAATATTAAATGAAAAAAAATCCATGCTGTTAACATTTAAATTTTATTTTTTAATTATCTTCACGAATATAAAGCAAATCTTCATTATTTTTGCTCAAAAACCAAGCCCTGGTGATATTTAATGTGTATATATATATATATTTGGAGGATATGTGTTTAATTGAAGTCATACCTAATTTTGAAAATTAATTAGTTAATAATTAATGAATTTAGGCGGGCATATATGTTCAAATGTAAGGCTAAACAAATCGAGAAAATGTCAATCCCTGAATGCACATTTCGATCTATTAGGTCTCATCAGCAAGGTTATAGACATGGGAGACCTGGTGAGACCTAATAGGTCGAAATGTACATTCAGGGATTGACATTTTCTCGATTTGTTTAGCCTTACACTTGAACATATATGTCCGCCTAAATTCATTAATGATAAACTAATTAATTTTCAAAATTAGGTATGACTTCAATTAAGCACAAATCCTCCAAAAATTGTCGGCTTAAAGCCATATAAAAATAAACACATTTGTTTGTTTTTACTTAACCTCATATATATATATATATATATATATATATATATATATATATATATATATATAAGAAACGAAAGTACTTGTTCAACAATAATAACTCTTATGGACAACTGATTAACGCCTTTCAAGATGATAACATCAAAAGAATTGTTTGTTACGTTTTATTTTCTTAGAAAGTTTTATATATATATATATATATATATATATATATATGTGTGTGTGTGTGTGTGTGTGTGTGTGTGTGTGTGTGTGTGTGTTATATACTAGCAGTGGCTACCCGGCGAAGCCTGGGTAGAGGAGATAAAAACATGGTTTAATAATCGTTTGTAGATCTATTTCTACTGAATAGCGAGTTCGATCCTCGCAGGCTGACCCATAAAAATCACCACGTAAAAAAGATTTTAATTTAACCCGGCCTGGTAGGAGGTCAGGGAATTTTCTTTTCGTCAGATTTGAGGGAATGACATCACATAATGATTTAGTAAGAAATTTTAATTCAATGATTAACTATATTTTTTTAAATAGAATATACATGACGCGATTTGCTAAACTTCAAATTAATATTTGAAAAAAAAAAAAAAAAAAAAAAAAAAAAAAGAATTACATAAAGTAATCAAATTTATGTAAAACGATAAATAATCTTAAAAAAAATAACATTATTAATTCAAAGCGTAGCCGATCGAATGTTAAATTATTATAGTATACTATACTATAAATTTGATAACAATTTGAGTATTCAGGTATTTCGTGAAATGTATTAGGTAATCTAATGGTATTATCTCTTGCGCACTATTCTGTATTAGTATCATGATTTTATTTGTATTTCTAATATTGAAATAAATAAATTAACGCGATTATGAAAAATAAAAAAAGGCTTGTTTACAATTGACGAACTGAAGGCTGACTGAAGCAAAATATATATATTTTTTAACTCGCTGTAAAAAATAATTGAATGGATAAAAACTCAATCAAATTACATATTTAGAAAGATTATTTCATTTTATTTCTAACCATATAAATATTTTAAAGAAGATTGAACCGTGAATAGGCGAGAAAAAAGAATTTCTTTTTTCGTTAAAATTTAGTCTGAAAAAAAATCATACTTATAAGCTCTCCGAAGTCAATTTTGTTTTTAACTCGCTGTAAAAAATAATTCAATAGATAAAAACGCATACAAATTACATATTTAGAAAGATTATTTTCTTTTCTTTCCAACCATATAAATATTTTTAAGATTGGACCAAAAATAGACGATAGATTTCGAGCGGAACGGCTTAGACTACGAAATTTATTCACTAAAATTAAACTTCACTTCTGGTATCGCTGTTAATCGCTGTAACAAAAAAAAGGCAGCGAACAATATTTTGTTATCAGCAGGTGCTGGCATACAAAAAGTTCCGCAAATTGAGAGATTTTGGCTTAATTAATTAATTATATCTCTTAATTAGTAAAAATCATTAACCAAATTCGGCATATTTCTTAGTTAGAACGATATTAATCTATATGCAAGATTTCAAACCTGAGTGACTCCTCTTTTCTGTGTTATAGGTCTACACGTACATACCAAAAACTTTCTTTTTAATATATATAATATATATATATATATATATATATATATATATATATATATAAATATATATATATATATATATTACGAGGGCGATCAATGATGTTTACATCATTCCAAAATTTCAACATGTATCTATTTTTTCCTACATAATCTCCATTTCGGTCGATACATTTTTGTCGCCTCTGTAGCAATTTTCGTATGCCAACGTCATACCAGCTCGCCGCCATGTCGTTGAGGAAGCGTTAAAAATTGTCGTCGTTGCAAAACCCCTTGCGGACGTTTTTGACATCCATGCATGACTTGCCACATGATTGGTGATAGATCTCAATCGGCTTAATGTCTTCTGCGTTCAAAGACCGAATAACTGCGCGAACTTCACACTTGGTGGTAGCGTAATTCGGGAGCTTCATCAGAAAATACTGCCAAGCCAATATTGAGTGTGGCAGCGAGGCACGCGCAGGGGCAGGTGTAAAAAACACAACAGTGTCGCCAATAGCCAGACGAACAGTTTCTCTGTGATCCCAGCGCTTCGGAGACCTTATTTTGGTATATACACACACACACACAACACACACACACACACACATATATATATATATATATATATATATAGAGAGATAGAGAGAGAGAGAGAGTAAACTACAGACACGTGTTTCGAGGTATCACCTCTCATCAGTGCAGTTATACAATTTTGAACAGCTGCTCTGGCCGGGTTCGAGACCCGAACGAACTTACGCTCGCCAATCAGCTGCTAGCAGACTTATTACATTTCTAAGAGTTCTCAAACTTTGTAAACAAAGTGAGATTTAGCTTAACGCCGAATACGGTGAAATTTGCAATTAAATTCCTCCTAAATAGAGTGCTCAACTGAAATTAGGAGCGTATAATAGAGTAAACTACAGACACGTGTTTCGAGTACACCTTCATCAGTGCAGTTATACAATTTTTAGCAACTGCCTCTGGCCGGGTTCGAGACCCGAACGAACTTACGCTCGCCAAAACTCTTACCATACGGCCAAATTAGCTGCTAAGTATAGCAGGCTATTTAATCGCTACATTTCTAAGCGGAAATGAATTCATATATATATATATATATATATATATATATATACCACTTTAAAACAAAAACATCTGTCCCTCGCTTTAGAAAGTGTCAGTGTGGCTTCATAGATCGCAGCAAGGCTGGCTGCTATCACCCCGAGAAACACAAAATGTCTTTCTGATAGCACGCAACATACAACATGGAGAAACAAATCACTCACTGCTGAACCCTCATCCTATAAATCCCGATAGGAGAGTCCACCATACATACATATATATATATAAAATTAAATTTATTTAGACTAGTCCCTCGTGAATTACGCCGAATTTTTAATTGGTCTCAGCACCTGTGAAACTCATCTTTTTGATCCTTTGAAATACTTAGTTTTGTCTTATTTCTGCCACCACACCACACACACACACACACACACAACCCACACACACACACAACAACACACAACACACACAGACACACCACACACACACACACACAACACACACACACATATGTTATGTATATATACCACTAATAATAAATTAAGCCTAATGGAGTCAGAGAATATCTACCTAGGTTTTATCCTAACGGTTCATCGGGATAATTCTGTCAGAATTATCCTGATGATCCGTTAGAAGAAACCTAGGTAGATATTCTCTGACTCATTAGGCTTAATTTATAATAATAGACGGATCATCGGGATTATTCTGTCAGAATATTCCTCTGGCTCGTTAGGCTTAATCTATTATTGTTTATTAGCTCTACTTTTTTGTATTGAGCACTTTAGTATGTTTAACTTATGGCAACTCTTACAGTATTTTTTTCTTTTTGGACATTTTTATAGTACCATCTGATTATTTTCAGGAGTGCAGATGATTTGGTCTTTTCTTTTTATATATATATATATATATATATATGGTAAGAAAAGGTGGAATGAAAACATCACACAATGCTGTTAAAGAAGAAAACAATTTATAATATAATCATAGCTGATATTGATCAATATTTCGATTTTACAAAAATCATCATCAGAGCTCATTCACTCCCGTAGTTGTTTGGGTCGGAGAGGAAAGTCAAAAATGATTTTGACTTTCCTCTCCGACCAAACAACTACGGGAGTGAATGAGCCTCTGATGATGATTTTTGTAAAATCGAAATATTGATCAATATCAGCTATGATTATATTATAAATTGTTTTCTTCTTTACAGCATTGTGTGATGTTTTCATTCCACCTTTTCTTACTCATATTGTCGGATTAATTTCCTTTCTTAACTTATATATATATATATATATATAATATATTAGGAGGTTGATTTAGAAGGCTATCACAATGCAGTTTGGAATAAATAAAAAAATAATAATACGGTAACAATGGTGTTGTGTGTTGGCCTGATTTTTATTATTTCTTGAATTTTCGGGTAATACCTCTTTATCAAATGAATTGAACTGAAGCAGTCCAGCTATGGCATTTCTTCCCAAATGAATTTTTTTTTGAAAATTACTGTATTCTCGTGTGAGCGTGAATGCGTTTATTTTTGTTTGTACGTGTGTGTATGTTGTAATGTGCGTGACATTAAAAATGCGTGTTAGTTGTGACGTTAAGACTGTATCCTAGCGCGGATTTTTGTACGTGTGTATGTGTGAATGAAAAAGCGTAATTGTGTTTTGTGGCCAATATATATATATATATATATATATA
>CM042168.1:15377174-15387174 GCA_023376005.1 Doryteuthis pealeii | reverse complement strand
ACAAACAGTTTCGCTTAGTAGCTCATCAGGCCAAGATCTGACTAAGAGATTCGAGCAAACGCACTATTGTACAGAACCTCCCATCGTGATTTAAATAAATTAGCATAAACTAAACCAACCAAAAAAAAAAAGACAGACACAATTTTAATCTATTATTTTTTTTATTATTATTTATTTCTAAAGAATTTTTTTTAATAAATTTGAATTTCTCTACCTTAATTCCATTATATACCTCCAATATCTTTCTTCAGGCTTTGACAATACATATATTGATATACATATATTGATATGAATATTATATTATATTATAAAATATTACATTTTCTCTCGTTGGAACCAGAACAACATTTTATATATATATATATATATATATATTATATATATATATATATATATAATATAGGGTGCTATACTTATAAGTAAATAGAGCTCAATATGGTGGATAGAGCATTTATATCTAAGTTAGGGTAGCGTGAACATGACGTCAACAGCGCTTGGTTTCGCGCACTCGCCACCACACACACACACACAACACACACACACACACAATATATATATAATATATATATATTATATATATTAATATATATATATATATATATATGATTTTATATGAAATGGTGACTTACCGGTGAAATTGGTCACAATGGTTAGTTGATACAAGTTTTCACAATGATAAGACAGCGATATAACAAATATAAAGTGCTCATACGGGAGTAGAGCACATTTATTATTATAAGGTATAACACAGGAATAACCTACTCGAGGTTTCACCATAAGGATCACCAACATGAGATCCTTATGGTGAAACTCGAGTAGGTTATTCCTGTGTATACCATTATAATATTATATATAATATATTATATATATATGGGTGATTGTAAAGTAACTCCAATTCTAAACGCTTATTATGTGATACAAGGACGCATGTATGTGGCATCCAACAAAGATCGAACTCATTATTCAGTCGTAATTGACTACTTTGCTAAACATTACATTCGAACGCAAGTACTTTTTCTTTACCTAAACCCGTTCGTCATAGGTAGGGTATGGCACAAAGGTCGCAAGTAAATGGTATATTATTCATATATAAATGAATAATTATTTAAACTAGTAACCTGTAGCAATAAAGCACCTGAGATCATTCTTGCAGACATCTCAGGTGCTTTGGCATTGCCCCTTAGCTGGAAGAAATTTGGCTCAGGATCGCCCTCGGTGGCGACAGGCTCTCCGTAGAGGACTGTTCATGTCTGAAAGTCACCTTGGCGCAAACACCATGAAGCTTAAGAGGCCCAGAAGAAAGCTGCGGCACAAAGCACCGGCAATCAAATCTTCAGGACAGCCTTCACATGCGACATCTATGGTCGGAGATGTTTTCAAAATGGATTCACAGCTACAGAGGCGCTGTAACTTCAAAGGCACAACATTTTATTTATAGTCTTCCGAGATGAAATAACAATAAAGAACCAATAAACAAGCATCCTGTGTACCATGGGGATTCCTGGCTCTCAGGAGGGAGGGGGGATTTACCACGTACCCACGTGTACGGGTTGGCACAAGGCCCTTTTATTTGGCACCTCGGAACCAAAGTCATGGTGTGGTGGGTGCAAAAATGCGTTGATCCGTCGGCATTACCCTCAAGGGGTGCTGTCAGGCACCGGGAAGTAACCCACCCTGCCCTGCCCCTTTAAATCGAGGGGGTGGGTGTTGGCTGGGGAATGGCCCTCTGGGATCAACGATATTAATTTATCTCTGAAGGTCCAGTGGCCAAAGCTAACTGGACCCGGCTTGACCGGAAGCCAGAGGTTTTTTCTCAGGGTCCCTTCGATCTATTTACAGTCTGGTGTGAGATTTATCAGTGTTATTGACGTGAATAATCAATTTCATTTAAGCTAGTAACAATGTGGAAAAAATGATCTTGTGTACTCCTCATTCGGGATGATTTCAAATTGATTTCCAATCTGCTAAGAGATTACAAAACGCCATCGACACAGGTGACTAATTTTATTAGATGTCTCCGCATTGTTTTCTGATGTGGTGATGTTATTCTACCCCACTGCGTCGCGCATACCACATTATACAACACACACACACACACACACACACACACACACACATATATATATATGTGTGTGTGTGTGTGTGTGTGGTGTGTGTGTGTGTGTGTGTGTGTAGAATTAAACAAAAGGCGTGTCTCCTGTTTAACAATTTTATTGATGATCTTTTCAAGCTTTCTGGCCAACTATTTTTTTTATATTTGGATGGAATCCGTGGATTAGTCCACCCGAAAGTTCGTAATCCCGAGTACTTTCGGCTCTTCGAAGTGTCATCATTTGGGTGACGTGTTCCATTTTTTTTTTCAGTTAATTTCATATTAATGGATGTGGAGGCTGGAGGGTGGAAATTGATAGGAAAAGTGTTATAGGCATTTAAAATGTGAGTCTGCATTAAAAATTAATTTTATCAAGGATGGTTTCTATTGTTTGATGTATAAAGCTTCTAGTAAAAGAATCATCAATAAAAATTGATAACAGGAGACGTGCTTTACACACACACACACACACACACACACACACAATGAACACACACCACACACAAACACACACACACTATATATATTATATATATATATACATAAGGGTGATTCAAAAGTAATGCCATTTTGTGGATCCACATCCTACTTCTCCACATAAGTGAGTAAAAAATAATGCCATTTGTTTAGGACAGGTATAATTACCACACACGGAACATGTATATACATCAAAATAAAACTGGTCCTCTGTGGATCACATCCCTACTTTGCCACATAAGTGAGTCAAAAAGTAATGCCATTTTTGTTTAGGACAGGTATAATTACCAACACAGGAACATGTATCATACATCAAAAATAAAGCTGGTCCTCTGTGGATCACATCCTACTTTTCCATAGGTGAGTCAAAAAGTAATGCATTTTGTTTAGGAAGGTATATTACCAACACAGGAACATGTATCATACATTCAAAATAAAGCTGGTCCTCTGTGGATCACATCCCTACTTCTCCACATAAGTGAGTAAAAAAGTAAATGCCATTTTTGTTTAGGACAGGTATAATTACCAACACAGAACATGTATCATACATCAAAATGAAGGCTGGTCCTCTGTGGATCACAACCCCACTTCTCCACATAGTCACTGTTTCTCTCAATAGCAATGTTCCACCTTCGAATGAGACATGTATCCTGCCTCCGTAAAATTCTGTTGACTGTTCTTGTGGCCACTTCTTCACTACATATTTCACTTCTCGTCACTGGAATAATGTTTGTATCTCAAACCCTCTTTCATAGGCCGAATAGATTGATATCTGAAAGGCGCCAAAATCTGGAGAATATGGGGATGCCGTAAGGTGTCCCACCCGATCGGGGCGATTTCCTCCCTTGTCCTGATGCTGTGGTGTGGTCGAGCATTGTAATGCAGAGGCGGTGGACATTGTTGATTGGCAAGTTAGGTCTTACTCGTCGGATTCTTGCTCTGGGCTTCGTTAGAGTTTCAATTGTAGGCCTTATCTTTATCTCCCTCCTCAAAAAAAAGTTCACTTGAAATAAAGAAAATAGCATTAATTTTTATTCACCCTCGTATTATATATATATATATATATATATTAATATTATAATAATGAGAATTTTTTCGGTACAACTAAAATTTATATAAAACTTAAACAGTATCATACTTTAATTCGGTTTGATCAACTATTTAAACACCAAAAGGAAGGTTTAAAGAAGACGAAAAAAAAAAAAAAACAAAGAAAGATAAAGGAAACTTAAGGGCCCTTTCGACCGTGCATTGTCAAAAGTTTACAACCGGTGATCGTTTAAAAATCAAAGTCGTATAAATTGGAATAAAAGAATAAGATCATTTAAAATTGAAAGTAACAATAAGGGAAGAATATATAATAGATCCCTGCCTGTTACTCCAATAATTTGCAACAATGTCCCCAGCAAATAATGCTAGGGAATGTTTCACTCATTCGGCCTCATACACAGGCCGGACAGTGAAAAAAATGGCAATGGCTCTGTAATGTCCAGATTAGTTGATATATATATATATATATATATAGTATATGTATATATATATATTATATATATATATATATATAATATAAGTAACTACAGACACGTGTTTCGAGGATCACCTCTCTATCAGTGCAGTTATACCGTTTTTAGCAGCTATCCTCTGGCCGGGTTCGAGACCCGAACGAACTTTCGCTCGCCAATCCTCTTACCCATACGGCCACAGTCAGCTGCCAAGTATAGCAGGCTATTTAATCGCTACATTTCTAAGCGAAATGAACTCACCTAGAGGTCTCAAACTTTATGTAAAACAAGTGAGTCTTAGCTGTACGCCGAATACGGTGAATTTTGCAATTAAATCCCTTCTAAAATAAGTGCTCAAACCGAAATTGGAGGCGTATAATAAAGTAAACTACAGACACGTGTTTCGAGGTATCACCTCTCATAGTGCAGTTATACCGTTTTTTAGCAGCTACCACTGGCCGGGTTCGAGACCGAAACGAACTTTCGCTCGCAATCATATATATATATATATTGTATATTGATAGTTTAAAACGGATATGCAATACCTTGATAATGATTCGGAAAAGAACCGAAAGTACCTGGTCTAGCAATTATAATCTTTCGAACAAATTTCAACACAGTATTCTACAGCTCCTGTCAGGGTTCTGTTCAGAAAAATCGAGACAGGAATGAACATATATATATATATATTATAATATATATATATATATAATATATATAATATATATGGTAAAAGGCTTAAATATGCAGTCATATTAGCAGTTATAGATCTATTTCTACCCATATGTATATACATATGCATATAGATATGAGCTTCATCCAGAACCGCCATTTTATTTGAAATGGTAGCAGAAATCATCGGAAATTTTTATATATTTTAGATATTTCTGAATAAATTCAGGTTTTCGTTCTGTTCATCACCCTCGGGGTCGGCGTTTATGTCCAGGAGCCAAGCCTCATACTTGACACCGACTGCCTAATTGGTTCATGGACATAAACGCCGGCACCCACCTTCAAAAATAACAGTGTATTTAAAAAAAATTGATATCATTTTGGTAATCTAATAACTGAACACTTGGCGGCCTTATGCCCAGGGTTCAAGCCACACACTTGGTCACCTGCCAAATTGGCCCCTGGACATAAATGCCGCCGGGTGGTCAAGTTATTTATATAGCGAAATGATATGAAATCTTTTTAAACACCCTGTATTTTTGGAAACTTGGTTGTAGAAGAAATAACTTAATTATGTAATAATGAATTCAAATAGTTCAAATTCCCGTTGATGGCTCCCCGAATACGACAAGAAAATTCCCGAGTTCGAAAAAGAGGTTCCCGAATCCGAGAAGATTCCCGAGTCCGACAAGAAAATACCTGAAGAGAGGCCGCGGAGGGTATATCGGCCGAAACGTTTGTACAAAATAACAATGAAGATGGGAGACAATAGTCCGAACAACGCTAATAATACTAATGAATTCAAACTTGCCTGTTTCAAATGCAAGGCCTCCCAAGTCCTAATGGACAGAGACACAACTTATCTAGTGCATATCTATGGATGGCAGATGAAGAGAGAGGGAAGCTTAGTTTTCACGGGAATTAAGTTTAAATAACCAGGCTGTAACGTCCTCTAGTGGCAAGCCCCTGGCGGCAAGGGAAGATGACCCTTTGCCAATCTCTGCCCCATTTAAACAAGGGAAGACAATTGCTACACGCGGTCAATGTGGATCAAGTTATTAGACAACAAAATGATATTAATTCTTTTTAACACCCAGTAATTGTTTGAAAATTGGGGAGTGGAAGAAATACCTTATAATAATAAATATAGTAAAATAAGTAATAATAATAATAATAATAATAATAATAATGAAATAATAATAATAAGAAGCAAGCGAAGAGAAGAAGAAGAAGAAGAATCTGTTTCTTTGGAGTACTTGGAACGGTCCCAGAAAAGCTTTGAGAAAAAGATTTGGAAAATCTGAAATCAGAGGAAGAATTGGAGACCATCGCAGAATACTGCACTGGCTGCAATCTACCAGGGAAATACTCAGAAGAGTCCTGGAGACCTGAGGAGAACTTGTTGTGCAGCTCAAAGCTCCAGGGAATAACTGATCAGCTGAATGCACTGCTGTGAAAATATAATGAATAAATAATAATAATAATAATTAATAAATTGAAACTTGGGCCTGTGTGTATTCCCTATAACTCCAAACATGAAACAAAGGGGAACCAACTCTTGCTGCTTAAATTGTTTTATTCATTTTCCATTAAACTAACCCTAACCTAAACCATAAGCCCCGTCTTCTTTTTCTAGTAGATCAATAATAACCAAATAATTTATCATCAAGAGTGGTTCCCACTTTGTTAATGTTGGAGAAGTTATAGAATAACCCTTGGCCTGTTTCCAATGGCTGCTAACAGAATGACAATGTGTATACGTATTTACGCGATTGTCCATTGTTTATGTTTTGTTGTAATCGGCACAGATAATATATGTGTCTCATTTCCTCAAGAATTTTACCAGTTGTGTTCACAGTAATTTCCTATAATGGAAAAATAAAAAACATCCTTTCAAAAAGTAAGGTCAACATACGAAGAGAGTCATAAACGAAATGCTTATGCCGCTTATGTCATCATGGTAATGATATTTCAGGAGATTGTTTGTGTGATCGTCATTTCAACGGCAGAGCCATCTGAAGTCAATCCAGTGACGTTCTTACTGATACGGTCTTCAATTTCTATGATTTTTTCAGGAATTTTTTTTTTTTGGGGGGTGCAGGTGCATTTTCCTTCTTAGCGCTTTTTCCTGGAATCTTTAGGCTACAATAAAATACGTCACGTGATCAGTTTTTTGGGCAATATTGAAGGAAGAAAACGTAAATCTCGCAAAAAGAAAAAAATAAGAACATAAATAGATTGTTACAAAGCAGAAAAACAGATTAATATAAGATCACAATTAATCCGAGTTGGGAAACAAATTACTCCTTAATTCAATATTAACCGTTATCGCCTTGAAAAAAAGATAATGAAAACAGTCCGTTTTTGTTTTTTTAACAACACGGTCAGATTTCTTTATTGGTATTTTTTAGGCAGAAATCTGTATCATGTTTCTTTTTACTATTGAAAAAATCCGTAATAGAAACATCTAAAAATGCTTCTGATAAATTAATGTCAGAGCCATTCTTATCTTTATATGAGAATAAAATTAAAAATCCGTTTTTTAGGTTAATTTTTTTTAGTANTGTCAAACCTGAGTGACTCCTCTTTTCTGTGTTATAAGGTCTACACCGTACATACCAAAAAACTTTCGTTTAATGTATATATAATATATATATATATATATATATATAATATATATATATATATAGATATATAATATAATAATATAATATTACGAGGGCGATCAATGATGTTTACATCATTCCAAAATTTCAACATGTATCTATTTTTTCCTACATAATCTCCATTTCGGTCGATACATTTTTGTCGCCTCTGTAGCAATTTTCGTATGCCAACGTCAATACCAGCTCGCCGGCCATGTCGTTGAGGAAGCGTTTAAAAATTGTCGTCGTTGCAAAACCCCTTGCGGACGTTTTTTGACATCCATGCATGACTTGCACATGATTGGCGATAGATCTCAATCGGCTTAATGTCTTCTGCGTTCAAAGACCGAATAACTGCGCGAACTTCACACTTGGTGGTAGCGTAATTCGGGAGCTTCATCAGAAAATACTGCCAAGCCAATATGAGTGTGGCAGCGAGGCACGCGCAGGGGCAGGTGTAAAAAACACAACAGTGTCGCCAATAGCCAGACGAACAGTTTTCTCTGTGATCCAGCGCTTCGGAGACCTTATTTTGGTATATAACACACACACACACACACACACACACACACACACACATATATATATATATATATATATATATATATATAGAGAGAGAGAGAGAGTAAACTACAGACACGTGTTTCGAGGTATCACCTCTCATCAGTGCAGTTATACAATTTTGAACAGCTGCCTCTGGCCGGGTTCGACACCCGAACGAACTTACGCTCGCCAAAGCTCTTACCCATACGGCCACAATCAGCTGCCAAGTATAGCAGACTATTTAATCGCTACATTTCTAAGCGGAAATGAATTCACTAAGAGTTCTCAAACTTTGTAAACAAAGTGAGATTTAGCTTAACGCCGAATACGGTGAATTTGCAATTAAATTCCTCCTAAATAGAGTGCTCAACTGAAATTAGGAGCGTATAATAGAGTAAACTACAGACACGTGTTTCGAGGTACCACCTCTCATCAGCAGTGCAGTTATACAATTTTTAGCAACTGCCTCTGGCCGGGTTCGAGACCCGAACGAACTTACGCTCGCCAAAACTCTTACCCATACGGCCACAATTAGCTGCCAAGTATAGCAGGCTATTTAATCGCTACATTTCTAAGCGGAAATGAATTCATATATATATATATATATATATATATATATATATACCACTTTAAAACAAAAACATCTGTCACTCGCTTTAGAAAGTGTCAGTGTGGCTTCATAGATCACAGCAAGGCTGGGCTGCTATCACCCCCGAGGAAACACAAAATGTCTTCTTGATAGCACATACAACATGGGAGGAAACAAATCACTCACTGCTGACCCTCATCTATAAATCCCGATAGGAGAGTCCACCATACATACATATATATATATAAAAATTAAATTTATTTAGACTAGTCCTCGTGAATTACGCCGAATTTTTAATTGGTCTCAGCACCTGTGAAACTCATCTTTTTGATCCTTTGAAATACTTAGTTTTGTCTTATTTCTGCACACACACACACACACACAACACACACACACACACACACACACACACAAACACACACAGACACACACACACACACACACACACACACACACATATATATATATATTATGTATATATACCACTAATAATAAATTAAGCCTAATGAGTCAGAGAATATCTACCTAGGTTTATCCTAACGGTTCATCGGGAAATTCTGTCAGAATTATCCTGATGATCCGTTAGAAGAAACCTAGGTAGATATTCTCTGACTCATTAGGCTTAATTTATAATAATAACGGATCATCGGGATTATTCTGTCAGAATATTCTCTGGCTCGTTAGGCTTAATCTATTATTGTTTATTAGCTCTACTTTTTGTATTGAGCACTTTAGTATGTTTAACTTAGGCAACTCTTACAGTATTTTTTTCTTTTGGACATTTTTATAGTACCATCTGATTATTTTCAGGAGGTGCAGATGATTTGGTCTTTTCTTTTATATATATTATATATATATATATATAAGATAAAAGGTGGAATGAAACATCACACAATGCTGTTAAAGAAGAAAACAATTTATAATATAATCATAGCTGATATTGATCAAATATTTCGATTTTACAAAAATCATCATCAGAGCTCATTCACTCCCGTAGTTGTTTGGGTCGGAGAGGAAAGTCAAAATGAATTTTGACTTTCCTCTCCGACCCAAACAACTACGGGAGTGAATGAGCTCTGATGATGATTTTTGTAAAATCGAAATATTGATCAATATCAGCTATGATTATATTATAAATTGTTTTCTTCTTTAACAGCATTGTGTGATGTTTTCATTCCACCTTTTCTTACTCATATTGTCGGATTAATTTCCTTTCTTTTAACTTATATATATATATATATATATATATATTAGGAGGTTGATTTAGAAGGCTATCACAATGCAGTTTGGAATAAATAAAAAAATAATAATACGGTAACAATGGTGTTGTGTGTTGGCCTGAATTTTTATTATTTCTTGAATTTTCGAGGTAATACCTCTTTATCAAATGAATTGAACTGAAGCAGTCCAGCTATGGCATTTCTTCCCAAATGAATTTTTTTTTGAAAATTACTGTATTCTCGTGTGAGCGTGAATGCGT
>CM042168.1:15364674-15372174 GCA_023376005.1 Doryteuthis pealeii | reverse complement strand
TTTGGATGGAATCCGTGGATTAGTCCACCGAAGTTCGTATCCCGAGTACTTTCGGCTCTTCGAAGTGTCATCATTTGGGGTGACGTGTTCCATTTTTTTCAAGTTAATTTCATATTAATGGATGTGGAGGCTGGAAGGTGGAGAATTGATAGGAAAAGTGTTATAGGCATTTTAAAATGTGAGTACTGCATTAAAAATTAATTTTATTCAAGGATGGTTTCTATTGTTTGATGTATAAAGCTTCTAGTAAAAGAATCATCAATAAAATTGATAAACAGGAGACGTGCCTTTTACACACACACACACACACACACACACACACAGACACACACACACACACACACACACACACACACACATATTATATATATATATATATATATACATAAGGGTGATTCAAAAAGTAATGCCATTTTGTGGATCACATCCCTACTTCTCCACATAAGTGAGTCAAAAGTAATGCCATTTTGTTTAGGACAGGTATAATTACCAACACAGGAACATGTATCATACATCAAAATAAAACTGGTCCTCTGTGGATCACATCCCTACTTTGCCACATAAGTGAGTCAAAAAGTAATGCCATTTTGTTTAGGACAGGTATAATTACCAACACAGGAACATGTATCATACATCAAAATAAAGCTGGTCCTCTGTGGATCACATCCCTACTTCTTCACATAGGTGAGTCAAAAAGTAATGCCATTTTTGTTTAGGACAGGTATAATTACCAACACAGGAACATGTATCATACATCAAAATAAAGCTGGTCCTCTGTGGATCACATCCCTACTTCTCCACATAAGTGAGTAAAAAAGTAATGCCATTTTGTTTAGGACAGGTATAATTACCAACACAGGAACATGTATCATACATCAAAATGAAGCTGGTCCTCTGTGGATCACAACCCCACTTCTCCACATAGTCACTGTTTCTCTCAATAGCAATGTTCCACCTTCGAATGAGAACATGTATCCTTGCCCCGTAAAATTCTGTTGACTGTTCTTTGGGCCACTTCTTCACTACATATTTCACTTCCTCGTCACTGGAATAATGTTTGTATCTCAAACCCTCTTTCATAGGGCCGAATAGATGATAGTCTGAAGGCGCCAAATCTGGAGAATATGGGGATGCGGTAAGGTTGTCCACCCGAATGGGGCGATTTCCTCCCTTGTCCTGATGCTTGTGTGTGGTCGAGCATTGTAATGCAGAGGGTGGACATTGTTGATTGGCAAGTTAGGTCTTACTCGTCGGATTCTTGCTCTGGGCTTCGTTAGAGTTTCAATGTAGGCCTTATCTTTATCCCTCCCCCTCAAAAAAAAGTTCACTTGAAATAAAGAAAATAGCATTAATTTTTTATTCACCCTCGTATATATATATATATATATATATATATATATATATATATGAGAATTTTTTCGGTACAACTAAATTTATATAAAAACTTAAACAGTATCATACTTTATTCGGTTCGATCAACTATTTAAACACCCAAAAGGAAGGTTTAAAGAAGACGAAAAAAAAAAAAAAAACAACAGAAAGATAAAGGAAACTTAAGGGCCCTTTCGACCGGTGCATTGTCAAAAGTTTACAACCGGTGGATCGTTTAAAAATCAAAGTGTATAAATTGGATAAAAGAATAAGATCATTTAAAATTGAAGTAACAATAAGGGAAGAATATATATATAGATCCCTCCCTGTTACTCCAATATTTGCAACAATGTCCCCAGCAAATAATGCTAGGGAATGTTTCACTCATCTCGGCCTATACAAGGCCGGACAGTGAAAAAAAATGGCAACTGGCTCTGTAATGTCCAGATAGTTGATATATATATATATATATATATATGTATATATATATATATATATATATATATATATATAATAAAGTAAACTACAGACACGTGTTTCGAGGATCACCTCTCATCAGTGCAGTTATACCGTTTTTAGCAGCTACCTCTGGCCGGGTTCGAGACCCGAACGAACTTTCGCTCGCCAATCCTCTTACCCATACGGCCACAGTCAGCTGCCAAGTATAGCAGGCTATTTAATCGCTACATTTCTAAGCGGAAATGAACTCACCTAGAGGTCTCAAACTTTATGTAAACAAAGTGAGTCTTAGCTGTACGCCGAATACGGTGAATTTTGCAATTAAATCCCTTCTAAATAAAGTGCTCAACCGAAATTGGGAGCGTATAATAAAGTAAACTACAGACACGTGTTTCGAGGTATCACCTCTCATCAGTGCAGTTATACCGTTTTTAGCAGCTACCACTGGCCGGGTTCGAGACCCGAACGAACTTTCGCTCGCCAATCATATATATATATATATGTATATTGATAGTTTAAACGGATATGCAATACCTTGATAATGATTCGGAAAAGAACCGAAAGTACCTGGTCTAGCAATTATAACTCTTTCGAACAAATTTCAAACAGCTATTCTACAGCTCCTGTCAGGGTTCTGTTCAGAAAAATCGAGACAGGAATGAACATATATATATATATATATATATATATATATATATATATATATATATATATATATGGTAAAAAAAGGCTTAAATATCAGTCATATTAGCAGTTATAGATCTATTTCTACCCATATGTATATACATATGCATATAGATATGAGCTTCATCAGACCGCCAATTTTATTGAAATGGTAGCAGAAATCATCGGAAATTTTTATATATTTTTAGATATTTCTGAATAAACTCAGGTTTTCGTTCTGATCATCACCCTCGGGGTCGGCGTTTATGTCCAGGAGCCAAGCCTCATACTTGACACCCTGCCTAATTGGTTCATGGACATAAACGCCGCACCCAACTTTCAAAAATAACAGTGTATTTAAAAAAAATTGATATCATTTTGTAATCTAATAACTTGAACACTTGGCGGCCTTTATGCCCAGGGTTCAAGCCACACACTTGGTCACCTGCCAAATTGGCCCCTGGACATAAATGCCGCCGGGTGGTCAAGTTATTATATAACGAAATGATATGAAATCTTTTTAAACACCCTGTATTTTTGGAAACTTGGTTGTAGAAGAAATAACTTAATTATGATAATAATGAATTCAAATAGGTTCAAAGTTCCGTGATGGCTCCCGAATACGACAAGAAAATTCCCGAGTTCGAAAAGAAGGTTCCCGAATCCGAGAAGATTCCCGAGTCCGACAAGAAATACCTGAAGAAGGCCGGAGGGTATATCGGCCGAAACGTTGTACAAATAACAATGAAGATGGGGACAATAGTCCGAACAACGCTAATAATACTAATGAATTCAAACTTGGCCTGTTTCCAATGCAAGGCCTCCCAAGTCCTAATGGACAGAGACACAACTTATCTAGTGCATATCTATGGATGGCAGATGAAAGAGAGAGGGAAGCTTAGTTTTCACGGGATTAAGTTTAAATAACCAGGCTGTAACGTCCTCTAGTGGCAAGCCCTGGCGGCAAGGGAAGATGACCCTTTGCCAATCTCTGCCCCATTTAAACAAGGGAAGACAATTGCTACACGGTCATGTGGTCAAGTTATTAGACAACAAAATGATATTAATTCTTTTTAAACACCCAGTATTGTTTGAAAATTGGGAGTGGAAGAAATACCTTAATAATAATAATAATAGTAATAATAATAATAATAATAATAATAATAATAATAATAATAATAATAATAATAAGAAGAAGAAGAAGAAGAAGAAGAAGAAGAATCTGTTCTTGAGTACTTGGGAACGGTCCCAAAAAGCTTTGAGAAAAAGATTGGAAAATCTGGAAATCAGAGGAAGAATTGAGACCATCCAGAATACTGCACTGCTGCAATCTACCAGAATACTCAGAAGAGTCCTGGAGACCTGAGGAGACTTGTTGTCACTCAAACTCCAGGGAAATACCATCAGCTGATGCTGGTGTGAAAAACTATAATAATAATAATAATAATAATAATAATAAATTGAAACTTGGCCTGTGTTATTTCCTATAACTCCAACATAAACAAAGGGGAACCACTCTTGACTGCTAAATTATTTATTCATTTTCCCATTAAACTAACCCTAACCCTAACCATAACCCCGTCTTCTTTTTTCTAGTAGATCAATAAATAAACAAATAATTTATCAGTCAAGAGTGGTTCCCCTTTGTTTATGTTGGAGTTATAGGAAATAACCCTTGGCCTGTTTCCAATGGCTTGCTAACGACATGACATGTTTCTATTTACGCGATTGTCCATTGTTTATGTTTTGTTGTAATCGGAGCAGATAATACTTGTGTCTCATTTCCTCAGATATACCATTGTGTTCACAGTAATTCCTATAGGAAAAAAAAACACCTTTCAAAAAGTAAGGTCAACACGAAGAGAGTCATAAACGAAATGCTTATGCGCTTATGTCATAGGTAATTAATTTCAGAGATTTTGTGTGACGTCATTTCAACGGCAGAGCCACTGAGTCAATCCAGGACGTTCATTACTGATACGGTCTTCATTTCTTATGATTTTTCAGGATTTTTTTTTTGGGGGGTGAGGGTCATTTTCTTCTTACGCTTTTCCTGGATCTTTAGGTAACAATAAAATACGTCACGTGATCAGTTTGGGCAATATTGAAGGAAGAAACGTAAATCTCGCAAAAAGAAAAATAACGAACATAAAGAGTTGTTACAAAGAAAAACAGTTAATTCAAAGATCAAATTATCCGATTGGGAAAAATTACTCTTAATTAATAATTACCGTTATCTTGAAAAACAAGTAAAACAGTCCGTTTTTTTTTTTAACAACACGGTCAGTTTCTTTATTGGTATTTTTTAGCAGAATTCTGTATTCATGTTTCTTTTACTATTAAAAAAAATCCCGTATAGAAACATCTAAAAATCTTCTGATATAATTATTCAGACTCTTATCTTTATAGAAAAAAATTAAAAATCGTTTTTTATGGGTTAATTTTTTCAGATTTCATAAAATAAGAGGGTCGGGAGACCTTGTAAAAAATATATTTTCGTGAAAATTTGACTCTTAATTGATTTGTCATAGTTTTTTTTTTAATTACAGTTACGTAATTTCGGTTACAGACAGAAAGAGACCGAATCTCCATTATTAATAGATATCTCATTCTTTTTTAGGATTGGATAACAGCTTTAATTTAATGACCGACCAGAATGAAGACATGAAGCTTGAAGACTACTATGTCGTCAAACATATTTTTCTACGACCAAGCCCCCAACAGAAGCACACCGAAAAGGTATCGAAAATACTCCCTCAGCCACGTATCTCTTTCCGGCGCCAAGGCTTCAGCCTCGGCGCCAGCTACGGCCCGAGATGACAACAAGACGGACGTGACCGACGGCTTAGGCAAAAAAAGCCTCATGCCCGAAATCACCGTAGCCTACCACTCAGTAAGAAACTACCTCGATTCGACGCTCACTAACGATGAGGACTCTCAGCGTCATCTGTTCGAACAGACTAAGGCCTCTGCCCCGGAAACCCTGCACCGTCTGTCCCTTTACCTCTACGATCTACGCAACAAAAGCGGGAGTATACCAAAGAGTTTGGAGTACCAGTTTCTGTGCGGCTACGAGGAGTTTACCCGAGATGTGATCATGGTGCCCAGGGAATGGCAGACGGCCGCCCTGAGAGAGCAGGTCCGGATCTCGAGAAAGAAGAGCGACGCGCACGCTCACGCGCATGCACAGAGCGCGCCCGGCAGCGTCGACGCAAGCGATCAAGAAAGAGGGCGGATCTTTCCACCAGCAACAGTTCTTCACAAAATCACGTTTCTACAGAGACTTTGCCAAAAGGGAGAAAACGTGTACCGAGCTCTCTGGCAACGGAGACTGTCGAGGAAGAACCGAAAAATCTATCAGTCCCCACAAAATCGAAAGATAAAGATCGATTAACCCCAAAATCTTCAGGTAAGTTGCTTTGCGTATTGAATTGCTCCTTGAAAGGCAGTGATGCTGATAGTTTTTTGATTCAGTGCGTCCTTGGACGTACATATTTGTTTTAATTGAGTCCCCGGGAAAATTTATGGGTCCCAACTAAAGCCGTCAAACTCCTACCTTGTAACCTATCCTGTGTAATTCATTTCTAAGAAACTACTGAAATGTATTTTCAGTTAGCTTGAAATGGTGAGGGAAGAAAAAAGAAAAACACTGGGACGCATGGATACGATTTTACTGCGTCCTTTTAGATTTTTTGTGCGTGCGTCTGAGGGGACGGAGAGAGAGAGAGAGAGAGAGAGAGAGAACAGAGGAAGGAAGGAAGATGAGAAAGAAAGAAAGAAAGAAAGAAAGAAAGAAAGAAAGCCAAAGAGTGGGAAGATATTAAAAAGAGTGGGTAATATTAAGAAAGAAAGAAAGAAAGAAAGAAAGGACGTTAAGAAAGAAAAAAAAGAAAAGAGATGAAAAATGAAGATAATGAAAGAAAGAAAAGAAAGAAAGAAAAAGGAAAGAGAGAAAAAAGAAAAGAATTTTAACCCTAGAGTCAAACCTGCCAAAGAACAATGTGAACAAAATTACCTCCTGATGAAGAGAGTTCCTTTTTTTAAATTTTTCATTTATTTTGGTAACACATTTCTCATAAGTTATTCATGGGCCGGCATTTTGCTTTATGTCGGATCTTAAAACATTTAGGTCAACTGCGTAACTCACTCTAAAAATACAACTAAAGACAATAACAATAACAATACAATAACAATATATATATATATATATATATATATATATATATATATATATATATATATATATGGAGTCCTATCCAAAGATCAGGAGGTTTGAGATGAAAGGCAGCTTCCTTTAAAGTGTAAAAAATTGATAGAATTGCTTCTTACTCTTGCCAACAACGTTAGACAGGATTATGTATCCGCCATACTTGTCTGTTTGTCCACACAACATACAGCCCTGTGGGCTGGGGCTTTAGAATACACCGACTGCACCTCTACAGAGGGGTAAGACCCCCTTTCCCAAATGGGGCCATCTGTTGCCCGTGGGTGGTAACCCGTGATGCTTAAGGATATATTTACCAACCCCTCCGAACGAGCAGGATGTGACACAAGGTCAATTTCTTAACGACTCTATTGTCCTTATGGCAAGGCCCAACCCTTTTTATCCTATATGTGATAGAAGACTGTGGCTGAAGGTCTTCATGTCCTGGGTATGACGTTAAACTCTATCTGATGGTGAAGTTTCAATTTTGAAACCCTGGGGAATTTGGTGTACCCCTTCATCACCATTACTTCCAGATCCACTCTGACCCGGAGCGGTAGTTCAAATTCTGGAGCTCTGGGAAATGTGTCAAGAATAAATGAAACAAAAATGCCTTTTGCATAAAATAACCCAATGGGTTAACATGCCGTAAAAATCCAACCAACCAACCAACCATACAACATATCCAAGAAGTTCTAAATCAGTGGTTCTTAACTGGGGGTCCATATAGACCCCCGGGGACCATATAATATTTTTTGGGACCCAGGCAAGTAAAATGAATTTAACTATAAAAATACAATGGG
>CM042168.1:15297174-15359674 GCA_023376005.1 Doryteuthis pealeii | reverse complement strand
ATATGTAATACCTTTATATATATTATTATATATATATATATATATATATATATATATATATATATATATATATATAAGCCAAAGTGGGCCGACCAGCAAAGACATACATTGATCAGCTCTGTGTGGATACAGGATGCTGCATAGAGGACCTCCCGAGAATGATGAGCGATAGGGACGAATGGAGAGAGATTGTCATGGATATCCGCGCTGACAGCGCGACATGATGATATATATATATATATATATATATATATATATATATATATATATATATATATATATATAGGTGTTCGGGAGAAATTTGACATATATATATTTGGTTATTTTTCTCCATAGGTTGGAGGTATTGACGCACACTACGCATCATTTAAACGCTTGGACCCTTCTTCTTTCATATACGTGATGACATATAGAATGGATGACTGGAACCCACCTGAATCATGGAAGAGAACAACTTGTATCATAATGATCTGCGCCGACCATCAAAATAAGGAGATTATGGTTGCTGCCCAATGCTCCCGGAATACTGTAAAAACAATCAGGCATGAACTGGATAATTGCAATGTAGACTAAGAGGCTGGCTAGAAGAAAGCAAAATAACAGATGGTCTGATTACGTTCGTACAGCAGAATTACTAAAAAATCTACAGAAAGGGTATCAGGTTGGATTCAGATGTCTACGTGGAGTTGCTAAACACTGTAGTCAAACCCTGGATAACAAGGGTTGCCAATGGTAGGCCATTGTATGGCAGCAGGATTTGGACCCCTGCCAAACTTTGGGAAAAGTTTTTAAAAATGGTTGTCGGCGAATTTTTACGACTCCAGCAGTCCCAATGTTTGGCCTCCGAACTCCCCAGGCCTTAACCCCATGGATTATTATGTATGGGACGCTGTTGAGAAAGACACCAATCGCCGTGCCAATACTACAAAAGCCCAGATAATCAACAGAATTAAGGTAGGAGACCCCTTTCAGGGAAACTGTAACATAAGCTTGCTCCAGGTTCCGGAGCAGGATTGAGGTTGTGATCGACGCTAATGGCAGTTATTTTCAGAGAAACTTGTTGACAGTAGTGTAATATCCGTGTCTGCTGAATTTCTTTACAATCCATTAAATTTTGTAGTTACCAAGCACTTTTTCTTTTTCCTCATGAAACTGTCAAATTTCTCTCGAATATATATAATACATATATTTATATATGCGTGCACTAGCTTATTTTACAATAGGACGACTTTCAAGCTAGGTAACTAATAATTTTGTTTCCATAATTATAGTTATGATTTGCCATAGATGAAATAACTAAATTAGCCAAATTTTACTATAAAAGAGAAGTAATTTTTTCTTTGTTGATTTACTTTTAATTAATAGAAAAACATGTTAATAGATGGTCAAATACTCAAGTTATAGGCTTTCAAACAGGTATTACCACTCCGAGTCAAGGTGGACCTGGGAGTGATGGCGATGAAGGGGTACTCCACACTCCTCCTAAGCTAAAAATTAGAACTTCCTCATTAGATGCAGTTTAACGTCATACCAAGGATATCCCATAGATCGGACCCGAACAGGCACTACCAATTTGGGTCAGTGTGGACCTGTGAATAATGGTGACGAAGGAGAACACCAAATTCCCCCAGAGCTCCAAAATTGGAAATTCACTATTAGATGCAGTTTAAAGCCATAACATGGACACATGTGTTCGTGCTAGTCAGGATACTATCTATGGGTTTCATAGAAAAAATGTTTGAAAAATTGAGTTTAAAATAATTTTGAATACCCATCAAGAATGAAAAAAAACAAAATGTCTTTGGGATAAAATAACCCAACATGCCGTAAAATCCAACCAACCAACCATTCCGGGTCAGAGTGGACCTGGGAATGATGGTAATGAAGGGGTACTCCATACTCCCTGGAGCTTGGAACTTCACAATTAGATGCAGTTCAACGTCATACCCAAGAACACCCCATAGATATATATTTACCAACCCTTCCGCACGAGCAGGATGCGACACAAGGTCAATTTCTTAAGCGGAGTTTAACAGGTTTGAATTCAGAGTTTTCCTTCTCCTACACTACTGGTTACCTATCCATGGTTAAAGAGCCCAGTCTGCCTGCTATTTTACCCATAGTTGGAGGGAGAATAGGATTCATACCTTTCCCAATGGTATTAGCATTATGTGAAATCCAAACAGCTTCGTCCAGAAATTGAACTCGCGTCGACGAGTCCATTTCTTACGACTCTAACCATTAGACCACGCGTCTCCATAGATACCTAACAGGTACTACCACTCCGGGTCAGGTGGATATGGGAGTGATGATGATTAAGGGGTACTCTATACTCCCTAGAGCTTGGAACTTCACCATTAGATGCATTTTAAAGTCATACCCAAGACACACTGACAAGTTTGTGTTTTTAGCAAAGAAAGAACCTCAGCTAGCCTGGTCCGATCTTCTTTTGGCCTAGCCACTAAAACCAGTGCTGATCCTGAGGTCAGTATTTTCGAATTGTTATTACAGCAATGGGATTATGTTCAAGTCTTCGCTCTTAAACAAGAATAAACAAGCCCGTTGTTTCTTGGCACAGATGTTTATTAATGCGATGATAAAAGTAGACAACACAACAATACCAACTTTACAATCTATGCTGCTACGATTAGTTTTAATCATCAATTTTATTGTTAATGTTTATCACAACACTCTAAGTCGATACACTCTTTATTACTACTATTATATTTATTACCACTAGCAAAATAAGAGAAAAAAAACAGCCTCCGGGCGGTGTAAAAATTAATTTTTGAAAGATATTGCCTGAGAGGGTGGGAATATGGGGCCATGTTAGGTTTATGTTTTTATGGTTTAAAGGTAGCTGGATATTTTGGTGCGTGTTTCTCAGGTTTCTTTTTAACCCCATATCTTTTGGTGGGCGTGCTGAAAAGAAGGCATTCAAAGAACGAGAAAGGAAAGAGAAGATGGTTTCATAACTCAGGCTTTATTGAACGGCGCATAGTCGTTGGTAGCTATGAGACGAACTACACTCAGTTGCAGCCTTCGTCGAAATGGCCGAGGGATTCTTTTAGGGGAAGGGAGTCAGTCCTTTTTGTCGGACATGCGCAGATGGTATTCTTCCGATCAAGGCCCCCTGACAGTTTGTTCTTTTTTTTTTTTGTATATTTTATCGTTGACTTCCCCCACCCTTTAAGTGAAAAAAGTTTTCTTCCAAGCCATAGTTGTATTGTTGCTACTGTACGATTGCACCACTTGGACACCAACCTAGCCTAGAGTAAGCAAGATGAGAACTGCTCAAGAATGCATGTAATTTTAAACAAATTGTGGAAGCAACACTCCACGAGAAAGCAGCTGTATAGCCACTTGCCACTTATCACACAAACCATCCGAGTAAGATGAACAGGACATGCTGGACACTGCTGGGGGATTTAGGACAAACTCTTAAGAGACATTTTCTATGGAAAGCAGCACACAGACATGCCAATGTGGGCCGTTGAGCAAAGACGTACATTGACCAACTCTGCGCAGATACTGGATTCTGTGCAGAGGACCTCCTAAGAGCAATGAATGATAGGGTAAGGTTAGCGAGAGATTGTCATAGATATCCATGATTAAATCCTAATTACCTGTAATTAGAAATTAACTAAGTGACTCTTCCCTTGTTTTTTTTCCTTTGGTCGAATGAAAATGTTTACTCCAGTTTAAATAACTTATTTGGACAGTTTGGGTGAACTTTAAATTAATGAAATCATTTTATCATGTGATTTTTCCATCAATCTAACCCGGGCTCAATGGCTGACCCAATGGGTCACGTTTTTTTCTAGCATATATATATATATATATAATCCAAAAGGCCAGAGAAGAAATCATCCTTACGACACAAGAGTTTTTTTAAAAACCTGTCGCAGTTTGAGAGCTCAATGTGTGTTCTTAATGTTAGAGTAACAGAGCAAGATAGATATAATGAACAGAGTGGGATGATAGAATAGATAGATAGATAGATAGATAGATAGATATACCATTTTAAAGAAACGAAAAAAAAACTTTACTCACCTTTTAATAAAGTTTTAGTTTTTTTTTTTCGAGAAATCGCTGGTGGACAATTTTGCCTGGTCTTTGGACAATGCCGACGAAAGGCGCAGTTAATACTTACCCCCCCCCCCAACGCATGACATAGATTTATGACCGCTTCTCTTACATAATGGTTGTTCGAGGTGCCTCTGAATTTGATACGTTTAATGTAACAAGCATTATGGGACAGACGCAATACATTATATTCCTCAATTAGGTTAATGGAGGCGATGTTGGTAAATGGAGGCGATGTCAGCCAAACATTTGTTGATAAATGTTTGACATTTAGGAAGGGGCAAGACGTTTGGCAGAAGAAAAAAATAAGCAAGGTATATATATATATATATATATATATATATATATATATATCATTTTTGAAAGCAATTAATGCAAAACTAATTGACTCATTTTTATTTTATTCTTTGTTTAGGTATTAATTTTTACTTAAGCCATCTCAGAGTATGTATATTTAATATATATCCTTATTAATAATATACATATAAACTTTCAACATTGGATACGCAATAGTATTATTTTTTTTTTCTAACATTTTTTTTTTTTTTTCAAAAATAAATTTTCCTATAAGAACAGAAATATATATATAATATATATATATATATATATATATATATATATATATATATATATATATATATTGGTTAGGAGGTTGATTTAGAAGGCTATCACAATGCAGGTGTAAAGAAAAAATAATAACACGGTAACAATGGTGTTGTGTGTTAACCTGTATTTAATTCTTGAATTTTCGAGATAAAATCTCCTTTTCACAAGATCACTGGAACTGAAGCAGTCTAGTTATGGCATTTCTTTTTAAATGATTTTTTTAAAAATGGTATTTTTATATAAATGTATTTCATGTTGTATGTTTACGTTTGTATTTATATTACATCCAACACGAAATATTATACATCACCATGGCCACCAAACACAAATACGCCCTTTAATACGCACATACACACGTGCAATACCGCGCTAGGATACAGTCATAACGTCACAACCAACATGCATTTTCATGGACACGCGCATGACAACATATGCACAAGTACAAAAAAAACCCGCATTCACGTAAACATACAACACGAGAATACAGTTATATAAAAATAATCATTTTCAAAAAAATTAATTTAAATTCATTAACCTATATATTATAATATATAATATATATATATATATATATATATATGAGGTAAAATATAAGGAATGAAAGAACAAACTCAGACAAAAATGTGTAGTATATTTCGCTGGAGTTTGAACTCAGCTTCAGCTTTATTGAATCATTCGGATCATACAAGTGTTTTATAGAAGGGGGAAGTAGGTAGGTGGGTAAGTTTTGTGGTGAGGGAAAGATGTGATTGGTTATAGGGGACATCATTGGTGAGATGAGAAGGAAATCAGATGGGAAAAGAGTTGAGGGAGGTAGGTAGAAAAAATGAATGGTGAGAAATACCTGATAGGGAGGGGAGTAGCCTTTCTTGGAGAGAGATTTGAGTAGAGGAAGTAGCAAATGGGAGTAATAAAAGGGGGGGTTAGATGACCATAAAATCAAAATCAAACCTGTTTGTTAGTTGTGGGTTATGGCCGAGTAAGTCAGCAAGTGAGGATCAACAGGAAAGGTTAGGTTAGTTGTATGATCCCAATAATTCAATAAAAGCTGAAGAAGCTGATTTCCACACTCCAGCGAAATATACTACACATTTTTGTCTGAGTTTTGTTCTTCCCATTCCTTATATTTTACCTCATTCTGTCGGATTCATTCCAACCCCCGTTTCCTCATATATATATATATATATATATATATATATATATATATATATATATATAGTCATTGACAAAAACTCTCCCGGCTAAATATCGACGTGGCGTGCCTTCAGGAAACCTGCCTGGCTGAAAATGGCCAAATCAAGGACTCCTCATCAGACAAGGAACGAAAAGGAGTGAAAAAGATAGGAAAGAAGCCGCCACGGAAAAGAGAGCCAAATGGAAGGAGAGATAACAGCAACTCCAGCAAGCATCACTGTTTGTTTGCAGTCACTGCTCCAGAGACTGTCATTCAAGAATTGGTCTGTTCATCCACTCACGCAGCTGCAGATTTTAAAAAATGGACACTACGCCATCGCCTTCAGTAGACGGAAGGATGCCGACCAACCATATAGTCATCCACAGTCACCGTGTTTCGACGTTTCACGTTTCTTCGGTACGGCAACACGGTTGTAAGCTACCTATAGCTGGGATAGAAACCCGATCGATTCATCATCAGTCGGGCTGCTTAACCGCTCGGCTATTGTCACATACAGAATGTGAAGGGGATTTAACTTCAAAAAAGTTGATAATAATCAATGTTGTCAATAGCCGCACGAACAGTTTCCCTTCATCCCCAGCACTTTGTAGACCTTGCTTTTGGGATCACCTTGTATATAATAATTTGGTTGGATTTTAACTGTTTAATACGCACATCTGTATGTATGTAAAAACCGCCATAGAGTGCTCCATCCTTTTTATTGGAGAGCATTGCGTTTACGCTTTAGTTGGCGGTCGTCAGTGCTGGGTTTTTAAGCATAAAAATATGGTGGATGTCCGAGTTAAAAAAGATTAGTGTTTAAGAAATACTATAGACTTACCAATTTTGTCGGAATTTAAAGAGTACTTGATACTGTAATATATATATATATATATATATATATATATATATACTCTACACTACAGTATCACTTCATTTTAAAGTTTTCCTACATAATCACCATTTTGATGATTTGTAGTTGTGGCAATTTTTGTGTATCCATGTCATACCGGCTGGCCGCTATGTCATTGAGGAAGCGTTAAACCTTGTCGTTGTTGCAAACGCTCTACACTACATGCGGACGTTTTTGATACCCATACACAACTCGCCATACACTTCTGTTAATTATCAATAAATTTCAATCGATTTAATACTTTTTGGGTTCAAAAACTGAATAACTGCGCGAACTTAACACTAAGCGATAGTGTTAATCAGAAGTTCTATCAGAAAAAAAAAACAGCCAAGCCAAGACTGTGAGTGGTAGTAAGGCCCGTACAGGGACAGGTACAGGTGAATGCATAACAAAATAACAGTGTGGCCAAAAGCAGCACGAACAGTTTCCCTGCGTCCCCAGCGCTTGGAGACATTACTTTTGGAATCACCCTTGTATATAATAATTTGGTTGGACACGATTATATAGTTTCAAGTAATTAATGATAATAATCAATGTTGTCAATAGCCGCACGAACAGTTTCCCTGCGTCCCCAGCGTTTTGGAGACCTTACTTTTGGGATTATTCTCGTATATAACCAGATCATTTTTTTACGGGAACTATGCGAGTATTTTCTTCCTTTTTTTTTTTTTTTTTTTTTGTATCTATAAACATGGCCGCCTGCAGATGCAAGACAATTAGCATTCACAGACATTATGACAAGATTTAGTGACCATAAAATGGGCAATTCTCTCCTTTCTATCTCGAGAAAGAAAGAAGCAGACGACAGCCATATTTAATTAACAAAGCAAGACGAAACCGGTTGCATCTCTCTGTAAGATTTACTGATGTTATATTTGTTTTTCATTAAGATTTCTCGGACCTTTTACGAGTCGTACAATAACAGTGAGCATGCGCAACAGATGATTGCTCGGCGTACTAAAATAGCCTCCGTTCCTCGGAGAAATCACATCAACGGTTCGTATCGAATAACGTCAGAAACGCATGATTTACTAACGTTTTTGATGTGTCAGCTGCGCAGTGGTATTTTTTTTTCTGGCGCAGTAAATAAATAAATAAATAAATAAAAATAAAAATAAAAATAAAATAAAAATAAATAAATAATCAGCAGGGCTCTAAGCATAAAACCATCATGTTTTTTTTTTTTTTTTTTTTTTGGGGGGGGGTATGTTTTGCCTATGCGTGATTTTATTTTTTTTTCTTCTTCTTCCTTTTTCTTTACTTAGGTGTATTTAATTGAATTTATTTTTCTTCTCGTTGTGGTGCAATGTAAAGGTCGCAAAAAAAACCTAGTCCAGCAGATCCATTAGTACAGAATAGCGGGTTCGATCTTCTTCTTCTTCTTCTTCTTCTTCTTCTTCTTCTTCTTCTGTTGCATAGCCCTTCTTTACCGGCCCTAAATAGGTATATGTTATATACTGGTCTTTTCACGTTACCAAATCTATATAACGTTATATACCTTTCTTACTACTTCTTACTCTGTCGTCTATTCTTCTGGCCGGCTTTGCTTCTGATCGTCTATCATCTATCTTGGTCTGGTATATCTTCTAAGGTCTCGTCTGGTCTTCTATTGAGGATTCCGGGTCTGGTTTCTGTTGCTAGGGATTTCTTGTTATCAGAAGCCCTGTGTCATTGTTAGCTTTTAGTAATAACCACAAGACTTCGATTTACGATGATGTTACTTTATTCGTAGATCCCCAGACCAGACAACTGCGCAGTGAGACTCACATCTTGCTAGCTTGGCTTCTAACTTCTAACTGACTAAGTTACTTACTCCTTAAACCGGAAGGGCCTTCTATCGGGGTTCCCGGTTCTCACGGTTTATCCCGCAAGGCAAGGTCAGAGTGAGGTCAAGCATTGTCACTCACTCTCAAGGCCATCAGCTGTACTGATCGCCATAATGATTTCTACACTACCTTAAAAATGTATTAGGGATCCAATTATGTAACACTTCTTCTTCTTCTTCTTCTTCTTCTTCTTCTTCTTCTTCTTCTTTACTTAGAGCATATTCAATTGCATTAATTTTCTTCTAGTTGGAGTGTAATGGTTACCAAGCTAGTCTCGCAGATCCATTAGTACAGAATAACGAGTTCGATCCTCGCTGGATGTCCCATAAAAATCCATACGTAAAAAGACCTGCTGTTAATCTGGCCCGGTGGGAGGGCAAGAAAATTATCTAATCTCGCAGATCCATTAGTGCAGAATAGCGGGATCGATCCCCGTTGTGGTACAAGGGTTACCAATCTAGTCTCGCAGATCCATTATTACTAAATAGCGAGTTCGATCCTGGATGACACTTAAAAAATCCCCACGTTAAAAAGATCTTGGGGAAGATACAAATCCAACTATTCTCCCTCCAGTTATGGGCAGGCTCTGTAACCTTGGTATGGCAACCTGTCTAGGAGAAGGAAAATTCAATTCAAACCAAAGGGACTCTCTTCTTGTTAGTCAAATCTACTTTGAGAGCTCCTCAATCATATAGGTGCTACGGCTTGATGTGACCAGCCGATTGATCGGAGAGGGTTTTTCCGACCATAGATCTAGGCAAAGTAAGGACCAAAGTGGAGTGTTGCATGTCATGGACTGCTCAGCCACCCGGGTTATGATGCTTGAGCATCGCGGGCTGCCACTCATGGCCAACAGATGGCTCCATTGGAAAGGGGTGTGCAGAGGTGCAGTCTGGGTATTCTACAGTCTCAGACGACAGGGGTGGTTATTTTGGACGCGACCTGTTATTTGTACACACACACACACACACACACACACACACACACATATATATATATATATATATATATATATATATATATATAAGGTGTGTCAAAAAGTATCGAGATTGAAGGTACTTTTTGACACACCATGTATTCTGAAAAAATCAACGTTCCATTCATTGTTCATTTCTATCTTGGTAATTACAGTTTCAAACTCGGCACTTTTATGACACACCTTGTATTCTGAAAAAGAATTAACGTTCCATTCATTGTTCAATTCTATCTTGGTAATTACAGTTTCAAACTCGTAACTTTTATGACACACCTTATATTCTGAAAAAGAATTAATGTTCCATTCATTGTTCATTTCTATCTTGGTAAATACAGCTTCAATCTCGATATATATATATATATATATATATATATATATATAGAGAGAGAGAGAGAGAGAGAGAGAAATAAATAGGTGTGTGTGTGTGTGTGTGTGTGTGTGTGTCTGTGTGTGTGTGTGTGTGTGTGTGTGTTATTTTGTTTTGAAAGTGGCATAGGCGAGAAACTGTCAGTTACGTGTCATAGCTGACATTGGAAAGTAAATCACCGTAAATGCCAGCGAAACCAAAGAGCCATGACGTCACACGGGACGCTTACGAAGGAAAAAAGAAATCCTATTGCGAATTGTGAATACGAAATGAGCCTATGTCAGCTTGATCTTCGGGACAGACTTTTTAATTGGCATTTTTTTTTTTCAAGGAATATGCCAAAGGGAATAGTAGTCGACATTCACACACAATCAATATTTTATACCAGCAGGGTTATGCATTACCCTCGGTAAAACAAACTCTTGCTAACTCTTTTGAGGGGAGTAATCCCTAAGATAAGTTCTCCAAAATGCCAAGGACACAAGGAAACTGTTCGTGTGGCTAGAAGCAACACTGTTGTGTTTGTTGCATATGCGCCTGTGCCTGTACCTGCCCGCGCCTCGCTACCAGACCCAGTCGTGACGCAACAGTCGTTTCTGATGGAGCTCCTTACTGACGTTACCTCCAATGAGACCATTCTTAAGCATCACGTGGGTGGCAACCCGTTATGCTTAATGACGGAATCCTGGTGGCTGACCAGTCTATGACGTGCAATTCTCCACTTTGACACTTACTTGGGCGAGATGTATGGTTGGAGAGGCCCCTTCATGCATTTATTGGATTTTTGAACGTAAAAAAAAACAAACTATTGGAATTCATTGCCAAGTTTCTGGCGAGTCATGCATGGGTGTCAAAAACTTCCGCAAGTGGTGCAGGCAGTTGGCAACGACGACGTGGTTCAACGCTTCCTCAACAACATGGTGACAATCTGTTATGACATGAGCAAACAAAAACTGCCACAACGTCTACAAAAATAAATGGCAATTATGTAGAAAAATAGATACACGTTGATACTTTAAAAATGATGTAAGCATCATGTGGAATAAACGTTTCTGTGATTTCTAAATATTTTGGAGGCCTTAACGTTAGGATTAAATTCGTATACCTGCAGTTAAAATCGAAACAAATACATGGTTCAAATCAGGCCTGGCCAACCTTTTTTTATTGATTGATTGATTTTAACGGCATTTCAACTCATACAGAGTTATTTAATGCCAATCGGTAGGTTGTAAGATATGGTCATATTTATTGTTATGTCTTTTTTTCACGGATTTTTCAAATTACTGCGTCATTCGTCGAGACAATAAATCTTCCTCAAAAAAAAAAGGTTGAGGGTTGCCAAAAGGGGACTTCACATGGTGTAATGGTTATCAAGCTAGATTTGCAGTCTATTGATAATGAGTTCGATTCTCATTGATCTCCCCATACTTTGGGCCTTGTGCCACATCTAAGCTAAGCTTATTTGTTTTGTTTTATGACATATCAACCTCAGTGGGTCATTTAATGCCAACAAAGTTTTGAAATAAATTAATTTTTAATGGATACTCATTTTTTTTTAATAAACATGTTTCTATTTAATCCATAGATAGGACCCTAACAGGTACTACCATTGCGGGTCAGAGTGGATCTGGGAGCAATGGTAATTGATTGATTGGTTTTAACAGCATGCCAATCCTTGTTGGGTTATTTCATGCCAATCGGTGGGTTGTGAGGGATATTTATTTTTACAGTAGGTCGCTTACAATTGTTTGTTGCTAAGTGGATTGGAAATCAGTTTAAGGAATAAGTTTATAGGATAAAGTTTAAGTTTGTTATAAGCGATAGTCTGGTAGAAAATATTTTAAAACATCTTTTATAAACATTTTTTCTCTATTTAACCCATACGTGAGACGCTGTCAGGTACTACCACTTCGGGTCAGAGTGAACCTGTGAGCAATTCCCCATTTCCCAGACCTCCAGACCTGGAACGTCACCATCAGATAGAGTTTAAGGTCATACACAGGACATGAAGACCCTCAGCCACCGCCCTCTAGCACATATATGATAAAAAGGGATGGGGTTTGCCATAAGGGCAATAGGGTTGGGGCAATCATATAGGTGCTAGGGCCTGGCGTGACCAACCGATTGATCGGGGGGGGGGCGGACCTCTCCGATCGCCCGTCTAACCTAGGTAAGGGCTAAAGTGGTGTGTTGCACGTCATGGACTGCTCATCCACCAGGATTCCGTCCTTAAGAATCACGGGTCACAACCAACGTCAACTGATGGTCCCTATTGGTGGAAGGGTCTTACTTCTCTGCAGAGGTGCAGTCGGTGCATTTAAGCTCCAGTCGACAGGGCCGTAACCTTTCTTTTTTTTGAGAAACGGGTCGCATGAGACATGCCTCATAATGAGAGAGGGGGGGTGTACTACTTAATGAATTCAAGGTCATTTTATATTGGCGGTTACTCAGTCACTATAGAAAACTTTACATGTATAATAAAAAATTGGGACCATATTACCTTTAGGCACCCCTTTTTGATCTCGATTAAGAAAGGACATGTTTTTCATTTACACCGTCAATATCCGGTTGTTTGTTAGGGGTTAGGCTTAGTGTTAGGGGTCAGGGTTAGGGGTTAGGAGTTAGGATTAGGGGTTAGTTTTATAAATTTTTTAAAATCTAAAAATCCTCTGTTAAAACAATCGGATATTGACGGTGTAAATGAAAAATATATCCTTTCTTAATCGAGATCAAAAAGGGGTGCCTAAAAGTCATATGGTCCAAAGTTTTAATGTAATAAAATATATTAAATCAGAAAGACTAACGAAATAAAATAAGAATGCATATAAAAAGATTTTTTATCGATTTCTATATAAATCATAACTATTAATTATTACTTAATGATTATAAACTTAATTATTACTTTAAATTTATTTGTATATATAACATAGTGTGTGTGTGTGTGTGTGTGTGTGTGTGTGTGTGTGTGTGTGTGTGTACAAAATGGAAAATTTAAAATAAAATTTATATTTCATTTTTAACCAAAATACGTTTTTATTAAAAAAATTTAAAAGACATTCCAGTACAAAACGTGAGAATTTGTTGGACTTCTCGTGTCAGACGTTATTTTTCTCTTTCATCATTCATATAACTGTACTCTGAAAAAGAGGAATGGTTTATATAATGCCTTCTACTACTGTTTTTATCTTATTTTCAAAATAATTTAATTTAGATTACATTGTATTAGCATCATAATGTCGAAATATGCGCATGTCAGCACAATCTGTACTATTGTTTTTCCTTTTATCTTTTCTTCCTCTAGTGTGTGTAATTAGGCTGTAGATTTTCTTGTGGGCATATTCTATCAAAGATGACAAGGGTTTAAAATTGAGATTTTTATTTGCTTTGTTGGTGAACGAGATATCACAACTTTGGATCCCTGATATCTATCTATACATATATAAAGGGCAGTCATGTGTATGTGTATGTCCGAAGGAAACTTCGTTTATACATATATAAAGGGCAGTTGTGTGTATGTCCGGAGGAAACTTCGAAAATAAAACAATTAACGATAAAGTAAATACATATACGCATTAAATATCACCAGGGCTTGGTTTTTGAGCAAAATTAATGAAGGTTTGAGTTATATTTGGGAAGATATTTAAAAATTCAAATTTGAAAAATAACAGAAGTCATTTGCATGTTATTTTGTTTATCTTTTTTTTTTTGTTGTTTTTTTTTTTCGCTTTGAAATATAATATTGATTGATTGAATTAATTGCATCATTTATATCTTTTTTTTTTAATTGTAAATCATTGAATGGAAATTTCTTACTATATTGTTATATATTTTCGTGGGGATTTTTATGGGGCAACCAGCGAGGATCTCACTCGCGATAAGTAATAATGGATCTGCGAGACTAACTTTTAAAAATCCCCCCCCTCTACCCAGACGACACCGGGTAGCCACTTCTAGTTACTGATTAAATCATGATTTTTTTTTAAATTTATTTATTTATTATTTATTTTTTTGTAGGCACGAACAAGTCATCTCCACATCTTGGTAAGTATTGGGAATCTTACATATTTAGACTGGTTTAAGTTAATTTGACTGTAATTTGAAGACCGAATTGTTATTTACTAAGTTTAGCTTAGTATGGTACGCGGACCTTAGATTGCTTACGGCACCTTCTCTTATTAACTGGTAACTAGGTATCACCAAAATACGTCACGTGATCAGTTTAGGCCATATTGAAGGAAGAAACGTAAATATTTTTGAACTTAAAAAAAATCTCGCAAAAAAGAAGTAACGAACATAAAGAGTTGTTATGAAGAAAAACAGTTAATTCAAAGATCAAATTATCCGATTTGGAAAAATTACTCGCCGTTATCTTGAAAAACAAGTAAAACAGTCCGTTTTAATTATAACAGGGTCAGTTTCTTTATTGGCATTTTTAGCAGAATTCTGTATTCATGGTCCTTTTACTAAAAAAAAAATCAAAGCAAATTCTGGCATAGAAACTTATAAAAATCTTCTGATATAATTATTCAGACTCTTATCTTTATAGAAAAAAGTAAAAATCGTTTTTTGTCAGTTCATTTTTTCATATAAATAAAATGAGGAGAGGAACCTTGTAAAAAATATTTCCCCTTATATATTTTAAGAAAAAACTATTTCAGAAATATTTTTATCAAAAGGTAAGTAATTATGGAAATTTTCGTGAAAATCGGACCATTAATTGATTTTTCATAATTTTTTAAAAAACGCCGATAGTCATAACTTGTTTTTAGCTACATTAAATTTCAATTGATTTAACGGTGCAAAAAGGTAAACATTGTTTTCGTTCATAATTTTAATTATTTCAGTAAGCTGAAAGATTTTTTTAATGGACAAAAATTTTAAGATAATATTAACCTTTATGCAAGTTTCATTGTTAAATATAGTGGGGGGTAAATTTCACAGAGTAAATTGGTGGTACCTACTGGTCACCTATCAAAGTATTGAGTGGCTCATTGTCGCTTTTACCGGCGCTTTAAGTGTGACGTGGCTATAGGGTTAATTTTTCTAAACTTTGATTACGCACTACTTGAACTTGCTACAATTCGGCCATGTACATATATTAGGCTTAATCAACGTTGGTTGGTTGGATGGTTGGTTGGATTTTACGGTATGAAACCCATTGGGTTATTTTATTATTCATTCTTGTTGGATATTCACTTTTTTTTTTCAAACTCATTTTAAGCTCATTTTTTTAATCTATTTAAACCATAAATGGGACCCTAACAGATACAACCACTCCGGGTCAGAATGGTTGGTTGGTTGGGATTTTACGGCATGACAGCCCTTGGGTTATTTTATGCCTAATACGTTTTTGTTTTATTTATTCTTTGTTGAGTACGCTTGTTATTTGTGCAGGTACGACTATCAGGTACTATCACTCGGGTCAGTGTGGACCTGGGAGTAATGACAATGAAGGGGTACTGTATGCTCTCCAGATCTCCAGAATTGGAACCTCGCCACTCGATGCAGTTTAGCGCCATACCCAGGGCACTAAGACCCTCAGCCACTGCCTACTAACACATATATGATAAAAAGGTTAGAGGGTTTGACATAAGAGCAATAGGGTCCGGATAATCATATAGATGCTACGGTTTGATGTGACCAGCTGATTGATCGGAGGGTTGGGGCTTGTCATAAGGACTATAGGGTTGGGACAATCATATAGGTGCTAGGACTTGACGTAAACAATCGATTGATCAGAGGAGGCCTCTCCGATCGACGGTCTAGCCTAAGTAAGGGCCAAAATGGAGTGTTGCTATCCATTAGGGCAATTTAATTAATAGGTATATATTGCAAAAGGACATTTATTTATTTAGTTAGTTATTTTCGATGTGAGTTAGTTGTTTGATCTTTGAAGTATACCGCGCAATTGCAACTTACGGGTAATTATGGCGGCAACTTATGCTGTCAGTGCAGAACGAGACTTTACGAGATTTTAAACTGGTTCTTCGATTTTTACGAGTCCGAATGGCCTACGTGTTCTGAGTAGAAATTTGTTGTTTTTATTTTTTATTTTTTATCTCAACATGGCAACGGTAAACATGGACTACTTGAGCGATAAAATCCATTTAATGAAGGCTCTTATCAAAAGATTAAGATTTCACAATTCTTTGTTTAATGGCATATCAACCCTCGCGGGTTATTTAATGTCAAAACTATCCTTGTAGAAGAGCGGTAAGTAAAAAAAAAAAAAAAAAGAAAGTAAAGTCGTCGGGGTGGCCTAAAGTCGGTACAAGCCAATCAGCGAGGGAGACTATCCCATTTTCACTAGCACTAGACCAAGGGGATTGTTTTTGCGTCTGAGGTGGTGCGCCACACCTACCATCAGCTCTTTACTTTATCCCTGTGCTACTCATGCGCTGCGTTGGCGAGGGCCGGTATCGAACTAGGAACATTGTGGTTTCTAGCCGAACGATCTACCGACTGAGCTAACCCGGCCCATAGAAGAGCGGTAGTGGTAGTATTTAACCAACAACTATTAGCTCAGTCGGTAGAGTGTTCGGATAGAAACCACATGATTCCTAGTTCGATTCCGGTCCTCGCCAACTCAGCGTATGAGTAGCACAGGGATCTGTGCGGTAAAGTGAGGAGCTGATGGTATGTCTGTCGCTCCACCTCAGATACCAAAACAATCTCCTTGGTCTAGCGCTAGTGAAAAGGGGATAGACTCCCTCGCTGATTGGCTGATACCGACTTTAGGCCGCCCCGACGACTTATGTAGGATGAGGAGGTTCATACCTTTCCCATGAGTATTAGTCCGAAGGTGATCGTAATAGCGCGACTTGAGTTCGAACTAGCTTACTGAGATATTGCAGTTCAGCACGTTAGTCACGACGCCACTCGGCCTGCCCTGTCGTCTGGGGCTGTAGAATACACCGACTGCACCTCTGCAGAGGGGTAAACCCCACAATGGTGTCACTGTTGACCGTGGGTGTCGACCCTTGATGCTTAAGTACGGATTCCTGGTGGCAGAGCAACACTCCACTTTGGCCCTTACTTAGGCTAGACTGGCGGTCGAAGAGACCCCCTCCGATCAATCGGCTGGTCATGTCAAGTCCTAGCACCTATGTGATTGTCCCAACCTTATTGCTCTTATGTCAGACCCCAACCCTTTTTATCATACATGTACTAGAAGGCGGCGACTGAGGGTCTTAGTGTCCTGTGTTTGACGTTAAACTGCATCTAATGGTTAAATTTCAATTTTGGAGTTTTAGGGAGTGTGGTGTGCCCCTTCATTGACATTACTCCCAGGTCCACTCTGACCAGAAGTGGTAGTACCTGTTAGGGTCTCATCTATGGGTCGAATAGAAAAAAATGAGTTTGATAAAACGTGTTTAAAAAATTGAGTTTAAAAGATCAATTTTGAATACCCGTCAAGAATGAATGAAACAAAACGTCTTCGACATAAAATAACCCAACGAGGGTTGACATGCCATAAAATCCTGCCGTTTTAGATAAATACTTGTTTATCTAGTAAAGTTTGGTTTGTTTTGTTTTACGGCATATCAACCTCAGTGGGTCATTTAATGCCGATAAAGTTTTGAAATAAATCAATTCTTAATGGATAATACAATTTTTTTATAAATACATTTTTCTATTTAACCCATAGATGGGATCTAGTAAATTAAAGTTGGCGAAGTGGCCTATTGTCAGTATCAGCCGGACAGCAAGGGGGCCTATCCCATTTTCGCTAGCGCTGGACCAGGGAGATTGATTTTTCTGAGGTGGAGCGCCACACCTATCGTCAGCTCTCCACTTTACCGCAACCATTAGACTAGACAACCAGTCAGAGAGGCCGACTGGGCTGACAATACGCTGGCAGCAGAGGGTTGGTTGGCTCGTTGGTTGAGTTTTACGGCATATCAACCCTTGTTGGGTTATTTTATAACAAAGACGCTTAGTTTTATTCCTTTTTTTTTATGGTTATTCAATTTTTGAAACTCATATTCTAAGTTGGCGGGAACCGGTATTGAACCCGGAACCTTGCGATTCCTAGGCGGATTCTCTACCGACTGAGATTTATATCTACCCCACCTAAGACTATTCTAAACTGGAGTTTGAACTCGCTTACTATGATGTCACAGTCGAGCACTTTAGCCACTACTCCACTCGGAATTAAGTCAAGTGTGAGCTCTTGTCATTGTGAGTGGGACATAATCTATGTTTGGTTGATAAGTGGTGTACAGCGTTGCTAGGCAACCTGAAATGTCTTCTGACAACCCGCGAAAGTTTTGTTAGTTTTCACAACCGAACGTAGTTTATGTTTGCTGTAGAGAATCGAAACGCACATTATTGATCCATATCGGTGTACGTATAAAAGCACATAGATCAAAGACCGGAATGCCGACGGGGCTTACAATACGCTGGTAGCAGAGGGTTTATTGGTTGGTTGGTTGGTTGGTTTGATTTTATGGCATATCAACCCTTGCTGAGTTATTTTATGCCGAAGACATTTTAAGCCGTCAGCTAAGGCTTTAGAATACACCGACTGTACCTCTGCAGAGGGGTAAGACCCTCTCCACAATGGGGCCACCTGTTAGTCGTGGGTGGCGATTCGTGATGCTTAAGGACGGAATCCTGGTGGATGAGCAGTCCATGACATGCAACAGTCTGCTTAAACCCTTACTTAGACTAGACAACCAGTCGGAGAGGCCGACTGGGCTGACAATACGCTGGCAGCAGAGGGTTAGTTGGCTCGTTGGTTGAGTTTTACGGCATATCAACCCTTGTTGGGTTATTTTATAACAAAGACGCTTAGTTTTTATTCCTTTTTTATTTTATTCAATTTTTGAACTCAATTTTTAGAACATTTTTTCTATTTAACCCATATATCGATGGAGGCGCGTGGTCTAGTGGTTAGAGTCGTAGAAAATGGACTCTAATCTTGGGAAAGGTATGAATCCATATATTCTCCCTCCAGCTATGTGTTAAATAGTAGGGCAGACTGGACCCTTCAGCCTTGGGTAGGCAACCAGTCTAGGAGAGGGATAACTCTGAATTCAAAATTTCTGAGGTCGGTCGTTGATTGGGTTTGTAGCAACCCTTGATGCACCAATTCTTTCCTATCGACTGTGCCGAAAAGTGTGGATGGTCCAACACAAGCCTTCTTCACTATAAACAAATCACTGTGTGGGTGTTCATTGTGTATGTGAACCCTCATGCGTCGAAAATCGACGAGATCCATAATATATATATATATATATATATATATATATATATATATATATATATATATACTAACTCTTCTGCACGAGCTGCGACACAAGGTCAATTTCTTAAACATTTTTTAATTCAGAGTTTTCTTTTTCCTAGACTAGTTACCCAGCCAAAGTTAAAGAGCTCAGTCTTCACTACTATTTACCAATAGTTGGAGTGAAAATAGTTGGAGGCATACCTTTCCCACGGTTATTAACGCTATGTGAAATGCAAACAGCCTCGTCCAGGATTTGAACTCGGGTCGACGAGTCGATTTCATACGACTCTAACTATTACCCCCACGCGCTATTTAACCCACATATTGGGCCCTAACAGATACCACCGTTCCGGGTTTGAGTGGATTTAGGAGCAATGGCGATGAAGAGGTACTACACACTCCCCAGAGCTCCAAAACTGGAACATAGATATTGTGGGAACCGGTGCTTTCAGCGTGACCTGACCGGGATGTGCAACCATGTGTCATATCCTACCCGTGGTGAACGGTTTGGTTTGGTTTGGTTTGGTTTGTTTTACGGCATATCAAACTCAGTGGGTCATTTAATGCCGGTAAAGTTTTGAAATAAAGTAATTCTTAATGGATACTCAATTTTGTTTATAAACTCATGTTTTTCTATCTAACCCACAGATAGGACCCTAACAGGTGATACCACTCCGGGTCAGAGTGGACCAGGGAGCAATGGTGATGAAGGGATGATCCACATTCCCCAAACCTCCAAAACTGGAACCTCACCATCAGATAGAGTTTAACATAATTCCCAGGACATGTAGACCCTCCGCCACCGGCTTCCAGCACCCATATGATAAAAAGGGATGGGGCTTGCCATAAGGGCAATAGGGTTAGGGCAATAATATAGTTGCTAGGGTTTGACGTAACCATTCGATTGATCGGAGGGGGTCTCTCCGACCGCCCGTCTAACCTGAGAAAGGACCAAAGTGGAGTATTGCAAGTCATGGACTGCTCAACCACCTGGGCTCTATCCTTAAGCATCACAGGTCGCCACCCACGGCCAATAGGTGGCCCCACTGGGGGAGTCTTACCCCTCTGAAGAGGTGCAGTCGATGCATTTTAACACCGCAGCCGACAGGGCGGCCATGGTGAATAGGTTTAATTAAATACCAATCTCTAAGCATAAAATAACACCAGACGGGTTGACATGCCGTTAATTTCAAACAATCTGTCGATCAATCTACTTCTTGCGGGATCAATTCGAGTCGGTCTTTGTCGAGAGGAAATGCATTTGAATAATTACCAAATTTATTTGTTTTCTTTTCTTTTTTTTATTAGCAGCCGTTTCCGCCAAAAAGTTAAACAATCGAAGCCAGTCGCGCTTGACGACAATCACCTGTACAGATACCTCAGACAACAAATCGACACGTGAGTTAACGTTGATTAATTATTGACCTCTCTAAATCTTATCTTAGTAGTGCACAAGGTCATCCTTGGGAAAGACACACACACACACACACACACACACACACATATATATATATATATATATATATATATATAATTAATGGTGATACTATGATTTCACACTCATAACTTAAAGTTTCTTGGTAGTCCAATCATCAGATGAGAAGTGGTTGAGATGTCAAAAACCAGTCGTGAAAATTTTAGGGAGCTTTTCACGACTGGTTTTTGACATCTCAACCACTGTTCTCATCTGATGATTGGATTACCAAGAAACTTTAAGTTATGAGTGTAAAACCATAATATTACCATTAATTATAAATCTGCTCTGCTTTATTAGCATTGAGCACCTTTCCATGCAAATACTTTTCTCATTTTTTCATTCACTATTCATCATATATTATATATATATATATATATATATATATATTATATATATATATATATATATAAGTCATCCACATACACGTGTTTCGAAGTTTACTTCTCATCAGTGTGGCTTTACTTTTAACAGCTACCTCTAGCCAGGATCGAAACACGACAGAATTTTCGTCTGCCAAGTCTTTTACCCATGCAGCTATTAACGGCTGTCAGTTTTGAAGTGAACAATTAATTGATACATCCCTACGCAGAATGTTTTTATAAACACAACTCTAGGCTGTGAACAGTCGAGTAATATATACATATATATATATATATATATATATATATATATATATATATATATATGGAGAAAGGTAGACAAATACGGGATGTTGTACAAGATGTATGTTTATTGTAGGTAGTGATGTCGACGTTATAACGTTTCGGTCTGTTAGACTTTCTTCAGGGCGTTGGATTGCTTCAACGATGGACATTTTCGTTTGTTTTTGTTTTGTTTTCTTTTTTGTCAAGGCAAGTTTAGTCAGATATGCAGAGTTTGAATAATATATATCTATTATTATAATAAAGCTGAGCGAATCAACTTTTCTCTCCTAAATGGCTCTTTTATTGTCTAATTTAATGATACAAAACTTATATTAAATTATTCCTTACTTATAGGATTGAGTTATGTTTTTTAAAAATCCATTTTAATTATTTCTAATTAGTCATAATTTGCAATTAAGTCAAAAACTGACCCATCCCTTACTTTACATTCAGCCTATCCCTTTCTACTACTCTATGTATATACTGATTACCTCCACGTTATATATGTTAGTTTCTCTGGGAGAGGAGAGAGAGAGAGGGGGGAGAGAGATAGGAGAATTTGAAATGTATTTTTATGTTGAATTTTAAAAGCAGCAACACGTAGATTAAATTAGGTCAAACATTACCTTTCTTAGAAATCTTACAAAATGATTTTAATGTTTTGTCCAGTCGTATTTATTAAAAAAAATTATTCGCTTTGCAAGCACACTTTTCCTTAATCTCCATTATTTACCCAGAGCTCAATGGGTGACCCAACGGTCACGCTTTGTCTAGTATATATATATATATATATATATATATATATATATATATATATATATATTAATAAGCCATTCACAGACACGTGTTTCGGCGTTTCACGCTTCTTCAGTGCGGCTAGACACAACAACTATCCTTGGCTAGGGTCGAACTCCGACTGACTGTTTACCAGCCTGCATTCTTATCCCCTCGGCCACTGACAGTTGCTGTAGCGGGGCTGATGTTTTAAACTATTAAATACATAGGTTTGTTTATATATTTTACGATCACAGAGAGATCTAGTTTGTGAGCAAACGATCATTGCTTATATGCTTAGTAGTGAAAGTTAATTTAAATCACCCCTTAGAGAGATCATACCAAATTTATGAGTATATATATATATATATATATATTATATATATATAGAGAGAGAGAGAGAGAGAGAGAGAGAGAGAGTATGCGGTGCGTGTCGCACAAGCGCACATCATGTAAAACAAAACATGTGCAGATATTTCTACAAGTCCCAGAGTGATGGAGGAATGATGAGTTGTGCAGGCCTGACTTACCGGAAGCACGCAGATGTGAATCTACATACGGCGTGACTCGTGACCTACTTAGCATCACCACCTTGCTGATTGAACAGCAACATGCCTCTGCGAGGTTGTGGGTGAATGAGCAGCCCCTGGTTAATACTGTTCACCCAGCCATTTGGGAAGTGTCCAGAAAAAGTGACCTAAACAAATGCCGGTTCACCTATCAAGCTGGCCAGAAACCAGCATTTCGACGGATGTTCAGATTAGCTGGGCTGAAAACAAGCTGGCTGAAATCAAGAAAATACTACGACACAAAACAAGGCAAAGAATAGCCACCTTGAAGGTCTGGACACTTCCCAATCTTGAGAGATAGGGAAACACCTAACTACGTACTGGTATCGTGAGAGGGGAGCATCTCTATATGGGGCCGACATCGATGCCCTTGCAGAAGTCAGTTCAGCGATAAGGACCAATTGACAGAAGAGGGTGGTCTGGATACACATCCTCATGGAAAGACAGGCCGATGGTAGCTGTAAGAAGTTTGAGGCAAGGTGACTCGAGCCCTCCATCCTGAAGAAACACATGACACACCATGGAAACATTTCCCACATATGTGTGACACGGTACATAAAAACAAGCTGAAACCGTGGGCCATCTGCGTGCTCACAACTACTCAAAACTACTCACAACTGAAATACTTGTAGAAATGGCCTTATTCTGTGAAGAAGCGGCAATCACCATATATATATATAAGTAAATACACAAACGATGTGTTTTGATATGGCTTTTTTAGCTGACAATTTTGGGAGATATGTGCTTAATTGAAGTCATACCTAATTTTTGAAAGTTAATTAATTAATAATTAATTAATTAGGCGGGCATACCTATTCAAATGTAAGGCTAAGCAAATCGAGAAAAATCAATCTCTGTATGTACATTTCGGCCTATTAGGCCTCATCAGTAGAGCTATAGATAGGAAGACCGCCTATATATATATATATATATATATAATATATATATATATATATTTAGCTCAGAAGATAAAGGCCAATTAGAATTCCTGTTTTTTCCTACGTCTTGTTTTGAAAAGTTCATCCAACCCGTTAGTCTTTTCAAAGTTTTGAGATCTTGAGTGTTGTTTGACCTTCATCATGTTTTTATACTTTAAATATCACTCTCAAATGATAAGGATCCTGTTCGGGATATAGGCAATAGGTTCTTACCCCTTTACAGGGCTGTAAACATAAACAGGAAACTGTTGATTGACACTTCTAAGATTTTCCTAACATTATGAAAAAGTTAGCGCGAAGAAGGCTTTTTTTTTATCAGTTTGTATAAATTAAGAATTAAAATGGTTGCTTACTTATTTTTTTACAGCTCACCAACAGGTTGATAGAAGCATTAATATTCGCTTCAGTTTGGCATCAGCGAGTTCATGGAGTAAAGGTCAGTGATCTTTCTATTGAATATATTCATTTTCTTCAATCTTCTAAGGTGGTAGGATTTACCTGGTCTTCTTTTTCTTGTGTTGGTTTGGGTGTTCCTGGGTTGTACATCTTCACGTCCATCATCTGTTAGTTCGTAGAAATGAACTAGAAGACATAGTTAAATTCGACACCTTTATTTCATTAAACTCATCTCTTAAGGTGTCAGGATTCCCCTGGTCTTCTTTTTCTTGGATTGACTTGGGTTGACTTGAGTGTTCCTGGGGTTGTACATCTTCACGTCCGTCCTTTGTTAGTTCTTAGAAATGAGCTAGAAGACTTAGTTAAATTTCGACTTTATTTTCCCCAAGATTATTTTTCCAACTCACAGAGAAGAATTTACGTCTGTCTCAGGCGATCGCCTACTTCTCTCTGACTAACGAACCTAACTTATTCTCATGGTTGAGAAATTACATAATTAAACAGACCATGATAGACCAGCTAATAGGTCAGCCAGGGTTTAAGTCTTGTCTATCACACTCACATGAACCCCTGCATGAGTTCTTACTTCTAAACCATTATCTTAAATTTCTACACTTTTAAAATAAATAGGCAAACCTATTTATCATGTAACAGGAATATTTGTTACCATATAATTGTATGTAAACAAATAATTATTATTAAATAGGAATTGTTACTTGATATCATATAATTACAAAGAAAGACTGACCTAAGCATAAAATAGCCCAACAAGGATTGACATGCCGTAAAACCACTTGGGCTATGTTCTGTGAATTGTCTATTTAGCCATCTTTAAATAAGAATAAAAGATAACCAATGAGAACTGCTAATAGGTCAGCCAGGGTTGAAGACTTGTCTATCACACTCACATGAACCCCTGCATGAGTTCTTACTTCTAAACCATTATTTTAAATTTCTACACTTATAAAATAAATAGGCAAACTTATTTATTATGTAACAGGAATATTTGATACCATATAATTGTATGTAAACAAATAATTATTATTAAATAGGAATTGTTACTTGATATCATATAAATATAAAGAAAGACTGACCTAAGCATAAAATAACCCAACAAGGATTGGCATGCAGTAAATCCAACCAACCAACTAACGGAACCAAAAATGATTTGGAGGTCTGATTTTTAACCAGAAGATGTTGCAAGATGATAACTGTTGTACAATTAAGGAATACAAGTATTAATATGTAGATAGGAATTGTTACTTGATATCATATAAATGTAAAGAAAGACTGGCCTAAGCATAAAATAATCTAACAAAGATTGATATGCTGGAAAACCAACCAACCAGGATCCCTCTAGTCTTCTTCTTGAGTTGACTTGGGTTGGCTTGGGTGTTTCTGGGATTGCATATCTGTGCGTTCGTCCTTTGTTAGTTCACAGAAATGAACAAGAAGACTTGGTTAAATTACGACGTCTCTATTTTCCCCAGGATCATGTTTCTAACCTGGTGCTCGCTGAGAGTAATTCTGGGACAGACGCCAGTCTTTTTTTTTCTCGAGTTGACTTTGGTTGACTTGGGTATTCCTGGGATTGTACAATTGAATTGACTGAAAAGTGAATTATATATATATATATATATATATGGTTGTGTGTGTGTGTGTGTGTGTGTGTGTGGCGAATGGATGGGGTAAATTCTTACCACATCTCATTGGCGTATTATCGAGACCATTTACTAAGTCATAGCTAATATGCTTCTAATAATTTAATTGTACTTCATTTTTAAATAAGGTTATGCCAATATCACCTTTGCTAAATAATGGACCATTCTGTTTTTATTATAAAGAAAGAAAGGGAAGAAAAAGGACATACTACACCGGAAAATGATTTTCGCTATGAAAATGCATTGGAAATGATTTTTACTATAAAAATGCATTGGAAATGATTTTCGCTATGAAAATGCATTGGAAATGATTTTTACTATAAAATGCATTGGGAATTATTTTCACTATAAAATGTATTGGAAATTATTTTCACTATGAAAATGCATTGGAAATGATTTTTACTATAAAAATGCATTGCGAATGATTTTTACTATGAAAATGCATTGGAAATGATTTTTACTATGAAAATGCATTGGAAATGATTTTTACTATGAAAATGCATCGGAAATGATTTTTGCTATAAAATGCATTGGGAATTATTTTCACTATAAAATGCATTGGAAATTATTTTCACTATAAAAATGCATTGGAAATTATTTTCACTATAAAATGCATTGGAAATTATTTTCACTATGAAAATGCATTGGAAATGATTTTTACTATGAAAATGCATTGGGAATGATTTTTACTATAAAAATGCATTGGAAATGATTTTTACTATGAAAATGCATTGGAAATATTTTTTAATGGTTAATATGCTTCTAATAATTTCATTATACTTTATTTTTAAACAAGGTTTTGCCACTATCAACGATGGACTTACTGATTCGGATCGTGAAGAAATATTAAAGAAATGCCTTCGACTTCTACAGTCATCCAAGAGAACAATGTAAGTATCTTCACTTTGTCTTAAACATTTACTAGGTAAATAGCAATTGATAATAATCTATATCTTAATACGCTAGTACCTACCAACGTGTGCCATGCCCTGTCATCATCTTAGATAAATAATGAACCATTGCGTTTTGTTTCATAAGATATGAATGCATGTTTACAAATGTTATGCCCTGTTATCACCTCTGATGAATAATGGGCCATATCTTGTAATTGCGTGGAAAGAAAGGAAAGAAAAAGAATGTGCTACACGTCAGAGGGGAAAAAGAAAGTAAGAAAGGTGAGAGATAGGAAGAGATAGCACTTATTATCTGTTTCAATAAAATAGAGAGAAAAAACAAAAAGAAAGAAAGAAACTTAGAAATAAAGAAAAAAAGAGAAAAAGAAAGAAAAAAAAATCGCCAATGATTATTACCCTTTTTTACATATTGAACTATTTCGTAATAGCTCTCAAGTAAACATATCAAACGTTGTAATAGTCAAATTAACATACCGTGGTATATCCACGATTCCCGCTAATTATTATTAGTATTATATCTCTGACGTCTCTTGTTACCAAAAACAGTAAAAAAAATACTCTTTACTGAGGCAGAAACCACGAAGATACGAGGAAGTCAGACGGAACACGTGACCATAGCTTGCTGTATTATGGATCGAACGATAACCAATCGCATAGCGGCAGATCAGTCTCAAAGACGCGCCTTAGGACACGCCCCTTAAACAAGAAGCAGCCAATGACGCTGGATGATGTTCAGCCGCCCAAGATTCCTAATTTGGATCCGAGCGACACAGAGGAAGAAAAAGAAATACTCCAAACGATAACGAATTGCAAAACAACGGTAATACAGTATCCTTTATTTTTACACTAGAAGCGGCTACCCAGCATCACCTGGGTAGAGGAGGAAACCCTGGTGTATTGATTTGTTTACTTTTGAGATTTACAAATGCTGGATATTTTTAAGTAGAATTTCAATGCTATTTCTATGCATATTTGAATTTCTAAATATCTTGGAATATAAATCAAATTTTCATAATTTTAGCGCAAAAAGCAAGAACTAGTGATATTTAATATATATATATATATATATATATATATATATATATATATATATATATGAGATTAAGTAAACAAACAATGTGTTTATTTGATATGGCTTTTTAGCCAACAATTTTTGGAGAATATGTACTTAATTGAAGTCATACCTAATTTTTTAAAATTAATTAGTTAATAATTAATGAATTTAGGTGGGCATATATGTTCAAATGTAAGGCTAAACAAATCGAGAAAATGTCAATCCCTGAATACGATTTCCCTCCGACAGAAATCGGAGCCGGGAACTCAGCACGCAGAGTCAGAGACTTTACCATTGGGCCACCGATACGCAGCAAACGATATATGCGAAATTAACTTGTCACGGGTAAATACGTCACTGTTGATACTACTATACAAAGCAGAGAGTGGCGTATTTACCCTTGGCAAGCTAATTTCGCATATATCGTTTGCTGCGTATCGGTGGCCCAGTGGTAAAGTCTCTGACTGCGTGCTGAGTTCCCGGTTCCGATTTCTGTCGGAGGGAAATCGTAAGTATACATCGCTGATAAGACTTAATAAAGTTGAAACAGCTGCTGTACGATGTTCTACGTAGGGAGCAATATTTGAAGAGTTCGCGTGTCATGATTATTTTCATTAATTATCAAATTTTATTTATATAAAAATTGTAACTGGCTTCAAGCAAAAAAACATAAATAATAATAATAATAATGATTATATATATGTATCTCAGTCGGTAGAGCGTTCGACTAGAAACTACATGGTTCCTAGTTCGATTCCGGTCCTCGCCAACTCAGCGTATGAGTAGCACAGGGATCTGTGCGGTAAAGTAATGAGCTGATGGTAGGTGTGGCGCTCCACCTCAGATGCCCCCAAAAAAAACAATCTCCTTGGCCTAGCACTATTGAAAAGGGGATAAACTCCCTCGCTGATTGGCTGATACTGACTTTAGGCCGCCCCGACGACTTTACTTTACTTATATATATATATATATATATATATATATATATATATATGTGTGTGTGTGTGTGTGTGTGTGTGTGTGTGTGTGTGTTGGCTATTAAACTCGTGGGATATAAAATATGAGATTAATTAGGGTCAGGTGATAAGTGACACAAGAGAAATCTATTGACATGTCTACACTTAGTGAATTAGTTTATTTTTTTATCGATGATATTTTTCTTTGGCGTAATGAATTTGGAAACTTAAAAGTTTTTAGTGAACTTATTAACATAGGGCGTATCCGAAACTTGCTGGTAAATTTTAGCTATCAACACAAATTTTTAAAAAATCAACCGTGTGACAGCTCGTAACTCGGAAAACTCGTAAGTTGGGGGCACTCGTAAGACAACTGCCACATCTTAATACAATATTTTTTTCCATTCCTCTCACTAGTTTTACAAGCCCCATGGGATATCTGCATCTTGCAAGCCTCCCGTGACAATGATTTTGTTCACTTTTGGGAATAGACATGTGATTTAATCTTTACAACAAAAATAAAGTAGCAAGATTTTATTGATTAAAAAAAAAATAAAAAATAAAAAAAATAACAGCCAGAAAATCCTTTACAGTTTTCGTTTTTTTTTAAAAATAAAGATGGACTCTCATTAGTCAACACAGATGTATTCGATTACAATTTATAAAATGATTAGTTTAAACAGCTTGAGTTGTGTTTTTTATCTATCCATTCTCCACCAATTTAGAAAAAGAGAAATAAAAGACATTTTTTCAAGAAAAAAATATCCATTCTTTTAAGTGTCTATTTGATATTGAAAGAGTAAACATTTCAAATGACTAAAGAAAAAGAAAAAGAAAAATAGACAAAAGCTTAAGAAAACACACCTAAAACACTCTCTGTATATTATATTATTGTTCTTTTCACCTTAACTGCCAAGTTACAAATCTGGGGCACTCGTAAGACAAGCTATTTCTGTATATTATATTATTGTTCTTTATGCATTTAGAGTAATTAAAAATAAAATAAACAGAAAAATGTAAGGTGTTTTTTTGTAAACAATTACGGGAATTTAATGAAAACCGAAATTTGTATCAGTAACAACCAGAACATTATATTATTAAAAACTTATATTTACCTTCGAAAACCTCAGTATTTTTTTCCATTTTTTTTCTTAGTTTTTTCAATTCTTTGACAATCAGTGAAACGTGCATAGCAATTTTGGTGAAATCCACCACATGTTGGTATGCCACTTGACACGCGGTTTGTGTCGAAATTTTTAGCAATTTCTGCATAAGGACCTTCTAAAAATTTCCACTTTGAAACATATTCTAGAAAGCGCGTCCATGTCTTCTCTAAAAAAGATTTAACCTTGAATTTTTTAGTAGTAGTAGGTAAAATACACATAAAACATTTATTTTCTGGTGTGTTTACATTATACACTTCTTCTTCGCTTGAAGCAGACATGTTGAGTGATAACTCATGCTACGATGATCGTGATTGGTTAATTTATCAGCAGTCAATGAAAAATGTATTCTTATTGGCTACTTCGTTGTACGCAGCTAACTAAAATATTTAGCATCTAATTTGTGTATTAAAATATATATTATTAACTAACATGAAAAAACGGTAACTCAACAAAGTTACAGATATGTTTTATTGTTTTTTCACCTTAACTGCCAAGTTACAAATCTGGACGCATTGCAATTCTACGCTTCCAAGTTGTCAGTTGCCTGAATGTCTGTAACCACCCCTCGAGCTATTACACTCTTGTATTTGATGATGTTCCGGGTAGCAAGGTGCTTCTCGCTTTCCAGCCTGACGGTACTGGCTGTTGTCATTTTAAGAACGACCATATCAAGTAAGTATTTTTTTAATTCTAATATTTTGTACTCAGCTTAAAAATTGATCTTGTGTTGGGTAACCACTCTAGGAGAAGGAAAACTTTGAATTCAAACCAGCTGTACTCCGCTTAAAAAATAATCTTGTGTCGCATCCTGCTCGTGGTGGAACACAAGGTAAATACAAGCATCGCCACATTCCTCTGGTATCCCCAGCGAGGAACGGACGTTTACGATATAGTTGTTTCCTGATAGGTTCTCTTTTTTTGCACACGGACCTACTAAATACGAATTATTTTAAGCATATCTATTTGAACCATAGATGGGACCCTAACAGGTACTACCACTCCGGGTCAGAGTGGAGGTGGGAGTAATGGCAATGAAGGGTGTTGTATACCCTTTCTTTACTTCTATTATTCTTCTGCTCATCTTTGGTATATTACGTTCTTCCTCCAGCGTCTAGACCTAGTATTGGGGACTTCGTGTCTGTGTTACACACTGGACCCGTCAAAAACACAAACACTTGTATTTAGGAAAATATAAGAGATGTTTATTTTCCCCGGTTGTGTACAGCTGAGAGTCGTGGGCAGGGTTACGCAATGTGGAGCCTTCGGGAGTTCTCTTCAATTGATCTCGAACCTGATCGTCGTCTGTCTAATCGATCTCTACGGGCTTCTTTTATTGTAGTCTGACCCCCGGTGTCACGCCTCCTTGTTCGTGACACATACGCAGTTTTTTCTGTAGACACGCCTCTTCGTCCACGCAGGCCTACAGATTTCTGCACCGAAATCATGACAAACATCCACCTGCATTTCCAGGTGCAAAAGGTCAGGTCGGGGCCACATCCTGTTTTCGTTTCCAGGCTGCACCTGGCCCCCATGCACTTCCTATTCAGCCCGCTCCTTGGGTGCACCGATCAGACAATATATTACATCTGGTCTTCTATTTCTCTGTTCTTGCTGGTTGGTCGTCCCTGATTCATTTTTTTCTTCTAGGTCAGTCTTGTTGCCAAGACATTCATCAACCACAAAACCATATTATTTATTTAAACCTTTATTTACTTAACTAAACATATTTCTCTAACTAGACACAACGAGCGTGTGCAAGTGAGCCTCAGCTAAAGCAGACATATCTTATCAGCCTGACGTCCAAGCTGAAAACTGAGAGCCAACCAGGTCCCACGTGACTTCACGTATTTCGCGGTCTTTCTGTAATATTTCATGGAAAGTCCCGCCCGTGATATAAAAAAGGGGCCATTCCTTCAGAAATACAGGGGGTCGACAATAATCTATGCATATATTATGTAATAAGGGCACTTCATACACCTCGGAGCTCCAGAAGCTCCAGAGCTCCAGAATTGGTACCTATACATTAGATGCCTTTTAGCATCATACCTAGGACACTAAGACCCTCAGCCTCCCATAAACGGAACCCTAACAGGTACTACCACTCCAGATCAGAGTGGAGCTGGGAATAATGGCAATGAAGGGGTACTCCACACTCCTCAGAGCTCCAAAACTGGAACCTCTCCATTAAATGCTATTTGTCATACCTAGGACACTAAGACCCTCAGCTACCGCCTTCTAGCACATATATGATAAAAAGAATAAGAGCAATACGGCTGATGTTTTGATTTTAATTGATTGATTTTAACGGCATGCCAACCCATCTAGGGTTATTTTATGTCTAGAGGTTAGTGTAGCTGTCGCTTAAGTTATAAATGTTCACTACACGTTTTTAGATTACTTCTCAAATTCGCCCTTTTTATGAAGACAGTCTAAAGGGAATAACTATGCAGTCGAGTTCTGTTGAATTTCTACCAGAAGATACACCAAGGTGCAGCTACAGTAAGGGAACCTCTCCATTAGATGCTGTTTAACGTCATACCCAGGACACTAAGGTCCTCAGCCACCACCTTCTAGCACATATATGATAAAAAGGGAAGCGCGTGGTGTAATGGTTAAACTCATGGGAAATGGACTCGTTACCCCGAGTTCAAATCCTGGACGTGGTAATTGCATTTCCCTCTGCGCTAATACCCTTGGGAAAGGTATGAATCCTACTCTTCATCCAGCTATGGGTAAATAGCAGGACAGACTGGGTTCTTTAACCATGGCTAGGTAACCAGTCTAGGAGAAGGAAAACTCTGAATTCAAACCTGTTGAACTCCGCTTAAGAAATTGACCTTGTGTCGTATCCTGCTCGTGCGGAGGAGTTGATAAATATATATATGATAAAAAGGGTTGAGTGTTTGGCACATATATAACGTTATATGTCTTTCTTACTTCTTACTCTGTCGTCTATTCTTCTGGCCGGCTTTGCTTATGATCGTCTATCATCTATCTTGGTCTGGTATATCTTCTAAGGTCTCGTCTGGTCTTCTATTGAGGATTCCGGGTCTGGTTTCTGTTGGGGATCATTCCTTATCAGAAGCCTTGTGTCATTGTTAGTTTTTAGTAATAAACACAAGACTTCGATTTATGTTGATGTTACTTTATTCGGCTTCTAAGTTCTAACTGACTCTTACTTACTTAGTATCCTTAAACCGGAAGAGGGCCTTCTATTGCCTTCCGGTTCTCACGATCATCCCCAGAAGGCAAGGTCAGAGTGAGGTCAAACGCTGTCACTCACTCTCAAGGCCATCAGCTATACTAATCGCCATTATGATTTCTACAATACCTTATAAATGTATTAGGGATCCAATAATTATGTAACACATAGATGGGACCCTAACAGTGTCAAACCAAGGTCACGAACTACTTCGGTCTCGTGATATACCCGCCGGATACTGGCACGTACCGAAATATTGCAAAACTTTTGACTTAATATATGAGTTTGTACCTTGGACATGTTTTTTTACTTTGTTTTTTTTTTCTTCTTCCTCTGATCAATGAAAAAAGAAAAAAACACGTTCCTTCCTCGATTGTCCTGTAAACTTTGCAATTACGAAAATGTCGCCTTAATTAAGCGGAAGAAAAATAAATAAGGCCATGTTGTAACGAATGAAAAACGAAAAAAAAAAGAAAAAAAAAGAAACAGAACAAGACTAAAAGGACACGAAGAAACCGAAACAAAATTTATGTTCAGCCTTGACAGCCAAAGGCGGGAAAAACAGGTGGCCAATAAATCTTTCCTCGGCTCTACAATGTCCGTGTGTGATTGGGCGTTGGGGTAGGTCGATTTTCGAACTGTAACATCTCCTATGTGCTGAAAGTTGCAAATTAACATAAAAGAATTACCACAAAGAATATTTTTCTTCAAAACTATACTTTCGTTTGAGGAAATAGAACCATTGAAAATGTTATCACTGTTACAGATTATGTTACATAATCTATGCATAGATTATTGTCGAACCCCTGTATTTCTGAAGGGATGGCCCCTTTTCATATCACGGGCGGGACTTTCCATGGAATATTACAGAAAGCCCGCGAAATACGTGAAGTCACGTGGGACCTGGTTGGCTCTCAGTTTCAGCTTGGACGTCAGGCAGATAAGGCCTTAGCTGGAGCTCACCTGCATACGCACGCTATGTTAGTTAGAGAAATATGTTTAGTTAATTAAATAAAAGCTTACATAAATAATATGGTTTTGTGGTTGATGAATGTCTTGGCAACAAGACTCACCTAGAAGAAGAAATGAATTAAGGGCGACCGACCATCAAGACGAAGTCCAGACGCTAGAAGATGAACGTAAGATACCAAAGATGAGCAGAAGAATAATAGAAGTAAGAAAAGAAAGGGTATACAACAATTAATTATTAGGTAAAAAGCAGCATATCGAGGGTGTCGGTGGTGATGGAGAGCATATTTTCAATTTGAATTCTTGTTATAACATTTTATTCGTTTCGTTTAAAATGACAATCTTTTCTGTTTTAAATATTGAAATTGCAATATTTTCTAGGCTAAATTTTGCGAAAACGTGGATTTTTGGTGCATTTGATGCATTTGATGCCATTTCCTCAAACAATGGTGCAAGTAAGAAATCTAGTTTTTAGTATCAATATTTATCATACAGCACACAACTTTCACTGTTTGGGAGAATTTGATATTTATAAAAAAAAGGGAAAAATCAATCTAGCCTACTCTATAATGTCCGTGTGTGAGAGGACGTCTATTTGTATATACAGTGGTCTCTTGACTTACGAGTTGAATTCGTTCCTCTCGTAACTCAATTTCCTCGTATATCAAATCAATTCTCCTCATTAAAATAAACTGAAATGCCATTAATCCGTTCAAGCCCCACCCAAAAACAGCCAAATTTTTTGTTAGTTTTTTTTAATAAGATAAACAATACTGTATTGTATAAAAACATAATAAGATAGAATGTAATGAATTATGTGCTGTAATATGTTTTAATGTTTATATTTTCATAAATAAATATTTTTCTTTGGCGTAATAAATTTCAAAGCTTTTTTACTACACTTGCAGACATAATTCGTAGGCTACCCACGAATTATGTAACAAAGGTTCCCGAGTTTGAGAAGTTTGAGAAGTTTACGGAATTTTGACAAGTAACACCCGAAGAAGGCCGGAGGGCATATCGACCGAAACGTTGTGTATATAACAATAAAAGTGAGGACAACAGTCTAAAAAATCCAAATAAAGTTTATTTTAATGGGGAGAAATAAATAATGTTGGTTCCTTTTTTTTAGGTTATTCTTTGGTGCTACCGATGGTTACGTCTTCAATGAACACGGTGAGGTGCGTCATCACTGGCAATGGGGAAGAAACAAGCCAATTCCGTCCATAACACACCAGGTGAGTGAGTGGGGAGGTATGTCTTTGAGAAGCAGCAACAACAACCATGCCATTTAATTTGCATTCAAGCCAGAGGGACAGGTTAGCTCAGTTGGTAGAGCATTCGGCTATAAACCACAAGGTTCCTAGTTCGATACTGGCCCACGCCAACTCAGCGTATGAGTAGCACAGGAATCTGTGCGGTAAAGTGAGGAGCTAATGGTAGGCGTGGCGCTCCATCTCAGACGCAAAAAACAATCTCCTTGGTTTAGAGCTAATGAAAAGGGGATATACTCCCTCGCTGATTGGCTGATACCGACATTAGGCCACCCCGATGACTTTATTATTTAAACTTCCAAGAAGCCTTATCTTATTACATGGTGACATTCTGGCGTTACATTTCTCGTTGTATGAAATGGACCCGGCGACTCGAGTTCAAATCTTGGGTGACGCTGTTTGCGTTTCACTTCGTGCTAATACCCTTAAGAAAGGCATGAATCTATTTCTTCTCCGAAGGAAGCGCGTGGTGCAATGGTTAAACTCATGGGAAATGGACTCGTCGTCCCGAGTTCAAATCCTGGATGTGGTAATTGCATTTCACTTAGGGCTAATACCCTTGGGAAAGGTATGAATCCTACTCTCCCTCCAGCTATGGATAAATAGTAGGGTAGACTGATCTCTTTAACCTTGTTAGGCAACCGGTCTAGGGGAAGAAAAACTCTGAATTAAAAACTGTTGAACTCCGCTTAAGAAATTGACCTTGTGTCACATCCTGCTCGTGCGGAGGTGTTGTTAAATACATATTTCTTCTCCCTCCAGCTATGGGTAGATCGTAGGGCAAAAAGGGTTCTTTAGTCTTGCTATGGCAACCAGTCTAAGAGAATGAAAATTCTGAATTAAAAATCAACTCTACTCAAATTTGAAAATTGATGTGATGTCACACCGTACTCATGGGGGAGGGGCTGGGTACGCTTATACGTATAATATATATATATATATATATATATATGTGTGTGTGTGTGTGTGTGTGTTATAAAAAAGATAAAAATATTGTTTTCTTTAAAGCATGATTGGATGGTGAATATTAGTGACAAATAGATCAATATTTGAGATTTTCAGACACAAACGGTAAGTCAACAGTATTTCTTAAATCTTAAATATTGGTCTATTTTAACACTAACATTCACCATCCAATCAGGTTTAAAAAAAAAACAGTATTCTTATTTATTTATTCACGTTTTATAATACAAATATGCGAAGCATGCTCGAGATCATGTAAGATATGAGTAATTTTTTTATTTTTTTATTTTTTTTTTTATTTTGATCTTTATCAATAGTATATTTATACAACATTATATTATCAAATATATTTTAAGGTTTGAATATAAATTTTTTTTTATATATTTCTTTATTTATATTTTATTATTTTTTATATAATTTTTTGTTTTATTCTTACTCTATACTTGTTCAGATTCATTCAATAGTTTAATTCATAGGTTAATTTTGTCTGGCTACCATCCCCCTAAGAAATCAGAACTTGAAAAGTATCCTTTTTCTCTATTTGACTTCCTGTCACGATGGTGACAGTCTTACAATGTAAAAAAAAATATATTTATTTTTTATTAATTTTTTTTTTATTATCTTTTTTTTTTTTTGAGAAGTAAACATTTTTCAGTTATGCAATTCAAATAACCTGATCTTCCATCTGATGAGACTGAATTTTGGGAGCTATATTAAATCAACTTAGATTTATATAGGCCCCAATTTTGGTCGAAATAAATTTATTATGGAATTACGATGTTGAGTTTTTCCTTCCTTTCTAAGATAAATATTGCTCTGTATATAATCTAAAAAGTTTATTATACATTGAGCTCGAGGCCCTTACAATCTTACAATAATATATATATATATATATATATATATATATATTATATGTGTGTGTGTGTGTGTGTGTGTGTGTGTGTGTGTGTGTGTGTGTGTGTTGTGTGTTCTGTTAAAATCAACGGACAATTCTTGTCTGACGAGTTTTTAATCAAACCGTCCTAACCGGCTGGCTATCTTTTTAATATCCGTCTTAATCAAGATCAACTTCGAAGCCAGTCAACATGTTCTCAAATGCCTATAATTTCCCGTCAATTCTCCTCCCACCATTCCCCATAAAATTTTATAAACTTGTGAGCACTTCCTCCTACTAATTCCTACTGCTACTGTTTGTTTAAAAAGAAACAATGGAAACATCTCACCAGTTCCACACCTGACGATGGCACTAGGTAGTGCAGAAAGCGCTCGTGTTAGAACCTTTGGTGGATTCATACACCAATTCCACCCGGATATTAAAAAGATGGCCAGACGGTTAGAACGGATTGAGCAAAAACTCGTCAGACAAAAATTGTCCGTTGAGTTTAACAAAACATGTTTAGAAGAAAAAATGCCACCAATATATATATATATATATATATATATATATATATATATATATATATATATATATAAAAGTAATTGGTAATTTGCTTGATGCATTGTTAAGTATGTTATATATATTAATAATTTGAAGGCAATTAAAATGCGTATAAAAAATAAAAACAAAAACAAAGACAAAAACAAAACAAAAACAAAAAACATCTTTTTGTTTTTATTTTATACGCATTGTAATTGCCTTAAAATTATTAATATATATATTATATATATATATATATATATATATATAATATATATGATTAAAAATTGAGGAATAACAGACAAAAACACAAACAATATTATTCAATTCATATTTCACCTTGGTATGTTAACAATTTTTTCTCCAGTTAACGACTCAAATCAGTCTTCGCTCAGTGGGACAAAATGCATTAGGATTGGTGTTCAAATGTGATTCCCACACGTTCAAATTTAACATCAGTTCCCTGCCCCCAGGTTCCAAGGCGGGCTGCTATGTGCAGCAAAGGCATATGTCTGCTCACATGTCAAAGGTAAGTAATATATTATTATTATTATTATTATTATTATTATTATTATTATTTCACTACTTGTGAGTTTTTCACATCAGCGTTAGCTGATGGTATTTCACAGAAATCTGAGTGACAACAAGTCTCCTCAGGTCTCCAGGACTCTTCTGAGTATTCTAGCCTATATTGCAGCAATGCAGTAGTTATTATTATTATTATTATTATTATTATTATTATTATTATTATTTACTCCTTTTGAGTTTTCACATCAGCATTAGCTGATGGTCTTTCACTGGAATCTGAGTGACAGCAAGTCTCCTCGGGTCACCAGGACTCTTCTGAGTATTCTGGCAGATTGCAGCAGTGCAGTGTTCTGAATGATTTCAATCCTTCCTCTGATTTCCAAACTTTCCAAACCCTTTTCTAATCCTTTTGGGACTGTTCCAAGTGCACCAATTACAATTGGTATCACTTTGACCTTCATATTCCATAACTTTTCAGTTCTCTGGCAAGGTCCAGGTATTTGTCCATCTTTTCGTTTTCCTTTATCTTCACCCTGTGATCTGCTGGAATTGCAAAATCCACCAGTTGACAAGTTCTTTCTTTTTTGTTAATCAACACTAGGTCTGGTCTTCTTGCTGGGATAAGGTGATCCGTTTTGCGCCCAAAGTTGAGTCAAAATTCGGATCGAGAAAAATATTCATTTGTATAAATAGTATCATTCATCTAGAACATAGGTTCCCAATTGGGATTTTTAAACATCGAGTGGCTATGGTGATCCACTAGGTCACTCAATGTGCTACATACTATGTAACCTAGTAACCTACTTCTTTCATAGTCAAATCATCAGCGACTAAACTGATAACCCCACAGATTTTGTCTGGTGAGGAGGGTGGCTAGATACCCTGCAGAACGAAAAATAAGACCTGTAAAAGTGCAGAGGAAGCTCTTTGCTCAACGGCCATCTAGCACATTATTTCTAAATTCCAACCCCTCTGTTGTATTATTGTAAGTGAACCCTTAAGAGTTACTGCCCTTTGAATGGGCAGACAGAAATACAGAATAAAGATGGCTGCTTAACCCGTCACACGTCGTTCGAGTGTTATCATTTTAATTCAGATACCATAATACCCTCTTCATCGCGGCAAGTCTGTGTAAACTTGGTAGAGTCAGAGCCTGGTCTAGAACCTTTCAAGATTTTCCGTTTGCTATTCTAAGCCTATGTACTGTTTAACCTATGCACTATTGTACATAGGATCCGGCCCAGCCGGAGGTCCAGTGGCTTCGGCCCTGGAACTTACAAGATAACATCATTAATCCAAGGTGGCCATCCCCCCAGGTAACACTTGCCCCCTTAATTTAAAGGGCAGGGCTGGGTTTATTGCCAAGTGCTTGCCCCCCCCCCCCCCGAGCGGGAATGTCGATGGTATCAACGCATTTTCTGCCGCCCATGAGGTTTGCGGATATTCCCACATTAATAGGGCCTTGTGCCTAACCCGTACACGTGGGGCACGTGGTAAATATCTAGGATATCATTCGATATTATCAATACTTAATTCTGGACACATTCTAGTCTCAGTTATCAAGAATGATATATAAGTAGCGAGACCTGTGGATATACCACAGTATGATAATTTAATTATTACAACGTTTGTTATGTTTGCTTAAAATCTATTGCAAATAGTTGAATATGTAAAAAGTATAGTAATCTTTATTTAAGTCTGTCTGTCTGTCTGTCTGTCTGTCTCTCTCTCATTCATTTTTCTTTCTTTCCTTCTTTTTATCTTTTCTTTATGTTCGATTGAATGAAACATATTAACGTTATCGCTTCCGCACGCTCACACCCTCTCTCTGTCTTTCCCATACTCTCTTTCTTATTATTTTTTCTGTGTGGCATCTCCTTTTTCTACTCATTCTTCCTTTATGATTATCTGCATTATTCGGACTATTGTCATCATCTTCATTATTATCTGTACAACGTTTCGGCCGATGTGCCCTCCGGCCTTCTTCAGGTATTTCATGTCGGACTCGGGAAGATAATAGATAATATATAACAGATAATACTAATCATCAAGCCTCATCTCAAACATTCAGAGAAATCATTCTTTCTTTATAATAAAAAATATTTAACTGAGGTGATGATATTCATTTTTGTTCTTTCTTTCCTTCTTTCCATCTTTTCATTATGTTCGATTGAAACAGATTAGCGTTATCGCTTCTGCATGATCACCCCGTCTCCATATATTTCCTCTGCTTTCTTTCTTTCTTTCTTTCTTTCTTTCTTTCTCTATTTTTCCTGTGTGGCATATCATTTTTTCTCTTTCTTTCTTTCTTTCTTTTTCTCTTTCTTTCTTTCTTTCTTTCTTTTTCTCTTTCTTTCTTTCTTTTTATATTTTTCCTGTGTGGTATATCATTTTTTCTCTTTCTTTCTTTCTTTCTTTTCTCTTTCTTTCTTCTTTCTTCTTTTTATATTTTTCCTGTTGTTTTATCATTTTTTTTCGCTTTCTTTCTTTCTTTCTTTCTTTCTTTTTCTCTTTCTTTCTTTCTTTCTTTTTCTCTTTCTTTCTTTCTTTCTTTCTTGCTGTTTATATTTTTCCTGTGTGGCATATCATTTTTTCTCTTTCTTTCTTTCTTTCTTTATAATAAAAACGGAATGGTCCATTATTTAGCGGAGGTGACGATACTCATGAGAAATGGGAATTCGATGGGTAAGCGACACCAGATAATTAGGATTTACATTTTTGCATTTCATCTTGGACTATTCGATTTGGACGGTCTCATTTTTTTTATCAGAGTTTGTTGCAAGATGATAACGGTCGGAAGATTAAGGAACAAGCGTGTTAATATATAGATGTTAATTTCAAAATCCTGTTCCACCTTTATGTGCCTAAGAAATATTATATATACTAGCAAATATATGCACCCTCCGGATGCAAGTATTTAAGTTTTAATGTAATAAAATATTGTATTAAATTAAAAAGATTTGAAACAGAGGGAGCACAATAAAAGATTTGAAACAGAGGGAGTATAATAAAAAATGGAACAACTGAAACTTACTCTTCCATCACTCTCGTCTTTCATTGTTATTTTTTCTAATTTAAGTATTTAGTTATAAGAGGAAGTAAAGAATAAAATGACAGTTATTTTATCTTGTTAATGGATTTCATTTTAGATTCATTGAAGAGATTTTTGCTTATATTCATTAAAATAAAACCAAACAGTTAGAAATCAATAATACTAAGCACATATTTATTAAATTCGATTTTTTAATATTAATATGCAAATTAGCCTTCCTGTTCACATTGTAAAGCGCTATTTTGTTGTATATATAAATATAATTGCATGTTGTTTGTATGTAGATATAGTTAACAGTATTAATAATGTAAGACAATTTTATTAATAATTGAGGTTTAGATAAAACTAAAATCATGGAGAATGTGATGTCAATAACTAAAAGAATTGTGACTTGAGTAGGAATATAGTTTCGGTTACAGACAGAAAACACACAATCTCCATTATAATAAGATTTCATATTATGAATTTCTTTTTCTTTATTTTCTTTTTTCTTTTCTTTTTTTTTTTTTTATTATAGAAAGAAAAATTATTAAAAACATCAGGACCATTTTTATCGTCATACGCCAAAGAATTAGTCAAGGGAGAAAACTCCAAACAGAAAGCCAAACTGACCCAAGATAAGGTTTGTCAACAATTAATATTACTAGTAATTTAATCTTCACAACGCTTGATGTGTTTACTTAAGAGCTATTGCTAAATAGTTCAAAATGTAAAAGTCTTGTTTTAACTCTCTCTCACTCTATCTTAAAGGGGGGGGGTTGTAAAATATCTACATTGACTTGCCGATAAAAATCTGTGGAGAGGCGTTTAGAATATCTACATTGATTTGCCGATATTTTTATTGTGGTATATAAAACACAACATTTCGACCGCCTGTATCCTCCGGCCTTCTTCAGGTGTTCCTTGTATATCCGAGCATAGAGGTTGGGTCATTGCTATGCTTGGTAGACAGGGGATACTTGAAGAAGGTCGGAGAACACAGCGGTCAAAACGTTGTGTTTTTACATACAACAATAATGATAAAGGCCGAAAAAAATTAACCCTTTCTTCTTTTTTTTTTGTTATTATTTACTTGATAAAAATATTCTAACGATGGTTCCATCTTCTTGGTATTGTCACGTTCCAAGTGTCCCCTCATGGACTTTCCTATTTTTACAGGAAGCTCTACAGAAAGAAGAATTTCGGAAATCTTTGGAAATGCCAGAGAAAGTAAAGTTTGGACTTTCAGCAGAACTGACCCTCCTTCAACTGAAACGAAGGGCAAGGTAAATTCGATATTAGCTCTTTATTTTCACCGCTTCATATTACTTTACCCTTTCCAAAAATACATTGGGGGAGGGGGTCTGCGACATCATAATAATGTTATATACCCATTCATCGGACCAGGTATCCAATAGGCACCCCTGCTGGGAGCAGTCTTGAAAAGAACAGTTTTTGCTTTTCACTGCAAACTTCAGGTTGTTTGTAAACAAAAGCAACAGACGATTTTTTTACATTAGAATGTCGGATATTTCCTATAACTCCAACATAAACAAAAGGGGAACCACTCTTGACTGATAAATTATTTATTTATTTATTGATCTACTGGGAAAAAAAGAAGACGGGGTTAGGGTTAGGGTTAGGGTTAGGGTTAGGGTTAGGGATTAGGGTTAGGGTTATGGTTAGTTTAATGGGAAAATAAATAAATAATTTATCAGTCAAGAGTGGTTCCCCTTTGTTTATGTTGGAATTATAGGAAATAACCAGAATTTCACTGTAAGATTTTTTTAAGTTAGTTTATGCTGAATAACAAATAAAAGACGCGTTTTTATATTAAAATAGTTTTTGATTTTTATACAAAAAAAAAATTAGTTATATCCTGTTATTGTCATTAATTCAATAGCATTTTTTTATCATAAAACTTTAAACGAAAGACACGAAAACTTTTAAACGAAAGACACGTTTATATATATATATATATATATATATATATATATATATATATATATATGATTTTATATGCAAAAGGTGACTTACCGGTGAAATTGGTCACAATGGTTAGTTGATGCACGTTTCACAATGATAAGACAGTTATATAACAAATATAAAGTGCTCAATACGTGAGTAGAGCAAATGTATTATTATAATGGCACTCAGTAATAACCTACTCGAGTTTTACCATCAGGATCTTCAGGATCTTCAGATCCTTATGGTGAAATACGAGTGGGTTATTACTGTGTACCATTATAATATAATATATATATATATATATATATATATATATAGAGAGAGAGAGAGAGAGAGAGAGAGAGAGAGAGAGAGAATTTGTTGCTCTGTGATCTTGATGAAAATGCTTATTTTGTCTCTTTGTATTCGACAGGCATATCGTTGACGGATGGATGGAGCACTATCAAGTGGTGATTGGTCTGAGGCCAAAGGAGATGACCCGGGCCCTGAGCCAGAAGAGCCGCACACGTCAACTGCGAAGGACGCACTCGGCCGTGATGATCAACCGGGACAGCCCTTCACAAATGAAGCATCTTGGTCTCATGCCCGTCTCAAATGACCGAGAAGCCGCCAAAGAGAAACACAGGCTGCCGTCCGCACCGCCAGGTGACTGTTCTGCCTCTCTATAACGTAAAGCCGCCCAGTCCGCTGGGGCTGTAGATTACACCGACTGTACCCCTGCAGAGTGGTAAGACCACCCACCAATGGAACCGTGATGCTTAAGTACGAAATACTGGTGGCTGAGCAGTCACTGATATGGAGTAGTCCCCTTTGACCCTTACTTGGGCAAGACGGGCGGTCGGAGAGGCCCCAGTCCCCGATCAATCGGCTGGTCACCTCAAACCCTAGCATCTATATGATTGTTCCGTCCGTTTTCTTCAATTACTGTTATGGCAAACCCACAACCCTTTTTATCATATATGTGCTAGAAGGCGATGGGTGAGGGTCTTCGTGTCCTGTGTATGACGCTAAACTGCATCTAGTGGTGAGGTTCCAGTTCTGAAGCTCTGGGGAATGTAGAGTACCCCTTCATTGCCATTACTCACAGGTCCTCTCGAGCCCGGAGTGGTAGTACCTGTTAGGGTCCCATCTATGGTTTGAATAGATAAAAAATGAGTCTTTAAAAATGAGTTTAAAAATGAGATAAAAAGATATTTGAATACCCATTGAATACCCATTTGAATTTGAATGAATAAAACAAAATTGGGAAGAAAGGTATCGTTAGTGTTTAGGAATTAATGCAAACATTACTGGCAGAATGGGCTTTTTATTTATATATGGTAAATGCATTGTAGATGATTTTACTATAGAGATGCATTGGTAATGATTTTACTATAGAAATGCATTGCAAAAATGATTTTACTATAGAAATGCATTGCGAAAATTATTTTACTATAGAAATGCATTGCAAAAATGATTTTACTATAGAAATGCATTGCAAATAGAAATACATTGAAAATCAGGAAAAATGTAATTGTCAGGGGTGAAGGGTCAAGGGTCATTAATGTAGGATTCACTGATATAATAATGTGATCATGTGTATAATTTTAAACCCATACAAGTTAGTACAATTAAAACGGCCCTGTTATAACGACGTAGCTGTTAGTTCTTTTTGGAAGACGTTTACTTACGTATTATTTTGATTTTTATGACTGTTATCCTCATCTTTATTGTGAACTGCACATACACAAAATGTTTCAGCCAATGTACTCTCCGGCCTTCTTTAGGTGTTCCTTGTAATCCATTGCGTAGACTGCTCTCACACTGCTACAAGTGTCAAGGTTTTCTCTTTGTCAATCTGAGCATAGCAATGATTAAACTTGGGAAATCCTTTTTTGAATAATTTGACTGTTGTGCAAACAAAGCGTTAAGAATTGGTTGTTGGTTGGTTGTTTTGTTTTACGGTATATCAACTCTTTTCGGGTCATTTAATGCGGGATCAAATCATTTTTATAAACAAAGGACTTGGGTTTATTTCTGTATTTGCTGTTGATTACCCAATTAAATATTGGACAGGATCATCGCTGCTTAACTTTGGTGATAACCGGTGCTTTCATCGTGACTTGATCGACAAAAAACACCTCATGAAGTCCAGAAGGTACATCGACCGAAACGTTGTGTGTATGACAATAAAGGGTACTAATGCAGAATAGCGCGCAAGAGACAATTTTATTAGCTTACGTATAAAAGCATTTCATTACATTTCACTACATTTCACAGAAATACCTGAAAATCTTGAGACGCTAGGATTGGGGTTAGGGTAAGGGTTAGAGTTAGTTTGAGGGTTAGTGTTAGGGTTAGAGTTAAGGTTAGTGTTAGGTTTAAGGTTAGGCTGTTTCGGGAGTTTCCGTAATCTAATACTATTTATACATAAAAAGCGATTCTAATGATATTATCTCTTACGCGCTATTCTGCATTTGTACCCAATAAAGATGAGGACAACAGTCCGATAAATCCCAATAATACGTTTACTTATATTTAACGGTTCTGTGTCGGCTTGCAGGCTTCATTACCGAGAGCGTCGACGGAACGAATGAAGAAGCCAGTCGGAATGAAGAGAGTCCAAAAGAAACGGAGAGAAATGAATCTCCAACACCGGAGAGCGATACGACACTTCAAGTACACGCAATCCGGGCACTTGAGCATGTTTCGAAGTAAGTTCTAACCCTTGGTCGATTATATCTAGAACTGTTACGTCTTTCCTGTCATATATATATTTATATATACCAACGTGCGAGCAGGATGTGACACAAGGGCAATTTCTTAAGCGGAGTTTAACAAGTTTGAAATCAGATTTTTTTCTTTTTCTAGACTGGTTACCTAGCCAAGGTTAAAGAGCCCATTCTTCCTTTACTATTTACCCATAGCTGGAGGGAGAGTATTTGGATTCATAAATTTCTATTAGTGATATGTGAAATACAAACAGTCTCGTCCAGTATTTGAATACCTAATACGGTGATTATTTACAGGATCGGTGTCAGGTTCTCTTGTCACCCCCATTCTATGATGCCCCCCCCACCATCTATGATACGAGCCCCACTATACTACAAGTTAATTTTCATACAGCGCGTATTTACCCAACCCCTTTACGCGAGCAGGACGTGACACAGGGTCATTTTTAAGAGGAGTTTAACAGGATTTAATACATGCCAATTTACATAATGTATTATTCATAGATAATATATGAAACCCGCCCTTCCGATATCCACAAGCATGCTTCCTCAAACTCCCTGTCTGGATTTTTGGTGGTAGTCAATGTAGAAGTTATCCCCCAGATATAGAAACAATATAATACTCACCGTCGCTGTGGGATTCTAACTACCGTCAAGTTAGCAGACAAGAACAACATGCAAGCTGTAAGTTAAACACAGTCCTTGCATGTTGCTGGCATAGTGCAAAGTGATGGCTGAAGAGTGGGTACTTATCCATATCTTTACTCACCCTGAAAACCATCACTTTGCACTATGCCAGCAACATGCAAAAATTGTATTTAAGTTACAGCTTGCATGCTGTTCTTGTCTGCTAACTCGACGGTAGTTAGAATCCCACTGCGACGGTGATTATTATATTGTTTCTATATCTGGGGGATAACTTCTACAGTCAACGCATTGTTTGTGATTTTACAAGGGAAATTCATTGAAAATTGGCGGGCACATCGTTGCCTAGGAAACAGACAACGTTGGATTCAAACCAGCTGTACTCCGCTTTAAAATTGACCTTGAGTCACATCCTGTATATGGCGGTGGAGTTGGGTAAATAAGCGGTTGATCTGTTTCTTTTTATTTATTTTAATGTATTATTATTATTATTATTATTATTATTCATATCAAAATTGGAGGTCTCTTGTAATTTCAAATAATTATCTCAGTAGATATTGTAAGGAGACAATAAATATGTATATCCCTTAGAAAATGATCGTATCCGTTATGGGTCTTGTGGGTATGTTACGTGACAATCACAGAAACCCATTCTCTACCTGTTTTACATTGAACAGTAGAGATGTCCTCATGGAACACTATGGGTAATTTCCTATAAGTCCAACATAAACAAAGGGGAACCACTCTTGACTGATAAATTATTTATTTATTTATTGATCTACTAGGAAAAAAGAAGACGGGTTAGGTTACGGTTAGGGTTAGGGTTAGGGTTAGGGTTTAGGGTTAGGGTTAGGATTTAGGGTTAGTTTAATGGGAAAATAAATAAATAATTTGTCAGTCAAGAGTGGTTCCCCTTTGTTTATGTAGGAGTTATAGGAAATACCCTCCATATGGTTATGTCCATTTTACTCACCATCATCATCAAGTGACCCTTTTTTCCTTTTTGTACCCTTTCACATACTGCTTTATCATACAATATGTGCAAATTATATATATATATATATATATATATATATATATATATATATATATATATATATATATGGTTAAACATAATAGAATACTTACTGTTTTTAAGTTTTTTTCTTTTTTCTTTCAAGTTTCTTAACAATTCTTTTGATGTTACCTTGAAAAGGTGTTAATATGTTGTCCGAAAGAGTTATTATTGGTAGACCAAGTATTAATAATAAGTCTTTCGGACAACGTATTAGCACCTTTCAAGATGCTAACATCATAACAATTGTTAGGAAACTTGAAAGAAAAAAGAAGAAAATTTGAAAACAATAAGGATTCTCTCATGTTTTACCAAATTTGTTTGAATATATATATATATATATATATATATATATATATATATATATATATATGGAAATACGGTGAGGGAATTAATCCGACACTATGAGAAGAAAATATTTTTAAAATATAACAAACACAGGATGTTATGATCAGGAAACAATTTTTAGTGTCAATACTTAAGCATTTCGGTATATTGTACCATCTTCAGGACACTGTTAAGTAATGTTTATGTGAGGGACAAAATGAAAGATGTTAAGTGTATAGTGATTGTGTGAATATGATGTTATTAACTGTTAATTTTTATATGCGCGTTTGTTTACGAAAAGCCAATGACTATATTTGTCATTAAACATTACTTAACAGTGTCCTGAAGATGGTACAATATACCGAAATGCTTAAGTATTGACACTAAAAATTGTTTCCTGATCATAACATCCTGTGTTTGTTATATTTTAAAAATATTTTCTTCTCATATATACATATATATATATATATATATATATATATATGCTGGCATAATATGTACTATGTATAATTATAAGTATATGTGATAATATATTTGCTGGCAAAGCATTTTACATGAATATAAAACAGGGCTCCCCAACCTTTTCAACTTGAGGGTCACAAAACTTAACAGGAGGGGTCCGGAGCCGCGATCTTAGAAGGACAGGGGGGGGGGAAAGAGCTAACTTCACAAGGTAACAATCATAATTTATTAATGATACATTTGATATTGTTTACAATCAGAAAAAGATGTAATATCAGGGTTAAATGAAGAGGTTGACAGAAGGAGCACATCAGACAAGTGATAATTTGACAGTTGAAAACACAGCGTACTATTAGTATGCTTCATTGTGAACAATTATTTACAAAGGTATTCTGACGAGCATCTTTATCCTTGTTGTTTTGAACACAACAACAACACATAGTAATAAAGATGTAATATCAGTGTTAAATGAAGAGGTTGACAGAAGGAGCACATCAGACAAGTGATAATTTGACAGTTGCAAACACAGCGTACTATTAGTACACTTCATTTTGGTGAACAACTATTTACAGTGGTATTTAGACGAGCATCTTTATCCTTGTTGTTTTGAACACAACAACATCACATAGTAATAAAGATGTAATATCAGGGTTAAATGAAGATGTTGACAGAAGGAACACATCAGACAAGTGATGATTAGATGGTACATATTCAACATCAAAAACGAAGAGAACATTCTGAAAGTTGAGTGAAGGGTTACTAAGATGAGCATTAAGGGCCGCATGTGGCCACCATTCTTCCTAACTAGTAGCGATATCAATTTTTAAGAGTCAATATATCAATCAAATTCAAACATTATCGAAAAAATATCTATTTGACTCATAGACGGGACCCTAAGAGGTACTAGAACTTCTTAAGCGGGGTTTAACAGGTTTGAATTTAGAGTTTTTCTTCTCCTAGACTGGTTACCTAACCAAGGTTAAAGAGCTCAGTCTATCCTACTATTTACCCATGGCTGGAAGGGGAGTAGTCGGATGCATACCTTTCCCACTGATATTAGTGCTATGTAAAATGCAAACAGCCTCGTCCAGGATCTGAACTCCCACGACTCTAACCATTACACCACGTGTTTCCGTATTGATTTTTAGGACCATGTGACCTTTAGTCACCCCTTTTTGATCTCGATTCAGAAGGACATGTTTTTCATTTACACCGTCAATATCCGGTTGTTTGTTAGAGGTTAGGGTTAGGGGTTAGTTTTATAATTAAAAAAAAACAACACTAAAAATCGTCTGTTAAAAACAACCGGATATTGACAGTGTAAATGAAAAACATGTCCTTCTGAATCGAGATCAAAAAGGGGTGCCTAAGGTCATATGGTCCGATTTTTATATGTGTTTATTTATTGCAATCCAGTCATATTACCTGTACGTTCAATCTTTAAATAAATTAATACGCATATTATTGCATTTATGTCCTCACTTTGACAATACTAATTAATTTGTATCTAAACTCTATTTACAGAACTGCTGACAAATTACGTGTATACTGCGGTTCGTCTAACAGAGGTCGCTCAAGCGGACTGCATCAGAATCAAGAGAAGACAACTCCACAGCCGACTGGAACTCCAAAACGAACAAGGCGGCGTGTCAATACAATATTAGGTATACCCTGTACACCGGGTCTGCGGAGGTATATGACAACGCTAGCCACTTCCAACCATGTTTTCTGCCGGTGTAGTGTTAGTTTGATACCTCAAATAACAGATCTAGAATACGATCAGTTTATCTACAGGGAGACCAATAACAAACAGATGGTTGTTGTGGCTGTTGTTTCGTCACGGTTCGTATACTATAAACTGTTTTATACACCCCTCATTTTATATTAGTTAGTAACTATTAATTGTTAATTCCGTTGATAGATTTTAGTCGCTTTGGTTTAATCACGTTTCGTATCCTATGAAGTCTTTTATATACTTCTTAAATCTACCTTTGAATGAATAAATAATAGAAACAAGCAGGAATAATATATAGTTAACCATTAATACTTAATTCCTTTGGTAGAATATAACGATTAACGTGAGCGCAAACGCAGAACTATAACAAAAAGATGCTTTTAGTCACTTTCATTTAATCACGGTTCGTATCCTATGAACAATGAATGAAACGTTAATTTTCTTCAAAATATGAGATGTGTTCAAAAAGTATCAAGACTAAAGCTGTATTTACCAAGACAAAAATGAACAATGAATGAAACGTTAATTTTCTTCAAAATATGAGATGTGTTCAAAAAGTATCAAGATTAAAGCTGTATTTACCAAGACAAAAATGAACAATGAATGAAACGTTCATTTTCTTCAAAATATGAGATGTGTTCAAAAAGTATCAAGACTAAAGCTGTATTTACCAAGACAAAAATGAACAATGAATGAAACGTTAATTTTCTTCAAAAACATGAGATGTGTTCAAAAAGTATCAAATTATTTAATTAGTTTGTTGAATAAGTTTGATACTCTTCAAGCTCAAACTACCTTGGCTTATTCCCTCTGAATGAGGAAAGCTGGATGTTAGAAGGACTTATGACTTGAACAGCTATTGATAGTTCCACTAGAAAAATTGATCTGCAATAAAAACACCTAACAAAGGTTGCTATTGAAAATCTAGTTTGCTAGCATCTGTGCAGTAAAGAGGAGAGCTGATTGTAGGTGTGTTACTCCACCTCAGATGCAAAAAAAGCAGAAAGTTTGCTATTCTTATACATGAATTTGTTGAATAAGTTTGATACTCTTCAAGCTCAAACTTCCCCTGGCTTATTCCCTCTGAATCAAAACTGGATGGAAGAAGGACTTATGACTTAAACAGCTATTAATAGTTCCACACAAAAATTTAATCTGCCATATACACATCTAGATGGGCATCCAGGTTCGCTAGTATTTTCAGGTACACTCTGGGAACTGCAAATAACCCTACTTTTCTCAACTGACTTTTAACACAATCTTTTAGATTCTACTAAACCTTATCTCGTTAAAATATTACAAGACTACTTATTACTTCTCTTTAGTAAACAATTTTCTTAATCACTTTCTAATCAAAATCCGTTAACTACCCTTCCTATTCTTATAGATAAGTTTGTTGAATAAGTTTGATACTCTTCAAGCTCAAACTTCCCCTGGCTTATTCCCTCTGAATGAAGAAAGCTGGATGGAATAAGGACTTATGTCTTAAACAACTATTGATAGATGCACATAAAAAATTTATCTGCCATAAACACCTAGGAAAGTTTGCTATTGAAAATTCACTTATGGGCATTTTCAGGTGCATTCTGAGAACTGCGAATAATCCCCACCTTTACCAGGTATTATCGGGTACTGCAACTATTTTCTCCCAAATATATCTTATGCCTAACTAAATAAATAAACAGATCAACTGATATGTATTTCATAAGTAAACAATAAATATAATCTTATCTGATTTTTTTTCTTTTTAGTTTCCCTGAGAGCAGTCCCGGTTTACACATGCTGGAACAAGTTTACCAAAGACAAAACCGGAACAGACGCCATCCGTGCGTGGAATCCAAAACCGACATGTTTCGGATAGTTCAATATGACGTTAATAAGGCCGCGGGGGATGTCGAAAATCGGCGTCCATTGCTTCTCAGTCGACACAATGTCGTCCCCGGCATGGTGCTTGTAAGTGAACATTGATTGGTTAGAAAAACATACGATTATTATTACTATCAAAAAACACCCACCCGGCGGTGTAAAAAAATGATTTTTGAAAGATATTGCCTAAATGATTATTTCGATGAATAAAATAAAACACTTAATATTAAAAAAATAATAATTACTAAGCATCATATTAACTGAGATGTTTATTTTGTTTTACGACAAACAAAAATGTTTTTTTTTAAATACACACATTTTTACATAATTCTACAAAATTTTATTAAAAATTTTATTAAAATTGAACGAATATTTTAATTTCAGTGTAAAAAATATATATATACTTTAAAAAAAAAATTTATCTCGATTTTATCAACGTCCAAAATTACGTAAAAGTATTTTTTGTCATGCTCTTTCGTAAAAAATGTAAATAGAGCTTTAAAAAACGTAATGAAAAGTGTACACGTCCAGTCCTAAACTGGATATACAGTTAAATATACAAACATTTTGAAATTTTAGGTAGAAGAAGATTATGTGTCTATATCTTGTTTGTAAATAGTTTTCTCGTAAAACTCTATATATTAAATAACTTTAAATGTATATTAAAATAAAACAAACTATACCAAAATCTATAATAACGCGTACGTATTTATTGGTTTGGTTTGGTTTGTTTTACGGCATATCAACCTCAGTGGGTCATTTAATGCCGATAAAGTTTTGAAATAAAGTAATTCTTAATGAATACACAATTTTTTTTATAAATACATTTTTCTATTTAACCCATAAATGGGACCCTAACAGGTACTACCACTCCGGGTCAGAGTGGACCAGGGAGCAATGGTGATGAAGGGGTGTTCCACATTCCCCAAACCTCCAAAACTGGAACCTCACTGAGTTTAACGTCATTCCCATGACATGTACACCCTCAGCCACCACCTTCTAGCACCCATATGATAAAAAGGGTTGGGGCAATCATATAGGTGCTAGGGCTTGACGTGACGTGACGAGCCGAATTCATCAACATTGCTCCCTGGTCCACTCTGACCCGGAGTGGTAGTACCAGTTAGTGTCCCATCTATGGGTTAAATAGTAAAATCTATTTATAAAAAAAAATTGAGTATCCATTAAGAATGTCTTTATTTCAAAACTTTATCGGCATTAAACAACCCACTGAGGTTGATATGCCGTAAAAAAAAACCCAAATACACTATAAATTAAAGAGTAATTGATAAACTCACGCATATTCCTAAGGGTATTGTGGCGTAGGCAGTGACGTAGTTTCGATATAAACAGACACCGAAACTATTATTATTATTATTATTATTATTATTATTATTCCTTGCAAGTTTTTTCACAAGCGTTTGCTGATGGTCTTTCACTGGAGTCTGAGTGACAACAACTCTCCTCCTATCCTGTGCTCTTCTGAGTATTCTAGCCGATCTTAACAATGATGTTGTCTGATTAACAATATAAGATGAAATGCATTCAATTCGACATGAAGACTTGATGATTTTTTAAATATTGACAATTTTTTCCAGCTTTTTTATTTTTTTTCAATCATGCCCCCTTTTTTCACCTTCAGATTTATTGTCATGGCAATTTGCTTTTCTGTGATCACATATTTAACGGGTACGGCTGCGCAGAAGATGACTTCCGGCATCAGTTGCGACAGTGCCATACGCGAGCACTGAAATCTTTTTCGTTACCAAGAGACTTCCGATTCAGGTGAGTAGTACCGCAATCGAGAATGTCAACCATTTTATTTTAATACCCTTGGGAAATGTATGAATCCAATTGCTCTCCACCCCCAGCTCTGGGTGAAGGACAGACTGGGCTCTTTAACCTTGGTTAGGCAACCAATCTAGAAGGAAAAATTTGAATTCAAACCTGTTAAATTCCGCTTGGGGTGGTCCTTACTAGAATAGGCTCAGTTCTAATCAGTCATCTATTTTACTAATTTGAAAAAAATATAAAATAATAAAATTCGAATGCGTAAAAAATAAAGACAAAAAGATGTTTTATATGTCTAATCGATTTCAAAGCTAGAGCTTCATCCTCAGAGTTTATTTTCAGAAATGACGTGCTTATGTTTTTTTATTTGTGTGGTTACAATTTCTCTTCTTATTTCCTTTTCCTCTCCTTTTTTTTTCCTCTCTTTCTTCTTCTCCTCCTTTATGAATGGGTGAATAACTGTAATTTCTTATTTCTCTCCTTCTTCTTTTTCTTTTTCAAAAGTTTGTTAAAAAAAATATGTTATTTGTAAAAAAAATATGTTATTTGGCATAAAAGTCATAGTAGGGCATCCCATCGTAATGTAATAGTTAGCAAGCTAATCTTGCTAGATTATATTACTACTGAATTGTGAGTTCGATCTTCATTGGTTGCCCTATAGTTCCGCCCTTGTGTCATATCCTACCCGTGACGAATCGAATGGACAAATACCTAGTAAGATATGAACCGTAATTAAATATTAATGTCTCAGTAGGATAGTTCGATTTTGGAACTGTACCGTCTTCCATGTGGCGAAAGTTGCAAATTAACACAAAAAAATTACCACACAAAATATTTTCTTTAAAACCTTACCTTCGTTTGAGGAAATAGATTTTAATCTTTTAAGATGTTATCACTCTTACAGCTTAATTATTAGGTAAAAAGCAGTATATCAGAGGTGTCGGGGTGAGGGGGACATGTTTTGAATTTGAATGTTAATTATAATTTATTCTTTCGTTTAAAATGATAACAATTTCTGTTTTAAAATTGTTAACAAATTTTTAGGTTAAATGTTGTCAGAAATTCCATGAGAATTATCTTCCCCTGCCACTAGGGGGACGAATCGTCAATGGGATATTGGCGCCAAAATCAAAACCCACCACTTGTCTGGGGGCCCTCATACTGAACGGACGTATTTTTTGAGTCAAACCCTTTCTAGGCATAGTATCCGACATACTCGCCGGCCTTTACTATTTAGCATACTGAGAACCTAATAATCTACCTGGAGAGGGCCCCATCCACCGTTACTTGTCACAGAACACGCACTAATGATAGTCGCGATTCACCGTTCCCTAAAATTCTTGAACAGGGCCACATAACCAGCTTCTTAGAGCCATTTTCCTAGCAACGAAAGAACACCTATCACCACGATACCAAGAACTCTTAGAACAGATAAGTCTGGTCGCGAATTCCAACTAATTTGCAAACCCCTTTTTGTTGTTAAACCCTTTTGTAAATCCTTGTAACCCTTTTTGTTGTTAAACCCTTTTGTAAATCCTTGTACTTTTGTAAACCTTGTAAATTTGTAATACAAGTGTCTGCATTCTACTTTTGTATTTGTTCTTCTTTGTCCGAAAATTTGCCAACGACTACGGGGAAATAAAAGCCCCTTCGAATCCGTAAATACTTTTAATGTTGCGAAAACGAGAAAATTTGGTGCATTTTAACAGACGGTCTTTCATGCTATTTCCTCAAACGATGGTGCAAGTAAGAGATCTAGTTTTTTATATCAGTATATTTTATAACAACTTTCGCTGTTTAAGAGAATTTTATATTTAAAAAGGCAAAAAATCAACCTACCCTAGTGTACAAATGAAATAATTCAATTCAATTCAATAAGACGTTTCTTTGTTTTATCTATTCACAGTCCTGCCCGTGGTAAAAAAGGAATCCGAACTCCATGGGGTGGCGAGATTGGGGGTGCTGGAGTGGACTTTCATGGCCACCCGGGCCTCGATGTTTGGTCAGTTGCTCCAGTTGGTACACGGGCTTCCACATTAACTCCAAAATTGCCCAACGTTAATGGCACAGACAAACAGACGACAGTTGGAAGTGCTGGTCATAATAAAGAGTGAGTACTTCTGAATATACCAAATATATATATATATATATATATATATATATATATATATATATATATAAGTTAAAAGAAAGGAAATGAATCCGACAATATGAGTATGAAAAGGTGGAATGAAAACATCACACAATGCTGTTAAAGAGATTATATTATAAATTGTTTTCTCTTTAACAGCATTGTGTGATGTTTTCATTCCACCTATTCATACTTATATATATATATATATATATATATATATATATATATATATATATAAAGGGGCGTTTGGTATGTACGTGTCGATGTATAACTCCAAAAATGGGAGGTCACTCATATTTGAAATCTTCCATACACCTTGATATTCTTCTAACTAAGGATATATTAGAAGAATGGTTATATCTCTAGCGGTCAATTAGAATGTGTATTACAAGGGATTTAAATAGGAGTAAGTGAATAACTTATTGGATTGGAAATATATATATATATATATATATATATATATATATATATATATAATGTACATTACATTATATATATATATATATATATATATATATATATATATATATATATAATGTAATGCACATTCTAATTGACCGCTAAATATATAACCAGCAAGGGTCCATGTTTTAAGGTTTAATTTGCTTCCCCCGTCTCTCAACTAATTTTGTTTGCTTCTCCTCGGGACACCCACACTCCCGTACATATCAATATACAGTGGAAACTTGGTTCTCAAACGACTCTGAGGTAGAACAAAACAGCTGGTCGAATCTACCCAAGCAGCATCAGTTAGCGTCAGTCGCTATCTTGAACGAGTGTCTATATAGTTTTTGTGCAAATTATTCGTTTGTGTTTATTCTCTATTTTACGGTTACTGTAACCCTTATTCATGGATCCTAAGAAAAGCAGCAGTAATATTACCGGAAAGGGAAAGAGGAAAGCTGTAAGGTCTGATGGCCAAGAACACATAAATCCACTTTACACTATTTCTTATGGGAAATATTGTTTCAGTTTTCGAACAAATTGGTTCTCGAACATAATTTTAGAGTGAATTATATTAATATATATATATATATATCGAAACGGTCGAACATAGAGAGAATTATCTTATTCATTCATGAATAAACACATCTTTTGAATATTTGGTGTTTTCTTTCATACTTTTTCTATACTTACATACCGTCGGATTTATTTCCATTTTCATTATATATTTATTATATATATATATATATATATATATATATATATATATATATATATATGTGTGTGAGGTTAAGTAAACAAACAAATGTGTTTTATTTTTATATGGCTTTAAGCCGACAATCTTTGGAGGATATGTGCTTAATTGAAGTCATACCTAATTTTGAAAATTAATTAGTTAATAATTAATGAATTTAGGCGGGCATATATGTTCAAATTTGTTTAGCCTTACATTTAAACATATATGCCCACCTAAATTCATTAATTATTGACTAATTAATTTTCAAAATTAGGTATGACTTCAATTAAACACATATCCTCCAAATATATATATATATATATATATATATATATATATATACTAGAAAAAACATGACCCGTCGGGTCACCCATTGAGCTCTGGATTGGTGATTGTTAACAGGTAAAAGTGAGTTTGCTATGCGAATTAAATTTAAAATAAATTCTATAATAAATTTTAAAATAAATACGGCCAGCGAATGAAAAAAAGATTAAAATCATTTTACTTAAATTTATAATTAAGTAAAAACTGACCGGTCTCTTACTTTACATTTTTGCCTCTCATATCGAACCTAATTTTGGAACGAATTATGTTCGAGAACCGATGTTGCACTGTAGTTGTTTGTTTAACTCTTCTCGCAACAATCAGCCTCCTTTACCTAACAATATGATGATTTGATTTTTTTTCATTTTTTAGGGGCGTTGAAAAAGATCGGAAAGAGAAAACAGGAAACGGGAGACCTTTACTGGCAAGACGTCGAAATCCGGACAAAGATGGCGTCTTCCTGTCGCGTTCTGGAATCAACTCAACATACAAGAATATCGTTTCACTGCGCAACAATTCCAGATATTCTACTTCCTATGTGACCGGTTCGCATCAGAAGCAGATTCTACCACAAGTTGTAGTCACAGAACAGAAATGACCCAAATTTTATATATATATATATATATATATATATATATATATATAATCCAAAAGTCCAGAGAAGAAATCTTCCTTACGACACAAGAGTTTTATTTAAAAAACCTGTCGCAGTTTGAGAGCTCAATGTGTGCTCTTAATGTTAGAGTCACAGAGCAAATATATAAGTAAAGAAATAACAAAAAACTTAGAGATTTAGCATTATAGAATTTAAAAAAAAAAAAATTTTTAGATAAAAAAATAAAAACCTGTTTTCAAATGCCTTTAAAGTAATAAAGAATTCATCATTCGCATCTGATGAGTCGGGAGAGTTAGACAGTTTGTCTAAGCTCCCTGAAATAGACAATAAGCTAAATCTCTAAGTCTTTTGTTATTTCTTTACTTATATATATATATATATATATATATATATATTATATAATATAATATATATATATATAGGATGTTCGGGATAAATTTGACAGTTTCATAAGGAAAGAGAAAGAAGTGCTTGGTAACTACAAAATTTAATGGATTGTAAAAAAATTCAACAGGCACGGAAATTACACTACTGTCAACCAGTTTCACTCAAAATAACCGCCATTAGCATCGATCACAGCCTCAATCCTGCTCCGGAACCTGGTACAAGCTGACGTTACAGTTTCCCTGGGACGGGTCTCAAAACTACCTTAATTCTGTCGATTAACTGGGTTTTTGTAGTACTGGCACGGCGATTGGTGTCTCTCTCAACAGTACCACATACATAGTAATCTGGGGAGTTCGGAGGCCAAACATTGGGACTGCTGAAGTCGTAAAAATTCGCCGACAACCATTTTGACTTTTCCCAGAGGTGTGGCAGAGGGCCGAATCCTGCTACCATACATATGGCCTACCATTGACTACCCTTGTTATCCAGGGCTTGACTACAGTGTTTAGCAACTCCACGTAGGCATCTGAATTCAACCTGATACCCTCTCTCAAAAAATGCGGAGGCATCACATCACCCTCTGGGGACACACATTCGAAAACCATCACAGTTTGGGGAAATTTAGTCCTTTGAACTGTATGCTAGCCATCTGTTATTCTGCGTGTTGTGCTTTTGATCTTGGTAAAAGTTTTTCTCATCGGAAAAGAGCCAGATTGTTTGTGGTTCAGCAGGATATTTCACTTTGCTCAGAAGTTACTTCATCTTTTCAGACGATTTTCACGGGTCTTTTCTGGGAGCAGTTGACCTCTACAACGCTTGTATGAGTAGTAAGGAAGGTCTTCATTGAGTTCAAGGATTCATGGTAGAGGCTGAAACATTCAATTCACGTGACAAAGCCCGAATTCCAATGCCAGGGTTTTCAAACACCTTTTCTGTAGATTTTCGAGGAATTATGCAGTACGAACGCAATCAGATCGTCTGTTATGTTGCTTTCTTCTAGCCACAGCCTCGTAGTCTCCATTGCAATTCTCCAGTTCATGCCTGATTGTTTTTACAGTGTTCAGGGAGCCTTGGGCAACAACCATAATCTTTTTATTTTGATGGCCGGTACAGATCATCATGATATAAGTTATTCTCTTCCATGATTCAGGCGGGTTCCAGTTATCCATTCCATCTGTCATCACGTATATGAATGAAGAAGGGTCGAAGCTTTTAAATGATGCGTAGTGTGCGTCAATACCTCCAACCTACGGAGAAAAATACCCAAATATAAGTATGTCAAATTTATCCCGAACACACTGTATATGGTAAAGAAAAAGGTTCAAAAGTCGGACATTTTACGGTTATATATCTATTTCAGCCTGTTTTTTTTTTTTTACCAAATATATTGCTCTGTTCGATAATATTGAACATCGAACTCTCAACTTGGACCTGAACCATTCTAACATTCCGCTGTTGGAAGAAAGGTCCAACTTAGAATCGTCCTAATACCAATTTACCTGGTAACCCATCTACGGATATATATATATATATATATATATAATATATATATATATATATATATATAAAGATGATAAAGAAGATGACTTACCGAGAAATAGAATATCGAGTTAATCGCAACATCGACGTGGATACAAATATTAACCGAATATGAAGTGCTCAATATGTTAGTACAGCTGATCTAGTAGAAAGGTATAGATAACCTACTCAAGTTTCACCAAAAAGGATCATCGGGATTAATTGATATGAATTATTCAAGAAATTGCGGTAGTGAATAATACAATTATAGCCGTTAAAATAGTTTAGCAGTAAAGGTGAACGATAGACAGCTTATTGCATCATTCAAAAGTCAAATATCAAACACAGCTGCTGTCAAATGTCAAACATAACTGCTGACGTGAAGGTACACGTGTTTTTTTGATATTCCAAACAGCTGTTTTCACGTCATCACTCAGGTTTGACATTTAACAGCTGACATGGTTGATATTTGGCTTTCGAATGATGCAATCTTCACTGCGAAACTGTTTTCAACGGCTATAATTGTATTAATCACTTCAAATTGTCTTTAATTAATCAACGTCTTGATTAATTCATTACAATTAACCCTGATGATCATTTTTGGTGAAATTTAAGTAGGTTATCTATCTATACCTTTCTAATATATATATATATATATATATATATATATATATATGTGTTGTGTGTGTGTGTGTGTGTGTGTGTGTGTGTGTGTCCCAGGTTAGCTCAGTCGTAGAGCGTTCGGCTAGAAATCACAAGTTCCTATTCGATACCGGTCCTCGCCAACTCAGCGTATGAGTGTGCGGTAAAGTAAGGAACTATGGTAGGTGTGGCGCTCCACCTCAGACGACAAAAACAATCTCCTTGGTCTAGCGCTATTGAAAAGGGGATAGACTCCCTCGCTGACTGTCTGATACCGACTTTAGGCCGCCCCGACGACTTTATACATATATATATATATATATATATATATATATATATATATATATATATATAAAGAGAGTGACTTAGTCACAAATTCGACCGTCGATTAATAATAAACCGGATAAGTGGGGTTATAGAGGAGATAAAAGTGCTCAATACATTAGTAGAGCGAATTTAGTAAAAGTTATAGACAGAAAACCTAAGTTATTTATATGCCCAGCGGTGTTGTCTGTAAGCGTTCCTTTTTTCAGCAGACCTGGTTTTGTCAATGGTTAGCGTCCCCCTTTCTGCGCGGGAATGTGATAATGTTATTTAATTCCGCGTTTGTTCCTAATTAATTAATTATTCTAATTAACTCGTTGCTGTTAACCCTGGTGATCTTTGGGTGAAACTTAAGTAGGTTTTCTGCCAATAACTTTTACTATATATATATATATAAGTAAATGAATGAATAAATTAAAGTGAAAAACAAAAAACAACAACAACATCAAAAAACAACACACTACACCACTACAACCTACAATCCCCTGATGACGACCGGCGAAATGGTCGAAAGCGCTCAGGTAGAAAATATGGGATAGTTTCTCCGCCATCTGGATCCCGATTTACGAAAAGTCACTTGAAGGCTTGAACGAATACAGATAAAGATCATAAAGAAGAAATATTCCATGATCTTTAACAAGACCTGCTTAAACAATATATATATATATATATATATATATATATATATATATATATATATGCAAACTAATTTTTTTAAGTTGACAGTCAAGGAATGTGCTATTAATTTTTTATTTTTTTTGTTTTGTATTCTTAATAAAATTTCTCTTGCTTTCATACCAACAAACGTGTATAAGAACCAAGGGAGCTGTAATTTTCTGTCATTTTTGTGTAGGGGGCATATATATATATATATATATATATATATATATATAGAGAGAGAGAGAGAGAGAGAGAGAGAGAGAGAATTATAGACTTACTTGATTTTTTGTCTTCTACGTTAAGTCATCCTCTATTCACACACATACACACAGACAGACAGACAGACACACACACACACCACACACACACACACACATATATATATATATATATATATATATATATATATATATATTCCACAAGAATTTTGAATAAAATTCACATGTAATATATATATATATATATATATATATATATATATATATATATATATATATCAGTGATATTGACCAGTTTACTAATAATACCGCACAAAAACCCTTGTACACTATTAACTTCACAAGTGAGTTCGTGACAACCACATAGTATTACAATATATATATATATATATATATATATATATATATATATATATATATATATATATATATATATAAAACCAACAGAGAATTCTTGCGCTCCTTTAATTCGGTGATCTGTTTCCTTTTGAGAAATCAAGAGAAATTCAAAAAATTAATAAAACATTCCTTTTCTGGACAAAAAAAAAGGAGAATTTTGGACTTGAATACTTATAATAAAATACACTTTTGATTGAATGTCTTACTCGATTTTTTATTGAAATTTTTGATTGTATATTGTGGTTAGGCTGGTTACCTAGCCATGGTTAAAGAACCCAGTCTGCCCTTCTATTTACCCATAGCTGGAGAGAGAGTAGGATTCATACTTTTCCAAAGGGTATTAGCGCTAAGTGAAATGCTGTTACCCTGTCCAGGATTTGAACTCGGGGCGACGAGTCCATTTCCCATGACTTTAACCATTACACC
>CM042168.1:15264674-15292174 GCA_023376005.1 Doryteuthis pealeii | reverse complement strand
TTACCCCTCTGCAGAGGTGCAGTCAGTGTTTTTTTGTTGTTTTTTTTTTTCAGTTTGTATTATACGACAAAGTGATGTCATTTTTTTCAGTCGGTAGAAAATCATTTTTTTTAAATTATAATTAAAAGTCTTATAAAGGAGCTCAGTTGATAGAGCATTTGGTTCGGAACCACAACGTTACGGGTTCGATACCGGCACTCGGTGCATGAGTAGCACAGATTGAATCTGTGCGGTAAGGTGGAGCTCCACCTCATACGCAAAATAATCTCACTGGTATAGCGCTAGTGAAAAGGGGATCGGTCAATCTACCGATTTTACTTATGGGTGTCCCTATGCTAGGATGGCCGGGGAAATTGCCCCTTTATAAATATGACCTTGCTTCTAACTACACTTCACTTAATTATCAATATTCTATAAATGAGTATTATTTCTAGAGCATATATATGTGGTGTGGGGGGGGGGGGGGAGATTATGTGCTTAATTAAAGTCATACCTAATTTTGTTAATTAATTAATTATAACTAATGAATTAGCGTGCATAGTGGTTAGAATGTCCGCCTGTCAGCCTGACAGGTAGGGTTCGAATCACGCACAAAGCACTGCCCTGTCTATAGCTCTGCTGATGAGGCCTAATGGGCTGAAATGTACATACAGAGATGACTTTTTCTCGATTTGTTTACGCTTTACATTTAAAACCGATATGCACGCCTAATTCATTTAGTTATAATTAATTAATTAACAAAATTAGGTATGACTAATTAAGCACATAATCTCCCACAAATTGTGTTTGAAACGCACTGTTTGACTACTTCATATATATATATATATATATATATATATATATATATATATATATATATATATATATATATATATACTAGCAGGACCTATGGATATACCATAGTATAGGTATACCCAATTTGTCGAAAAATCTGTGTTTTTACAATAAAAATTTACCCCCCACCCCCCTCTGTGTGAAAAAAAAATTACCAAAAATCAGGGAATTATCCCATTTTAATGAAATTTTCAGTGTTGATTTATCAATGAAGAATTTTATAAAGTATCAGTTATTTTATTTCAAAACTTTCTGATTTTTTTACAGGTCACTTAACTTTTCCAGCTCCCAACTCCCCTATTTTGGGGGCGCAAAATATCAGTGGGGGTTATATGTGATTAACACAACCCACTGAGGTTGATATGCCGTAAACCAAACCAAACTGAACTGAACCAAACCAAACCAAACCAATCCTTATATTTTTTTGTGGGTCCTAAATTTTCTGCGGCCCCCAACATTTTTCAAATTTGGCCTTGTGCCCCCTCCCCCCCAATCTCATGGTCACCAAGGGGTCCATAAGGCCCTCGTTGAGAAAGCTTGGTCTAGAACACAACTCAGTAAGGATAAAAATGGAATTTGTAGAAGGGACTTGCTGTCGTGATCGAAATAAATTGTGACGAAAAATACTTCTCTCTTCTCTTCCTCCATTCTACTTATGAGAAAGCATCACGTCTGCTTTTATGTCTTGTGTTTAGATCTAAGTTCTCTTGGCGTCTTACCCAGCTATGAGTTAAAAGAGTACCACTACATTTCTTCTATAATGATGGCTTTGGCATTAAATAAACCACGAAGAACAAAGAAATCAAAACATGTCACAGCCTTAAGAAAGCGGTTTATGAGGACTTCTTGCAAATTGGAGATTCTTTGATGAGCCGGATCTAAACTTATCTCTCTCTCTCTCTCTCTCTCTCTATATATATATATATATATATATATATATATCTTTATATCTATATCTATCTCTCTCTCTATATATATATATATATATATATATATATATATATCTTTATATCTACTAGCAAAATATATGCACCCTCGGGTGCAAGTATTAAAGTTTTAATCTAATAAAATATCATGTTAATTAGAAAGGCTAATGAAACTGAATAAGAATGCAGATAAAAAGATTTTGAACAGAGGGGGTATGTTTGAAAAATAGAACAACTTTGAAACTAACTCTTCCATCATTTTCCATCACTCCCGTCTTTCATTGGTAAATTTTCCTAATTTAACTATTTAGTTAAAATTGAAAGTAAAGAATAATATTAGTAATTTCTTGTTAATGGATTTCTTTTAAGATTTATCTCCGAGATTTTTGCTTATATTCATTAAGATAAACCCAAAGAATTAGAAATCAATAATACTAAGCATATATTATTAAAATCAATTTTTAAGATCAATATGCAAATTAGCCTTCCCATTCACTCTGTAAAACTGCTATTTTGTTGTATATATAAATACAATTGCATGTTATTAGTATGTAGATGTGTCAACAGTATTAATAATGTAAAACAATTTATTAATAATTAGGTTTAAATAAAAATAAAATCATGGAGAATGTGATGTAAATAACAAAGGGAATTGTGACTTGAGTAGTGATATAGTTTCGGTTACAGACAAACAAGCACACAATCTCCATTATAATAAGATATCTATATATATATATATATATATATATATATATATATATATATATATCAATCTCTCTCTCTCTCTCTCTATAATATATTATATATATATATATATATAATATATTAGTGCCACTGAATTCAGAGTTCTTTCTTTTTTTTTGTCTAACGTATTTGATTGTATAATCATCATCATCATCATCATCATCTATAAGTTATTTATGTGGGTTAATGTTGAAGAGGAGATCTACCGGCTTTTCCAAAAAGAGAAAGAAAAGGGGAAATAAATATTTACTCCATCCTAGTTTATTTTTCTTGGTTATTATAGGAAGTCTATTCTCTCTCTCCCCNAACATTGCAGGATGTGACTCAAGGTTCAATTATAAAAGCGGGCTAAAAGCATTGCGATTTGAAGTCCAGCTGTGTGATGCATTGTTTGTGGCTATAAGGTAGCAGACTGGAGTGTGCCAATAACGCCAAATTTTCTACAATTGACAATTTCCGCTCCTGTAAATATCACAAACAATGCGTTGACTGTGAGAAGTTAATCCCCAGATATAGAAACAATATATACTCACCGTCGCAGTGGGATTCTACGTACCCGTCGAGTTTAGCAGACAAGAACAAGTGCATGCAAGCTGTAACTTAAATAAATCTTTTGCATGTTGCTGGCATATAGTGTCAAGAAGTGATGGTTTTTACAGGGTGAGTAAAGATAAATGTGATTAAGTACCACACGTCTGTCAGGCCCATCACATTTTGCACTATGCCCAGCACATGGCAAGAGGATGTATTGACCAGTCTATCAGCTTGCGGTGTATGTTCTTTGTGCCTGTCTAAGACTCGTCAATGACGGTAGAGGTGTTCATGTAGCCTTAGCTATGGTATACGAGCAGACAGGAGTGAGTATCTTTATTATGTTCTCTTGATAATTATTGGGGGATAACTTCTACATTTGTGACTGGGACCCTCACCTAAAATTTCTGGACAGGGAGATTATGCGGAGAAGCATGCTTTGATGTTGGATATCGGAAGGGGGGTTCATGATATTAATCTATGAATGAAATACAGTTAAATGTAATTGACATTGTATTAAATCCTGTTAAACTCCTGCTTAAAAATGACCCTGTGCCACGTCCTTCTCCTCCGTAAAGGGGGTGTTCGGTTAATACACATCTGTATTTTATGTAATAAATTTGACTTGTAGTATTAGGTGGGGCATGCGTATAATATGCAGATGGTGGGGGGTGCTGTATTCGGATTAAGAAGAGGTGTGGCTGACAAGAGTATAACGCTGGACACCGATACCAGGTATAACTGACATCAACCGTATTAAGGTTATTCAATCACATCAGGAAAGCGATGAACTTTGGGTCTGGTCTTACAACATATCACTAATAGAGAATGTATGAATCCAAATACTCTCACCTCCAGCTAGTGGGTAAAATATTAGTAAAGGAAGAATGGGGCTCTTTAACCTTGTGCTAGGTAACGCAGTCTAGAAAAAGAGAAGAAAATTCTGCGGGCCATTTTCAAGACTTGTATATAATACTCCGCTTAAGAAAATATGCCACTTGGTTGTGTTCTGTCTCTGACCACGTATGGTATACATTGTCATTATAATATCATATATATAATAAGACAGGAATAAGACGTTAAACAGTGTTTCACTATGATAGTAAATTACGACCAAGGGTTTTAGAACTACTTCGAAACATGCTCAATTATGGCTCACTAGGATGCGTGTAACTTTAGATAGTGATCAGTATTCATGTCTCTTATCTCGGTGTTGGAGATTATTCTCATTTGCTCTACGGTTTCTTTTTGGTAATCTCTCTATCATAATCCTGGATCTGGTTCTTCCATGGTGGTTTCGTCGATTGGCGCTCATCCTGATTAATGAAAAGATCTTGCATAGGGGCCGACGACAAGGAAGGCAGTGTTAATATACCAGGGTTAAACGTATTATTGGGAGTTTAAACGTCGACGCTGATATCGCATCACTACTTTATCGTTTATTGGTAGCAATTGCAGAATAGCGCGTAAGATGTATTCATTGAATCGCTTTTTAAGTTATAAATAGTATTAGGAATTACGGAAGGACTTCGCCGAAATCAGGGTCCTAACCCTCTAAACTCGCGATCTAACAACTAGGGAGGACCTTTAATCTACTAAACACTTAACTACTAGCCAATGCAAACTCTAAACTGTCCTAATCCTGATAATCCCTAACTGCCCATCTGAATGCGTAACCTCCTGTAACAAGATTTTCGTGAGGTAATTGGTTCTTGTGGTGAAATGTAGTGAAAATGGTAAGAATGCTTTTAATAGCGTAAGCTAATAAAATTGTGCTCTTTGCGCGCTAATTTCTGGGCATTTAGGTACCTTTAATTGTCATACAACACAACGTTTCGGTCGATGTACCGCTCTGGCCTTGCATGGAGGTGGTTTTTTGTTGTGTGAATCAAGTCACGATGAGAGCACCGGTTAACCTAAAGTTAAGCAGCGATGATCCTGTCCAATATTTAATTGGGTAATCAACAGGCAAATACAGAATAAACCCAGTCCTTGTTTATAAAAAGTGATTTGATCCCGCATTAAATGACGCCGAAAGAAATGATATCCCGGTTAACAAACACCAACGCAACAACAATGTCCTTAACGTTTGTTTGCACAGACATCAAATTATTCAAAAAAAGGATTTCCCGCAAGTTTAATCATTGCTAGGCTCAGTATCGACAAAGAGAAGAAATTCTTGACACTTGTAGTAGTGTGAGAGCTGTGCTACGCAATGGGTTACAAGGAACACCTAAAGAGAGGCCGGAGAGTAACATTGGCTGAAACATTTTGTGTATGCGCAGTTCGACCATAAAGATGAGGATAACAGTCACAAAAATCAAATAATACGGGTAAGTAAACGTCTTCCAAAAAGAACTAACACTACGGACGTTTTATAACAGGGCCGTTTTTAATTGTAGCTAAACTTGTGATGGTTTAAAATTAATACACAGTGATGCACATTATAATATCAGGCCGAATCCTAACATAATGACCGCTTGACCCTTCACGCAGTGCTGACAATTACATTTTTCCTGATTTTTCAATGTATTTCTATTTGCAATGCATGTTCTATAGTAAAATGCGATTTTTTGCAATGCATTTACTATAGTAAAATAATTTTCGGCAATGCATTCTATAGGTAAAATCATTTTTGCCAATGCATTTCTATAGTAAAATGCAGTTACCGAATGCATCGCTATAAGTAAAAATCAATCTAGCAATGCAGTTTACCATATATAAATAAAAGGGCCCATTCCTGCAGTAATGGTTTGCATTAAATTCCTGAACACTAACGATACCTTTCTTCCCATTTTTTGGTTTTATTATCATGTCAATTTCAAATGGGTATTCGAATGGGTAATGTCAATTATTTTTTTATCTCATTTTAAACTCATTTTTAAAAGAGCTCATTTTTAATCTATTCAACCATAGATAGGGACCCTAAGACAGGTAGCTAACGCGACTCCGGGGCTGCGAGAGGACCTGTGAGTAAATGGCAATGAAGGGGTAGTCTAACACCCCGAGAGCTTAAAGAACTGGAACTCAACCACTAGATGCAGTTTAAGCGTGATACGCGTCTCAGGGACACGAAGACCCTCACGACCATCGTCTTCTAGCACATATAGGGTGATTGGGAAGACAAGGTGTTGCTGGGCTTTGCCATAACAGTTAATATGTTGAAGTATAACGGAATCTTGGATAATTATCCATAGTAGTATACTATAATATATAGGGTTTGAGGTGACCAGCCCACACGCAATGGATGATGCGGGGACTGGCTCTCTGCGATTTTGGGGGGCGGCGCGCGCGTTATTGCACCAAGTTGTGGGTCAAAAGGGGGAACTACTTTAACTCATATCAGTGGACTGCTCATGACACCACCAGTATTTCCGTAACTTAAGCATCATGCGGTCGCCAATTGGCGGGGGTGGTCTTATAGCCTACTTTTATCATCCTAAAAACTGCAGGGTACGGGTAAATCTACAGCCCCAGCGGACTAGTATGCGCTTTACGTTAGGATGAGAGGAGGGATAGTCAGTACAGCCTGGCGGGTGCTGGACGGTCAGACTGATGTTCTCTTTGGCGGCTTCTCGGTCATTTGAGAGCGGGCTAATAGGATCCCGACCAAAGATGGCTTACATTTGTGAGAGGGCTGTGCCGGTTGATTGCATCGAACGGCGAGTGCGGTCTTTCGCAGTTGGACGTGTGCGGCTTTAACTCGGCTCAGGGCCCGGGTCATGCTCCTTTGGGCCTCAGAACCAAATCCACCACTTGAATAGTGGCTCCATCCTCATCCGTCAACGATATGCTGTCGAGATACAAAGAGACAAAATAAGGGGTGGCATTTTCATCAAGATCACAGAGCAACAAATTTCTTGTCTCTCTCTCTCTCTCTCTCTCTCTCTATATATATATATATATATATATTATATATCAGGTACTAACTATATAATATTATATATTTGTCAATCATAAGTGCGGCATACTATATACATGATGTGACGTTTTTAGCAGCATCGATGTCGTTACCGTGCTCGCATTATGTTATAGTAGTTGGCGCGAATTTATGATTGACAAGGTGTGATTTGGCGAGTTTCATGTGTGGCGTGTCCGGTTGGCCTAGGGGGTAAAGTAGTCTCTGGCTTTTTCTACGTACCTGGATATAGCCTGGTTCGTTCTTCGCGTGATCAGAGGGGAGGATTGCGTGAAGTATAGGTGGTAACACTGCTGATGAGATCGCTAGTAATTAGGCGATCCGAAACTATGCTGTTACAGGTGTTCCGTCACGTCGCAACAGCGGTAATGATCGCCGAATTTGCTTGTCATGATTAATTTAAATTCATAAAATAAATAAAAGTTTTTCTCTCCATAAAATATATATATATAGTATATTATATTATTATTATCTAATTCATATTATTATTATAGCTATGAACTCACAGTAATAAGCCTACTCGAATTTCAAGCGCATTAGGATGCTGAAGATCCATGTAGATCCTTATTGGTAAAACTCGAGTAGGTTATTACTGAGTGCCATTTATAATAATCAAATTCGCTGCTACTTACGTAATTGAGCAGCTTTATATTTGTTATATATCGTGTCTATGCATTGTGAAACTTGGAATCACTACGGCATTGTGACGCATTTTCACTGGTAGTCTCCCTTTGTTCATTAAAATCATATTATATATATATATATATATATATATCTGTATAGGGAATATATAGGTATATATATTATTATGAAATTATACCTATTTTATTTTTTAAATTTTAGAAATATAAAAACGTGTCCTTTCGTTTAAGTAGTTTCGGTGTCTTTCGTTTAAAAAGTTTATGAATATAATAAAATGCTATTGAACTCTCCATCCGACTACACGGAACATGTATAGAACAATTCCTTTTGTAAAACAATTAAAGAACTATTTTAATAATAACAAGCGGCGTGCTTTTATTTGTTATTGCAGTATGAACTAACTATTTAAAAAAATCTTACAAGGTGAAATTCGTCGGTTATGTGTCCTATTAATAAGACGAAAGGGGAACAACTCTTGACTGATGGAATTATTTATTTAGTTTCCCATTAAATAATCAATTGGGGTAACCCTAATCCCAATCCCTACCGCTAACCCTAAACCACCCGCCGTCTTCTTTTTTTCCGCATAGATCAATAAATAAATAAATAATGTATCAGTCAAAGAGTGGTTGCGGGCCATTTGTTTATAGTGGAGTTATAGGAAATAACGAGAATTCTAATGGAAAAAAAATTGTCTGTTGGCTTTTGTTTACCAAACAAAAAGCCCCTGAAAGTTTGCAGTGAAAAGCAAAACTGTTTCTTTTCAAGACTTGCGCAGGCAGGGTGGCCTATTGGATACTGGTCCGAGGAAGTGGGTATATTAACAATTATTATATTGTCGCAGACCGCTACGACCTGGTTATTTCTGCATTATTGGTGTTTTTGTTTGGTATGGTACATATCGTAAATTGAGTGAAGTTGGGTTGAATAATAATGAGCTAATATCTAGCAATTGTGTAACAGCTTTGCCCTCATTCAGGGATAATTCAGAGTTGAAGTATTACGAGTCAAGAGTTATCTCTGTTGTAAGAGGAGTACCAATGAACTTTTACCTTTCTCTGGCACTTCCAAAGGATTTCGAAATTCTTCTTTCTGTAGAGCTTCCTGTAAAAATAGAGAGTCCATGAGGGGACAGCTTGGAATGTGACAAAATAAAAAAAAAAAATAATAAAAAAAAAAAAATATGACATACCAAGAAGATGCGAACTATCGTTAAAATCTTTATCAAGTAAATAATAACAAAAAAAAAAAAGAAAAAAAAGAAAGGTTAATTTTTTTCGGCCTTTATCATTATTGTTGTATTTAAAAACACAACGTTTTGACCGCTGTGTTCTCCGACCTTCTTCAAGTATTCCCTGTCTACCAAGCATAGCAATGACCCAACCGCTATGCTCGGATATACAAGGAACACCTGAAGAAGGCCGGAGGATACAGGCGGTCGAAATGTTGTGTTTTTATATACCACAATAGAAATATCGGCAAATTAATGTAGATATTCTAAACGCCTCTCCACAGATTTTTATCGGCAAGTCAATGTAGATATTTTACAACCCCCTTTAAGATAGAGTGAGAGAGAGTTAAAACAAGATTTTTACATTTTGAACTATTTAGCAATAGTTAACATATCAAGCGTTGTGAAGATTAAATTACTAGTAATAATAATTGTTGACAAACCTTATCTTGGGTCAGTTTGGCTTTCTGCTTGGAGTTTTCTCCCTTGACTAATTCTTTGGCGTATGACGATAAAAATGGTCCTGATGTTTTTAATAATTTTTCTTTCTATAACAAAAAAGAAACAAAAAAAAAAGAAAAAAGAAAAAAGAAAAAAGAAAAAAAAAAGAAATTCATAATATGAAATATCGAACCGAATATAACATTTCTTAGGCACATAGGTGGAACAGGATTTTGAAATTAACATCTATATATTAACACGCTTGTTCCTTAATCTTCCGACCGTTATCATCTTGCAGCAACACCCTCTGATAAAAAAATGAGACCGTCCAAATCGAACCAATCGTCCAAGATGAAATGCAAAAATGTAAATCCTAATTATCTGGTGTCGCTTACCCGTCGAATTCCTATTTCTTATGAGTATCGCCAACCTAGCTAAATAATGGACCATTCCGTTTTTATCATTAAGAGAAAAAAAGATATGCCACACTGGAAAAATATAGAAAGAAAGAAAAAAAGAAAGAAAGAAAGAAAGAGAAAAAGAAAGAAAGAAAGAAAGAGAAAAAGAAAGAAAGAAAGAGAGAAATGATATGCCACACAGGAAAAAATAGAAAGAAAGAAAGAAAGAAAGAAAGAGAAAAAGAAAGAAAGGAAGAAAGAAAGAAAAAGAAAGAAAGAAAAATATAGAAATATGCACACAGAAAAAGATAGAAAGAAAGAAAGAAAGAGAAAAGAAAAAAGAAAGAAAGAAAGAGAAAAAAGAAGAAAGAAAAGAAAGATATGCCATACAGGAAAAATATAGAAAAAATAAGAAAGAAATAAAGAGAAAAAAGAAAGAAGAGAAGAAAGAAAGAGAAAAGAAAGAAAGAGAAAAAAAGAAAGAAAGAGAAAAATGATATGCCATACAGGAAAAATATAGAAAGAAAAAGAAAGAAGAAAGAGAAAAAGAAAGAAAGAAAGAGAAAAGAAAGAAAGAGAAAAAATGATATGCCATACAGGAAAAATATAGAAAGAAAGAAAGAAAGAAAAAAGAAAGAAAGAAAGAAAAAAGAGAAAAAGAAGAAGAGAAAATGATATGCCAACAGGAAAATATAGAAAAATAAGAAAGAAAGAAAGAGAAAAGAAAAAGAGAAGAAAGAAAGAAGAAAGAAAGAGAAAAAGAAAGAAAGAAAGAGAAAAAATGATATGCCATACAGGAAAAATATAGAAAGAAAGAAAGAAAGAAAGAAAAAATAAAAAAAGAAAGAAAGAGAAAAAATGATATGCCACACAGGAAAATATAAAAAGAAGAAAGAGAAAAAGAAGAAAGAAGAAAGAAGAAAAAAGAAAAGAGAAAAAAATTATATGCCACACAGAAAAATATATAAAGAAAGAAAGAGAAAAAGAAAGAAAGAAGAAGAAAGAGAAAAATGATATGCAACAGGAAAAATATAAAAAGAAAGAAAGAAAGAAAGAGAAAAAGAAGAAAGAAAGAAAGAAAGAGAAAAAAATGATATGCCACACAGGAAAAATATAGAAAGAAAGAAAGAGAAAAAGAAAGAAAGAAAGAAAGAGAAAAAATGATATGCCGCACAGGAAAAATATAAAAAGAAAGAAAGAAAGAAAGAAAGCAGAGGAAATATATAGAGACGGGGTAATCATCCAGAAGCGATAACGCTAATCTGTTTCAATCGAACACAATGAAAAGATGAAAAGAAGGAAAGAAAGAACAAAAATGAATATCACCATCACTTCAGTTAAATATTTTTTATTATAAAGAAAGAATGATTTCTTTGAATGTTTGAGATGAGGCTTGATGATTAGTATTATCTATTATCTATTATCTTCCCGAGTCCGACAAGTAATACCTGAAGAAGGCCGGAGGGCACATCGGTCGAAACGTTGTACAGATAACAAAGACGATGAGGACAATAGTCCGAATAATGCAGATACTAATAAAGGAAGAATGAGTAGAAAAGGAGATGCCACACAGAAAAAAAGAAGAAGAAAGAGAGAAAGAGAGTATGGGAAAGACAGAGAGAGGGTGTGAGCATGCGGAAGCGATAACGCTAATATGTTTCATTCAATCGAACATAAAGAAAAGATAAAAAGAAGGAAATAAAAAAATGAATGAGAGAGAGAGAGAGAGAGAGAGAGAGAGAGAGAGAGAGAGAGAGAGAGAGAGAGAGAGAGAGAGAGATAAATATTACTATACTTTTTACATATTCAACTATTTGCAATATATTTTAAGCAAACATAACAAACGTTGTAATAATTAAATTATCATACTGTGGTATATCCAGAGGTCTCGCTACTTATATATCATTCTTGATAACTGAGACTAGAATGTGTTCAGAATTAAGTGTTGATAATATCGAATGATATCCTAGATATTTACCACGTGCCCCACGTGTACGGGTTAGACACAAGGCCCTATTAATATGGAACCATCCACAAACCTCATGGGTGGCGTGTGCAAAAAATGCGTTGATACCGTCGGCATTCCCGCTCAGGGGGTGGGCCCAAGCACTTGACAATAAACCCAGCCCTGCCCTTTAAATTAAGGGGGCAAGTGTTACCTGGGGGGGCTTGGATTAACGATGTTAGCTTGTAAGTTCCAGGGCCGAAGCCACTGGACCTCCGGCTGGGCCGGATCCTATGTACAATAGTGCATAGGTTAAACAGTACATAGGCTTAGAATAGCACACGGAAAATCTTGAAAGGTTCTAGACCAGGCTCTGACTCTACCAAGTTTACACGGACTTGCCACGAAGAAGAGGGTATTATGGTATCTGAATTAAAATGATAACACTCGAACGACATGTGACGGGTTAAGCAGCCATCTTTATTCTGTATTTCTGTCTGCCCATTCAAAGGGCAGTAACTCTTAAGGGTTCACTTACAATAATACACCAGAGGGGTTGGAATTTAGAAATAATGTGCTAGATGGCCGTTGAGCAAAGAGCTTCCTCTGCCCTTTTACAGGTCTTGTTTTTCGTTCTGCAGGGTGTATAGCCACCCTCCTCACCAGACAAAATCTGTGGGGTTACCAGTTTAGTCGCCGATGATTTGACTATGAAAGTAGGTTACTAGGTTACATAGTATGTAGCACATTAAGTAACCTAGTGGATCCCCATAGCCACTCGATGTTTAAAAATCCGAGTTGGGAACCTATGTTCTAGATGAATGATACTATTTATACAAATGAATATTTTCCTCGATCCGAATTTTGACTCAACTTTGGGCGCAAAACGGATCACCTTATCCCAAGCAAGAAGACCAGACCTAGTGTTGATTAACAAAAAAGAAAGAACTTGTCAACTGGTGGATTTTGCAGTGCCAGCAGATCACAGGGTAAAAATGAAGGAAAACGAAAAGATGGACAAATACCTGGACCTTGCCAGAGAACTGAAAAAGCTATGGAATATGAAAATCAAAGTGATACCAATTGTAGTTGGTGCACTTGGAACGGTCCCAAAAAGCTTGGAAAAAAGCTTGGAAAATCTGGAAATCAGAGGAAGAATTGAGACTATCCAGAATACTGCACTGCTGCAATCTGCCAGAATACTCAGAAGAGTCCTCTGGACCTGAGGAGACTTGTTGTCACTCAGACTCCAAAGAAATGCCATCAGCTAATGTTGGTGTGAAAAACTACTACTACTACTACTACTACTACTACTACTACTAATAATAATAATAATAATAACGACCCCGTGAGAAAGGTAACCCAGTGAAAATTGTGCGAGAAATTAAATTTTCACCATACAACCAAATGGTATATGCACAAACCTGGAAAACGAGACGCATAAAATTCTCTGGGACTTCAAAGTACAGACAGATCACCTAATCCGGCCAGGAGACCAGACTTAGGATTGATTGACAAGAAGACAACCTGTTATCTTGAGGGGTTTGCCGTCCCGACCGACCATCGAATGAAAATGAAAGAAAGCGAAAATATAGACAAATACTTAAACCTTGCCAGAGAACTGAGGAAAATTTGGAACATGAAGGTGAAGGTCGTACCTATTATAATTGGTGCCCTTATGACGGTTCCCAAAGCTCTGGAAAAGAATTTGGGTGAATTGGAAATCAGAGGAAGAATCAAGACCACCCAAACTACATCACTGTTAGGATCGGCTAGAATACTCAGAAGAGTCCTGGACCCTGAGGAGACTTGCTGTCACTCAGCCTCCGGTGAACCACCAGCTACGGCAGGTGTGAAAAACTCATATAATAATAATAATAATAATAACTATTGCATTGCTGCAATATAGGCTAGAATACCCAGAAGAGTCCTGGAGACCTGAGGAGATTTGTTGTCACTTAGATTCCAGTGAAATACCATCAGCTAATGCTGATGTGGAAAAACTCACAAGCAGTAAAATAATAATAATAATAATAATAATAATAATAATACTGGGTTTGGGAAGGTGATCCACTGGGAATTATGCAAAAAATTTAATTTTGACCCTACAACAAAATGGTATATGCATAAACAAGAATCTGTTCTTGAGAACGAAACGCATAAAATTCTCTGAGACTTTGAAATAAAAACGGATCACCTTATCCCAGCAAGAAGACCAGACCTAGTATTGATAAACAAAAAAGAAAGAACTTGTCAACTGGTGGATTTTGCAGTGCCAGCAGATCACAGGAAAATGAAAAAATGGACAAATATCTGGACCTTGCCAGAGAACTGAAAAAGTTATGGAATATGAAAGTGAAAGTGATACCAATTGTAGTTGGTGCACTTGGAACAGTCCCAAAAGGATTGGAAAAGGGTTTGGAAAGTTTGGAAATCAGAGGGAGGATTGAAACCATTCAAAACACTGCACTGCTGCAATCTGCCAGAATACTCAGAAGAGTCCTGGAGACCTGAGGAGACTTGCTGTCACTCAGACCTCAGTGAAAGACCATCAGCTAATGCTGATGTGAAAACTCAAAAGGAGCAAATAATAATCATAATAATATATTACTTACCTTTGACATGTGAGCAGACATATGCCTTTGCTGCACATAGCAGCCTGCCTTGGAACCTGGGGGCAGGGAACTGATGTTAAATTTGAACGTGTGGGAATCACATTTGAACACCAATCCTAATGCATTTTGTCCCACTGAGCGAAGACTGATTTGAGTCGTTAACTGGAAGAAAAAAATTGTTAACATACCAAGGTGAAATATGAATTGAATAATATTGTTTGTGTTTTATCTGTTATTCCTCAATTTTTAATTATATATATATATATATATATATATATATATATATTATATATATATTAATAATTTTAAGGCAATTACAATGCGTATAAAATAAAAACAAAAAGATGTTTTTTGTTTTTGTTTTGTTTTTGTCTTTGTTTTTGTTTTTATTTTTTATACGCATTTTAATTGCCTTCAAATTATTAATATATTATAACATACTTAACAATGCATCAAGCAAATTACCAATTACTTTATATATATATATATATATATATATATATATATATATATATATATTGGTGGCATTTTTTCTTCTAAACATGTTTTGTTAAACTCAACGGGCAATTCTTGTCTGACGAGTTTTTGTTCAATCCGTTATAACCGTCTGGCCATCTTTTTAATATCCGGGTGGAATTGGTGTATGAATCCACCAAAGGTTTTACCACGAGCCCTTTCTGCACAACTTATTGCCATCGTCAGGTGTGGAACTGGTGAGATGTTCCCATTGTTTCTTTTTTAAACAAACAGTAGCAGTAGGAATTAGTAGGAGGAAGTGCTCACAAGTTTATAAGAATGTTATGGGGAATGGTGGGAGGAGAATTGACGGGAAATTATAGGCATTTGAGAACATGTTGACTGGTTTCGAAGTTGATCTTAATTAAGGCGGATATTAAAAAGATAGCCAGCCGGTTAGGACAGTTTGAACAAAAACTCGTCAGACAAGAATTGTCCGTTGAGTTTAACAGAACACACACACACACACACACACTCATATATATATATATATATATATATATATATATATATATATATATATATATATATATATATATTATTGTAAGATTGTAAAGGCCTCGAGCTCAATGTATAATAAACTTTTTAGATTATATACAGAGCAATATTTATCTTAGAAAGGAAGGAAAAACTCAACACCGTAATTCCATAATAAATTTATTTCGACCAAAATTGAGGCCTATATAAATCTAAGTTGATTTAATATAGCTCCCCAAAATTCAGTCTCATCAGATGGAAGATCAGGTTATTTGAATTGCATAACTGAAAAATGTTTAAATTGTCGACTAAATAAAAACCATACCAAAACACATCGTTGATGTATTTACTTCTCATATATATATATATATATATATATATATATATATATATATATACGTATAAGCGTAGCCAACCCCTCCCCCATGAGTACGGTGTGACATCACATCAATTTTCAAGCTGAGTAGAGTTGATTTTTAATTCAGAATTTTCATTCTCTTAGACTGGTTGCCATAGCAAGACTAAAGAACCCTTTCTGCCCTACGATCTACCCATAGCTGGAGGGAGAAGAAATATATATTTACCAACACCTCCGCATGAGCATGACGTGACACAAGGTCAATTTCTTAAGCGGAGTTCAACAGGTTTGAATTCAGAGTTTTCCTTCCCCTAGACCGGTTGCCCAACAAGGTTAAAGAGACCAGTCTACCCTACTATTTATGCATAGCTGGAGGGAGAGTAGGATTCATACCTTTCCCAAGGGTATTAGCCCTAAGTGAAATGCAATTGCCACATCCAGGATTTGAATTCGGGACGACGAGTCCATTTCCCATGACTTTAACCATTGCACCACGCGCTTCCTTCGGAGAAGAAATAGATTCATGCCTTTCTTAAGGGTATTAGCACGAAGTGAAACGCAAACAGCGTCACCCAAGATTTGAACTCGAGTCGCCGGGTCCATTTCATACAACGAGAAATGTAACGCCAGAATGTCACCATGTAGTAAGATAAGGCTTCTTGGAAGTTTAAATAATAAAGTCATCGGGGTGGCCTAATGTCGGTATCAGCAAATCAGCGAGGGAGTATATCCCCTTTTCATTAGCTCTAAACCAAGGAGATTGTTTTTTGCGTCTGAGGTGGAGCGCCACACCTACCATTAGCTCCTCACTTTACCGCACAGATCCCTGTGCTACTCATACGCTGAGTTGGCGTGGGCCAGTATCGAACTAGGAACCTTGTGGTTTATAGCCGAACGCACTACCAACTGAGCTAACCCCGCCCTCTGGCTTGAATGCAAATTAAATGACATGGCTGTTGCTGCTGCTTCTCAAAGACATACCTCCCCACTCACTCACCTGGTGTGTTATGGACGGAATTGGCTTGTTTCTTCCCCATTGCCAGTGATGACGCACCTCACCGTGTTCATTGAAGACGTAACCATCGGTAGCACCAAAGAATAACCTAAAAAAAGGAACCAAAGTTATTCATTTCTCCCCATTGAAATAAACTTTATTTGGATTTTTTAGACTATTGTCCTCACTTTTATTGTTATATACACAACGTTTCGGTCGATATGCCCTCCGGCCTTCTTCGGGTGTTACTTGTCAAAATTCGGTAAACTTCTCAAACTCGGGAACCTTTGTTACATAATTCGTGGGTAGCCTACGAATTATGTCTGTAAGTGTAGTAAAAAAGCTTTGAAATTTATTACGCCAAAGAAAAATATTTATTTATGAAGATATAAACATTAAAACATATTACAGCACATAATTCATTACATTCTATTTTATTATGCTTTTATACAATACAGTATTGTTTATCTTATTTTTTTTAAAATTACAAAAAAATTTGGCTGTTTTTGGGTGGGGCTTGAACAGATTAATGGCATTTCAGTTTATTTCAATGAGGAGAATTGATTTGATATACGAGGAAATTGATTAACGAGAGGAACGAATTCAATTTGTAAGTCAAGAGACCACTGTATATACACATAAATAGACGTCCTCTCACACACGGACATTATAGAGTAGGCTAGATTGATTTTTCACTTTTTTTATAAATATCAAATTCTCCCAAACAGTGAAAGTTGTGTGCTGGTATGATAAATATTGATACTAAAAACTAGATCTCTTACTTGCACCATTGTTTGAGGAAATAGCATCAAATGCACCAAAAATCCACGTTTTCGCAAAATTTAGCCTAGAAAATATTGCAATTTCAATATTTAAAACAGAAAAGATTGTCATTTTAAACGAAACGAATAAAATGTTATAACAAGAATTCTAATTGAAAATATGCTCTCCATCACCACCGACACTCTCGATATGCTGCTTTTTACCTAATAATTAATTGTTGTATACCCTTTCTTTCTTACTTCTATTATTCTTCTGCTCATCTTTGGTATCTTACGTTCATCTTCTAGCGTCTGGACTTCGTCTTGGTGGTCGGTCGCCCTTAATTCATTTCTTCTTCTAGATCAGTCTTGTTGCCAAGACATTCATCAACCACAAAACCATATTATTTATGTAAGCTTTTATTTACTTAACTAAACATATTTCTCTAACTAACATAGCGCGCGTATGCAGGTGAGCTCCAGCTAAGGCCTTATCTGCCTGACGTCCAAGCTGAAACTGAGAGCCAGCCAGGTCCCACGTGACTTCACGTATTTCGCGGGCTTTCTGTAATATTCCATGGAAAGTCCCGCCCGTGATATGAAAAGGGGCCATCCCTTCAGAAATACAGGGGGTCGACAATAATCTTTGCATAGATTATGTAACATAATCTGTAACAGTGATAACATTTTCAATGGTTCTATTTCCTCAAACGAAGGTATAGTTTTGAAGAAAAATATTCTTTGTGGTAATTTTTTATGTTAATTTGCAACTTTCACCACATGGGAGATGTTACTGTTCTAAAATCGACCTACCCTAACGCCCAATCACACACGGACATTGTAGAGCCAAGGAAAGATTTATTGGCCACCTGTTATTCCCGCCTTTGGCTGTCAAGGCTGAACATAAATTTTGTTTCGGTTTCTTCGTGTCCTTTTAGTCTTGTTCTGTTTCTTTTTCTCTCTTTTTTTTTTTTCGTTTTTCATTCGTTACAACATGGCCTTATTTATTTTTCTTCCGCTTAATTAAGGCGACATTTTCGTAATTGCAAAGTTTACAGGACAATCGAGGAAGGAACGTGTTTTTTTTTTTTGCTTTTTTCATTGATCAGAGGAAGAAGTAAAAAAACATGTCCAAGGTACAAACTCATATATTAAGTCAAAAGTTTTGCAATATTTCGGTACGTGCCAGTATCCGGCGGGTATATCACGAGACCGAAGTAGTTCGTGACCTTGGTTTGACACTGTTAGGGTCCCATCTATGTGCCAAACACTCAACCCTTTTTATCATATATATATTTATCAACTCCTCCGCACGCGCAGGATACGACACAAGGTCAATTTCTTAAGCGGAGTTCAACAGGTTTGAATTCAGAGTTTTCCTTCTCATAGACTGGTTACCTAGCCATGGTTAAAGAACCCAGTCTGTCCTGCTATTTACCCATAGCTGGATGCAGAGTAGGATTCATACCTTTCCCAAGGGTATTAGCGCTAAGTGAAATGCAATTACCACGTCCAGGATTTGAACTCGGGGTGACGAGTCCATTTCCCATGAGTTTAACCATTACACCACGCGCTTCCCTTTTTATCATATATGTGCTAGAAGGCGGTGGCTGAGGACCTTAGTGTCCTGGGTATGACGTTAAACTGCATCTAATGGAGAGGTTCCCTTACTGTAGCTGCACCTTGGTGTATCTTCTGGTAGAAATTCAACAGAACTCGACTGCATAGTTATTTCCTTTAGACCGTCTTCATAAAAAGGGCGAATTTGAGAAGTAATCTTAAAACGTGTAGTGAACATTTATAATCTTAAGCGACAGCTACACTAACCTCTAGACATAAAATAACCCTAGATGGGTTGGCATGCCGTTAAAATCAATCAATTAAAATCAAAACATCAGCCGTATTGCTCTTATTCTTTTTATCATATATGTGCTAGAAGGCGGTAACTGAGGGTCTTAGTGTCCTAGGTATGACAAATAGCATTTAATGGAGAGGTTCCAGTTTTGGAGCTCTGAGGAGTGTGGAGTACCCCTTCATTGCTATTACTCCCAGCTCCACTCTGATCTGGAGTGGTAGTACCTGTTAGGGTCCCATTTATGGGAGGCTGAGGGTATTGGTGTGCTAGGTATGATGATAAAAGGCATCTAATGGATAGGTACCAATTCTGGAGCTTCTGGAGCTCTGAGGTGTATGAAGTGCCCTTGTTACATAATCTATGCATAGACTATTGTCGACCCCCTGTATTTCTGAAGGGATGGCCCCTTTTTTTATATCACGGGCGGGACTTTCCATGGAATATTACAGAAGAAAGACCGCGAAATACGTGAAGTCACGTGGGACCTGGTTGGCTCTCAGTTTTCAGCTTGGACGTCAGGCAGATAAGATATGTCTGCTTTAGCTGAGGCTCACTTGCACACGCGGGTTGTGTCTAGTTAGAGAAATATGTTTAGTTAAGTAAATAAAGGTTTAAATAAATAATATGGTTTTGTGGTTGATGAATGTCTTGGCAACAAGACTGACCTAGAAGAAAAAAATGAATCAGGGACGACCAACACAGCAAGAACAGAGAAATAGAAGACCAGATGTAATATATTGTCTGATGGGTGCACCCAAGGAGCGGGCTGAATAGGAAGTGCATGGGGCCTGGTGCAGCCTGGAAACGAAAACAGGATGTGGCCCGACCTGACCTTTTGCACCTGGAAATGCAGGTGGATGTTTGTCATGATTTCGGTGCAGAAATCTGTAAGGCGTAGCCCATAGCCAATGAAAACAGCCTGCTGTGGGCGAAGAGGCGTGTCTACAGAAAAAACTGCGTAGGTGTCACGAAACAAGGAGGCGTGACACCGGGGGTCAGACTACAATAAAAGAAGCCCGTAGAGATCGATTAGACAGACGACGATCAGGTTCGAGATCAATTGAAGAGAACTCCCGAAGGCTCCACATTGCGTAACCCTGCCCACGACTCTCAGCTGTAAACAACCGGGGGAAATAAACATCTCTTATATTTTCCTAAATACAAGTGTTTGTGTTTTTGACGGGTCCAGTGTGTAACACAGACACGAAGTCCCCAATACTAGGTCTAGACGCTGGAGGAAGAACGTAATATACCAAGATGAGCAGAAGAGAATAATAGAAGTAAAGAAAGGGTATACAACACCCTTTATTGCCATTACTCCCACCTCCACTCTGACCCGGAGTGGTAGTACCTGCTAGGGTCCCATCTATGGTTCAAATAGATATGCTTAAAATAATTCGTATTTAGTAGGTCCGTGTGCAAAAAAAAAAAAAGAGAACCTATTAAGAAACAACTATATCGTAAACGTCCGTTCCTCCGCTGGGGATACCAGAGGGAATGTGGCGATGCCTGTATTTACCTTGTGTTCCACCACGAGCAGGATGCACATAAGATTAATTTTTAAGCGGAGTACAGCTGGTTTGAAATTTTCAAAGTTTTCCTTCTCCTAGAGTGGTTACCCAAACACAAGATCAATTTTTAAGCTGAGTACAAAATATTAGAAATTAAAAAAAATACTTACTTGATATGGTCGTTCTTAAAATGACAACAGCCAGTACCGTCAGGCTGGAAAGCGAGAAAGCACCTTGCTACCCGGAACATCATCAAAGACAAGAGTGTAATAGCTCGAGGGGTGGTTACAGACATTCAGGCAACTGACAACTTGGAAGCGTAGAATTGCAATGCGTCCAGATTTGTAACTTGGCAGTTAAGGTGAAAAAACAATAAAACATATCTGTAACTTTGTTGAGTTATCGTTTTTTCATGTTAGTTAATAATATATATTTTAATACACAAATTAGATGCTAAAAATTTTAGTAACGAAGTAGCCAATAAGAATACATCTTTCATTGACTGCTGATAAATTAACCAATCACGATCACCGTAGCATGAGTTATCACTCAACATGTCTGCTTCAAGCGAAGAAGAAGTGTATAATGTAAACACACCAGAAAATAAATGTTTTATGTGTATTTTACCTACTACTACTAAAAAATTCAAGGTTAAATCTTTTTTAGAGAAGACATGGACGTGCTTTCTAGAATATGTTTCAAAGTGGAAATTTTTAGAAGGTCCTTATGCAGAAATTGCTAAAAATTTCGACACTAACCGCGTGTCAAGTGGCATACCAACATGTGGTGGATTTCACCAAAATTGCTATGCACGTTTCACTGATTGTCAAAGAGTTGAAAAAAACTAAGAAAAAATGGAAAAAAATACTGAAGTTTTCGAAGGTAAATATAAGTTTTTAATAATATAATGTTCTGGTTGTTACTGATACAAATTTCGGTTTTCATTAAATTCCCGTAATTGTTTACAAAAAAACACCTTACATTTTTCTGTTTATTTTATTTTTAATTACTCTAAATGCATAAAGAACAATAATATAATTTACAGAGATAGCTTGTCTTACGAGTGCCCCCAACTTACGAGTTTTCCGAGTTACGAGCTTTTTTATTTGTGTTGAGAGCTAAAATTTACCAGCAAGTTTCGGATACGCCCTATGTTAATAAGTTCACTAAAAACTTTTAAGTTTCCAAATTCACAACGCCAAAGAAAAATATCATCGATAAAAAAATAAACTAATTCACTAAGTGTAGACATGTCAATAGATTTCTCTTGTGTCACCTATCACCTGACCCTAATTAATCTCATATTTTATATCCCACGAGTTTAATAGCCAACATATATATATATATATATATATATATATATATATATATATATATATTATTATTATTATTATTATTATTATTATTATTTTTGCTTGAAGGCAGTTACAATGCGTATATCGTATATAAAATTAGATAATTAATGAAAATAATCATGACAAGCGAACTCTGCAAATATTGCCCCCTACGTAGAACATCGTACAGCAGCTGTTTCAACTTTATTAAGTCTCATCAGCGGTGTATACTTACGATTTCCCTCCGACAGAAATCAGCACGCAGAGTCAGAGACTTTACCACTGGGCCACCGATACGCAGCAAACGATATATGCGAAATTAGCTTGTCAAGGGTAAATACGCCACTCTCTGCTTTGTATAGTAGTATTAATAGTGACGTATTTACCCGTGACAAGCTAATTTCGCATATATCGTTTGCTGCGTATTGGTGGCCCAGTGGTAAAGTCTCTGTCTCTGCGTGCTGAGTTCCCGGTTCCGATTTCTGTCGGAGGGAAATCGTAAGTATACATCGCTGATGAGACTTAATAAAGTTGAAACAGCTGCTGTACGATGTTCTACGTACGGGGCAATATTTGCTGAGTTCGCTTGTCATGATTATTTTCATTAATTATCGAATTTTATACGATATACGCATTGTAACTGCCTTCAAGCAAAAAATATGAATAATGATATACTTTACTCAACAATGCTTCTAAAGCAAATTACCTTAATCTCATATATATATATATATATATATATATATATATATATATAGTAAAGAATAGAGGGAAAATGTGGACAAAGAAACAAAATTCAGACAAGTATATGTAGGAGTCCACATTTTTCCCTCTATTCTTTACTACATTCTATTAGATTTATTCCAATCCTCCTATCCTCACACACACACACACACACACACATATATATATATAATATAATATATATATATATATATATATATATATATATATTATAAATATAATTATTAAACAGACATTATAATAGAAAAGTTGCAGAAACACACACAACCTATCAAATATCGGACATATTCTGCCAAAATAATAACTCGATGTCTAAGAAGACAACAGATCAGAAACACGTGTCGCGTATGTAAGATAAAAAGAATTAAAACATTTTTTCTGAGAACATAATACATTTTGCGGACCTTCTTTTTTTATAAAATATTAAATTTTCTCCTGATGGAACCAGAACAACATTATATATATATATATATATATATATAATATTATAATATATTATATATATAATAAAGTAATCCACCGACACGTGTTTCGTAGTATCACTCTTCATCATTGAGGTTATACCGTTTAACAGCTACCTCTGGCCGGGTTCGAGACCCGAATGAACTTTCGTTCGCCAATCCTCTTACTCGTACGGCCATAGGCAGCTGTCAAATATAGGAGAATATTTAATCGCTACATTTCTAAGTGGAAATGAATTCACTAGAGGCCTCAAACTTATGTAAACAAAGCTAGGCTTAGCTGTGCGCCAAATACGGTGAATTTTGCAATTAAATCCCTTCTAATATATATATAAGACAATTTCTGTTGCAATTCAAACTTCTTTGTTACTGTTTACTTATTTTATTGATACTTCATTTCAACCTTAACGTTTTTACTACGGCACTCGGAAAACTCCTTTACTACATTCAATTACGAATTTTGTAAGCATACTTACCAACAACTTTCAACCGACCCCCGCAACACGGCTTTGTAGTGTATTAATTCTTATAGCTCAAAATATTAGTTTCTGCTTTTCCTCGAGCTAAGTACCTTGGCTGGTTATAATGTGATAAAGATAGTACTTTCTCAACACAAAACTTTAGAACACATCTATACATATATAAAAGGCAGTTGGTGTGTGTTGGTGTGTATGTATGTCCGGACGAAACTACGAAAATAAAAAATTAAAAACACAATATTTATATATATATATATATATATATATATATATATATATATATAAGGATATTTGCTTAATTGAAGTCATACCTAATTTTGAAAATTAATTAGTTAATAATTAATGAATTTAGGCGGGCATATATGTTCAAATGTAAGGCTAAACAAATCGAGAAAATGTCAATCCCTGAATGTACATTTCGACCTATTAGATCTCATCAGCAATGGGTCGAAATGTACATTCAGGGATTGACATTTTCTCGATTTGTTTAGCCTTACATTTGAACATATATGCCCGCCTAAATTCATTAATTATTAACTAATTAATTTTCAAAATTAGGTATGACTTCAATTAAGTATATATTCTCCAAAAATTGTCGGCTAAAAAGCCATATCAAATAAACACATTGTTTGTTTACTTACTCTCATATATATATATATATATAATATATATATATATATATATATATATATATATATTAAATATCACTAGTTCTTGCTTTTTGCGCTAAAATTATGAAAATTTGATTTATATTCCAAGATATTTAGAAATTCAAATATGCATAGAAATAGCATTGAAATTCTACTTAAAAATGTCCAGCATTTGTAAATCTCAAAAGTAAACAAATCAATACAGCAGGGTTTCCTCCTCTACCCAGGTGATGCTGGGTAGCCGCTTCTAGTGTGAAAATAAAGGATACTGTATTACCGTTGTTTTGCAATTCGTTATCGTTTGGAGTATTTCTTTTTCTTCCTCTGTGTCGCTCGGATCCAAATTAGGAATCTTGGGCGGCTGAACATCATCCAGCGTCATTGGCTGCTTCTTGTTTAAGGGGCGTGTCCTAAGGCGCGTCTTTGAGACTGATCTGCCGCTATGCGATTGGTTATCGTTCGATCCATAATACAGCAAGCTATGGTCACGTGTTCCGTCTGACTTCCTCGTATCTTCGTGGTTTCTGCCTCAGTAAAGAGTATTTTTTTTACTGTTTTTTGGTAACAAGAGACGTCAGAGATATAATACTAAATAATAATTAGCGGGAATCGTGGATATACCACGGTATGTTAATTTGACTATTACAACGTTTGATATGTTTACTTGAGAGCTATTACGAAATAGTTCAATATGTAAAAAAAAGGGTAATAATCATGGCGATTTTTTTTCTTTCTTTTTCTCTTTTTTTTTGTTTCTTTCTAAGTTTTTTCTTTCTTTTGTTTTTCTCTCTATTTTATTTGAAACAGATGATAAGTGCTATCTCTTCCTATCTCTCACCTTTCTTACTTACTTTTTCCCCTCTGACATGTAGCACATTCTTTTTTCTTTCCTTTCTTTCCTCGCAATTACAAGATATGGCCCATTATTCATCAGAGGTGATAACAGGGCATACATTTGTAAACATGCATTCATATCTTATGAAACAAAACGCAATGGTTCATTATTTATCTGAGATGATGACAGGGCATGGCACACGTTGGTAGGTACTAGCGTATTAAGATATAGATTATTATCAATTACTATTTACCTAGTAAATGTTTAAGACAAAGTGAAGATACTTACATTGTTCTCTTGGATGACTGTAGAAGTCGAAGGCATTTCTTTAATATTTCTTCACGATCCGAATCAGTAAGTCCATCGTTGATAGTGGCAAAACCTTGTTTAAAAATAAAGTATGATGAAATTATTAGAAGCATATTAACCATTTAAAAATATTTCCAATACATTTTATAGTAAAAATCATTTCCAATGCATTTTTATAGTAAAAATCATTTCCAATGCCATTTCCAATTTCATAGTGAAAATAATTTCCAATGCATTTTCATTAGTAAAAATCATTTCCAATGCATTTTCATAGTAAAAATCATTTCCATGCATTTTCATAGTAAAAATCATTTCCAATCCATTTTCATAGTAAAAATCATTTTCAATGTAAAATCATTTCCAATGCATTTTCATAGTAAAAATCATTTCCAATGCATTTTTATAGTAAAAATCATTTCCAATCCATTTTCATAGTGAAAATAATTTCCAATGCATTTTTATAGTAAAAATCATTTCCAATGCATTTTCATAGTAAAAAATCATTCCCAATGCATTTTCATAGTAAAAATCATTTCCAATGCATTTTCATTGTAATAAATCATTCCCAATCCATTTTCATAGTAAAAATCATTTCCAATCCATTTTCACAGTAAAAAATCATTCCCAATGCATTTTATAGTAAAAAATCATTCCCAATGCATTTTCATAGTAAAAATCATTTCCAATGCATTTTCATAATAAAAATCATTACCAATGCATTTTCATAGTGAAAATAATTTCCAATGCATTTTCATGGTAAAAATCATTGTCCAATGCATTTTCATAATAAAAATCATTTCCGATGCATTTTCATAGTAAAAATCATTTCCAAAGCATTTTCATAGCGAAAATCATTTTCCGGTGTTGCATGTCCTTTTTCTTCCCTTTCTTTCTTTATAATAAAAACGGAATGGTCCATTATTTAGCAAAGGTGATACTGGCATAACCTTATTTAAAAATGAAGTACAATTAAATTATTAGAAGCATATTACCTATGACTTGGTAAATGAGATGTGGTAGGAATTTACCCCATCCGTTCGCCACACACACACACACACACACACACAACCATATATATATATAATTCACTTTTCAGTCAATTCATTCTAATTTAATTGTACAATCCTAGGAATACCCAAGTCAACCAAAGTCAACTCGAGAAAAAAAAAAAGACTGGCATCTGTCCCAGAATTACTCTCAGCGAGCACCAGGTTAGAAACACGACCCTGGAGAAAATAGAGACGTCGAAATTTAACTAAGTCTTCTTGTTCATTTCTGTGAACTAACAAAGGATGAACGCACAGATATGCAATCCCAGAAACACCCAAGCCAATCCAAGTCAACTCAAGAAGAAGACCAGAGGGATCATGGTTGGTTGGTTTTCCAGCATATCAATCTTTGTTAGGTTATTTTATGCTTAGGTCAGTCTTTCTTTGCAATTATATGATATTAAGTAACAATTCCTATTTAATAATAATTATCTGTTTACATACAATTATATGGTATCAAATATTCCTGTTACATAATAGGTTTGCCTATTTATTTTATAAGTGTAGAAATTTAAAATAATGGTTTAAAAGTAAGAACTCATGCAGGGGTTCATGTGAGTGTGATAGACAAGACTTAAACCATGGCTGACCTATTAGCAGGTCTATCATGGTCTGTTTAATTATGTAATTTCTCAACCATGAGAATAAGTTAGGTTCGTTAGTCAGAGCGAAGTAGGCGATCGCCTGAGACAGACGTAAATTCTTCTCTGTGAGTTGGAAAAATAATCTTGGGGAAAATAAAGTCGAAATTTAACTAAGTCTTCTAGCTCATTTCTAAGAACTAACAAAGGGTGGACGTGAAGATGTACAACCCCAGGAACACTCAAGTCAACCCAAGTCAATCCAAGAAAAAGAAGACCAGGGGAATCCTGACACATTAAGAGATGAGTTTAATGAAATAAAGGTGTCGAAATTTAACTAAGTCTTCTAGCTCATTTCTACGA
>CM042168.1:15263265-15264474 GCA_023376005.1 Doryteuthis pealeii | reverse complement strand
TCTTTAACCTTGGTTAGGCAACCAATCTAGAAGGAAAAATTTGAATTCAAACCTGTTAAATTCCGCTTGGGGTGGTCCTTACTAGAATAGGCTCAGTTCTAATCAGTCATCTATTTTACTAATTTGAAAAAAATATAAATAATAAAATTCGAATGCGTAAAAAATAAGACAAAAGATGTTTTATATGTCTAATCGATTTCAAAGCTAGAGCTTCATCCTCAGAGTTTATTTTCAGAAATGACGTGCTTATGTTTTTTATTTGTGTGGTTACAATTTTCCTTCTTATTTCCTTTTCCTCTCCTTTTTTTTCCTCTCTTTCTTCTTCTCCTCCTTTATGAATGGGTGAATAACTGTAATTTCTTATTTCTCTCCTTCTTTTTTTCTTTTCAAAAGTTTGTTAAAAAAAATATGTTATTTGTAAAAAAATATGTTATTTTGCATAAAAGTCATAGTAGGCATCCCATCGTAATGTAATAGTTAGCAAGCTAATCTTGCTAGATTATATTACTACTGAATTGTGAGTTCGATCTTCATTGGTTGCCCTATAGTTCCGCCCTTGTGTCATATCCTACCCGTGACGAATCGAATGGACAAATACCTAGTAAGATATGAACCGTAATTAAATATTAATGTCTCAGTAGGATAGTTCGATTTTGGAACTGTACGTCTTCCATGTGGCGAAAGTTGCAAATTAACACAAAAAAATTACCACACAAAATATTTTCTTTAAAACCTTACCTTCGTTTGAGGAAATAGATTTTATCTTTTAAGATGTTATCACTCTTACAGCTTAATTATTAGGTAAAAAGCAGTATATCAGAGGTGTCGGGGTGAGGGGGACATGTTTTGAATTTGAATGTTAATTATAATTTATTCTTTCGTTTAAATGATAACAATTTCTGTTTTAAAATTGTTAACAAATTTTTAGGTTAAATGTTGTCAGAAATTCCATGAGAATTATCTTCCCCTGCCACTAGGGGACGAATCGTCAATGGATATTTGGCGCCAAAATCAAAACCACCACTTGTCTGGGGGCCCTCATACTGAACGGACGTATTTTTTGAGTCAAACCCTTTCTAGGCATAGTATCCGACATACTCGCCGGCCTTTACTATTTAGCATACTGAGAACCTAATAATCTACCTGGAGAGGGCCCCATCCACCGTTACTTGTCACAGAACACGCACTAATGATAGTCGCGATTCACCG
>CM042168.1:15160765-15255765 GCA_023376005.1 Doryteuthis pealeii | reverse complement strand
TTGAATGTCGATAAACAGAAGAAGTAACTGAATACGTCGAATAATGAATGAATATAAAAAGTTCCCAATACATATGTAGAACTGTATATAATATATATATATATATATAATATATATATATATATATATATATATTCCACAAGAATTTTGAATAAAATTCACATGTAATATATATATATATATATATATATATATATATATATATATATATCAGTGATATTGACCACTTTACTAATAATACCGCACAAAAACCCTTGTCCACTATTAACTTCACAAGTGAGTTCGTGATAACCACATAGTATTACAAATATATATATTATATATATATATATGTATATATATATATATATATATATATATAAAAACCAACAGAGAATTCTTGCGCTCCTTTAATTCGGTGATCTGTTTCCTTTTGAGAAATCAAGAGAAATTCAAAAAATTAATGAAACATTCCTTTTCTGGACCAAAAAAAAAAAAAAAGAAGAATTTTGGACTTGAATACTTATAATAAAATACACTTTTGATTGAATGTCTTACTCGATTTTTTATTGAAATTTTTGATTGTATATTGTGGTCGAAATGTACTGAACAATAACATTCCAGAGGATGTTGATATGGTCAACAGTGGCTTCGGCCTCTGGACCATTGATATAATTAACGGCGTCGATCCCAGGGGGCCATCCCCCCAGGCAAAACCTGCCCCCTTGATTTAAAGGGGCAGGGCTGGGTTTATTGCCCAGTGCCTGAGGCGCCCCCCTTGAGGGGGAATGCCGACGGGATCGACGCAATTTTTCACCTGCCACCCCATGAGTCTCGGCTTGTGGGTGGTCCCACATAAATAGGGCCTTTGTGCCTGACCCGTACAAGTGGGGTACGTGGAAAATATCATGTTGATATGATTATTTTTGAATGAATTGTCGATAATAAATTTTTGAATAAAAGAACACGTTAATGGTAAATAAATGTAGATCGTTTTTCGTAATTTCTGTTTATTTAGAAAATTCGTAATTTTTTATTTCGTAATGTCATTTTTTTTTTCCCGATATATGTAAAATAAGACATCCCCCGAAAATAAGCCCTAGTGATATATTTCGGAGTGAAAATTAATACAAGTCCGGTCTTGTTTTCGGGAAAACACGTTATAATACCCGCATGACATATAAATTAATAGTTAGACATATTTACAAAAAAGGAGCCGATCGCCCCGATTCCCCCCCCCCTGGAAACTGTGTTGAAAGTCTTCAACTGACACTGACCGCTTGCAAATACAGAGGATAATTTGAAATTAGCGGGACCTGTGGATATACCACAGTATGATAATTTAATTATTGCAACGTTTGATATGTTTACTTAAGAGCTATTGCTAAATAGTTCTATATGTAAAAAGTATAATAATCTTGATTTAACTCTCTCACATTTTTTTTTCTTTCTTTCCTTCTTTTCATCTTTTCGTTATCTTCGATTGAAACAGATTAGCGTTATCGCTTCTGCACGCTCAACCTCCTCTCTCTGCCTTTTCCTTCCTTCTTTCTTTCTTTCTTTCTTTCTTTCTTTGTTGTATTTTCTTATTTATTCTCTTGCCTTCTTTATAATAAAAAACGGAATGGTCCATTATTTAGCTGAGGTGACGACACTCATAAGAAAAATGGATTCGACGGATAAGCAACACCAGGTAATCAGGATTTACATTTCATCTTGGACAGTCTCATTTTTTAACCAGAGGGTGTTGCAAGATGATGACGGTTGGGAGATTAAGGAACAAGAGTATTAATTAATATTAATATATATATATATATATATATATATATATATATATATATTATTATTATTATTATTATTATTATTATTATTTATATTTTTGCTTGAAGGCAATTACAATGTGAATATCGTATAAAATTCGATAATTATAGAAAATAACCATGACAAGTGAATTTCGCAAATATAAATATATATATATATATATATATATATATATATATATATATATATATATATATATATATATATATATATATATGGATATTAAAATATCAGCGTATGTGGATTATTCCATTAACAAGAAAGGGTTATTATGTCGAATATCATTTTATAGACATTCCCATTGGTTAACCTTCAAGTTTTTTGGTTTATTCCTTACTTATTAAAAAAAAAAACTATATTAAGAACCGATTTCGTGAGTTGACAACAGTTTTGTGGCAGCAATTATGGCGTGTAACGGAGACGTACTTGAGCGAGAGCTTCAAAATGGTGGTATTGAGCAAGACGTGACAGTGTCAAACGGATCGGTTGACGATCCTACTTGCAGCGGAACAAATGAGGAACATCGTCTTTCCAATTCAGAGAATTCAAGCACGGCCGACACGAATGGTGAAAACTTCCCTAGTGCATATGTTAACGGCGCTGCGGAAGCGAACCATTACCCCGAAGATCCGCATGTTGACCCTACAGCCCAGGCTACAACCGCAGACCAAAATGACGATGCTAGCCTTCCGTCTAACACGATCTCTTGTCGAACTGAAGAAGTCCTAACTTTGGACAATGTCTCAACCCAGATTGATACTTCAAGCTCTTCGTCTTTACCTCCTGTAGAGACCGGTGTCCAAGCTGAGCCCGTAGAAAGTGGGCCTGAAGACCTATCGAAGCCGAATATTTCAAGCTCTTCGTCTTTACCTCGCGTGGAACACTGTGATCAAGCTGAGCCTGTGAACATTGGGTCTAATGACCAACCGAAGCCGCAGATTTCCAGCTCTTCGTCTTTACCTCGTGAGGAAGACCGTATGCAAACTGATCCCGTAGAAAATAGACATGAGGACCTACCGATGTTTCAAACCTCATTTTCAACGTCGATACCTCTGGACCGTAGAATATGGGGCCAGCCGAAGCTGCAAATTCCAACCTCTTCAACGTTTATACGTCGAATTGCAACCAAGGGTAAAGCTGAGCCCGTGACCAGTAGGGCTGAAGACCAGCCGACGTCGTATATCTCGTTCAGGGGAACTGGAAAAGTTAGAATCTGTCTGGCTGGAGAGGAAAATCTCTACAGATGTATGCACATGACGGACTGGCTCTTTACGGACGAGGTCTGCGACGAAAACCCTCTTGGTGTTACCGTCTCGAAAAACCAGTACACTCTCAGCTGTATGCTGGTCTATATGATAATGACAACGATCTTCGGTCGTCTCTTTCATCTTAACCCAGAACTTTCTTGCTTGTCTAATTGTACTGAAAGTAAGGGCGTGTTTACACTGAACGCGATTATTTTGTTGGCCCTTGTCATGTGCCTCTCCGTTCAGGGTGTGATGGACGGTTTCGACTTCCATGACAAGCGTACTTTCATCTTTAATATTGCAATGGCTTCCATACAGATAATTTTACACTTGGTTCTTTGTGTACGTATCTCCAGCTGTCACGGCCAACTCATGGACTTTGGTTTTCCCGGTCTCTCTCTCGTAATGTCTTTTTGCTATGCTTGTGTGGCACTCGTAACTATTCCCGAACTCCTGGCTGGTGAGGATGCTTAATCTTCTACAAAAGTTCTATATTTGATTATTCCTTATAATTCCCTGTTTACCCCCCTCCTTCACCATTTTACAACTTGTTTTTTCGTGTTTCATTATTTTTGTCTTTAAAAATAAAGAGCTTTCATGAACGTTAAATTCAATTTTTTTATTTTTATTTTATTTATTTATTTATTTAATTTTTTTTTTTTCAATGAAAAATGTTAAACTTGGCTCCTTAAAGTGAGGCTATGGAAGCATACAGTAGTGGAATAGAAGGGATCAAGGAGAGACCGCTACAACATTGAAATAGATTACCTAACTTTTGTTACTATACCGCTGGACTACGAATGCGTAGAATTTGAAAATGGGTGGTTTGGTGGAGCTTTAAAAAAATTTTTTTTTTTTCTTTTTTTTTTTTTTTTTTTTTTTTTTTTCTCTCTTGCCTACACCCCCGCCTGGATCACGACATTGGCACACCACTAGAAGCTTGTATGATATAACTTCAGTCTCTTTACAAAAGATAATTGTACTTTATATAACTAATTGTTAATTCAATTTGGAATTTGCAGTACCAACTACCCCTTTTTATATAATTGATGTTAGTCTCCCTGCGACCGTCAAATAAACAGGATCTAGACCGAGGGAACTTCTGTTTAGGGGGGGGGGCTCAAGTTGCCTAATTAAATTAGTATGTAGTAAACAAAGTATTCTGAAAAAAGATGAATTTATTTTTGATGGTTAAGTCGACATTTAAACGTTTCTGTTTATATCAAAACTTCGTTAGGTTCCACCCTGTCGGCTGGTGCGTTAGAATGCACCACTGCAGAGGGGTAAGACTTCCCCAATAAGGCCACATGTGGGTGGCGACCCGAGATACTTCAGGATGGAAGCCAGGTGGCTGAGCGGTCCATGACATGCAACATTCCACTTAGGCCCTTACTTATGGCAAGCCACACATCTTTTTATCATATGGGTACTAGAAGGCGTTGGCTGAGGGCCTTCATGTCCTGGGAATAACGTTAAACTCTCTGATGGTGAGGTTCCAGTTTTTGGGGAATGTGGAGCGCTCCTTTTATCACCATTGCTCCCTGGTCCACTCTGAACCGGAGTGGTAGTACCTGTTAGGGTCCCATCTATGGGTTAAATAGAAAAATGTGTTTATAAAAAAGAATTGAGTATCCATTAAGAATTAATTTATTTCAAAACTTTGTCGTCATTAAATGACCCACTGAGGTTGATGTGCCGTAAAACAAACCAAACCAACCTTCGTTAGATCAATACAAAATGGAAAAAAATTATTGTACGAATAATGGATATTTATAAAGTGACTGGAGTTAGGAATTGTATTTAGAGGAAAGGCTCAAAACTATACTTTGGCAAGCATTCATTTTGAAAGTCGAGATTTTATTGGCACACATTAAATTAGGTTATTTCTTATAAGTCTAACAGGATCATAGGGGAACCACTCTTGACTGATAAATTATTTATTTATTTTCCCATTAAACTAACCCTAAGCCCGTGTTCTTTTTTCCTAGTAGATCAATAAATATTTTATCAGTCAAGAGTGGTTCCCCTTTGATCCTGTTAGACTTATAGGAAATAACCTTAAATTAGGTACATGAGAAATAAAAAATGAATTTATTTAAAAAAATGTTAGATTCCAAAGATTTTTAAAAAATGTTTCTGGATTATATTGACTGTAAGAATAACCTTTACTACATTTTTCAGTTGGTTGTCTAGTTGCTTGTGTTTTATGGCATGTCAACCCTTGTTGGGTCATTTTATGCCAAACGAGTTTGTTTTATTCAATCTTCATGGACACTCAACTTTTTTTTAAATCAACTTTTTTAAACTCAATTTTTTAAAACGTATTTTTGCAAACTCATTTTTTTCTATTCAACCCAAAGATGGAACCCTAACAGGTACTACCACTTCGGGTCAGGGTGGACCTGGGAGTAATTGGGATGAAGGGGTACTCCACAAGGGTTGAGGGTTGTCATAAGGGCAATAGGTTTAGGACAATGATATAGGTGATAGGGTTTGGTGTGACCAGCCGATTGATCGAAGGGGCCTCTCTGATCGCCGGTCTAGCCTAAGTAAGGGCCAAAGTGGAATGTTGCACGTCCTGGATTGCTCAGCCAGCAGAATTCCATCCTTAAGCATCATGGGTCACCACCCACGGCCAACAGGTGTCCCTGTTCGAGGGGGGACTTACCCCTCTGCAGAGGTGCAGTCAGTGTTTTTTTGTTGGTTTTTTTTTTTCAGTTTGTATTATACGACAAAGTGATGTCATTTTTTTCAGTCTGTAGAAAATCATTTTTTTAAAATTATAATTAAAAGTCTTATAAAGGAGCTCAGTTGATAGAGCATTTGGTTCGGAACCACAACGTTACGGGTTCGATACCGGCACTCGGTGCATGAGTAGCACAGATTGAATCTGTGCGGTAAAGTGGGGAGCTCCACCTCATACGCAAAATAATCTCACTGGTATAGCGCTAGTGAAAAGGGGATCGGTCAATCTACCGATTTTACTTATGGGTGTCCCTATGCTAGGAAGGCCGGGGAAATTGCCCCCTTATAAATATGACCTTGCTTCTAACTACACTTCACTTAATTATCAATATTCTATAAATGAGTATTATTTCTAGAGCATATATATGTGTGTGTGTGTGGGGATTATGTGCTTAATTAAAATCATACCTAATTTTGTTAATTAATTAATTATAACTAAATTAATTAGGCGTGCATAGTGGTTAGAATGTCCGCCTGTCAGCCTGACAGGTAGGGTTCGAATCACGCACAAAGCACTGCCCTGTCTGTAGCTCTGCTGATGAGGCCTAATGGGCAGAAATGTACATACAGAGATGACTTTTTCTCGATTTGTTTACGCTTTACATTTAAAACCGATATACACGCCTAATTCATTTAGTTATAATTAATTAATTAACAAAATTAGGTATGACTTTAATTAAGCACATAATCTCCCACAAATTGTCGGCCTTCGCCATTTTCAAACACACTGTTTTATTAATTCATATATATATATATATATATATATATATATATATATATATATATATATATATACTAGCAGGACCTATGGATATACCATAGTATAGGTATACCCGATTTGTCGAAAAATCTGTGTTTTTACAATAAAAATTTACGGAGGGGGGCTCCGTGTGAAAAAAAATTACCAAAAATCAGGGAATTATCCCATTTTAATGAAATTTTCAGTGTTGATTTATCAATGAAGAATTTTATAAAGTATCAGTTATTTTATTTCAAAACTTTCTGATTTTTTTTTCAGGTCAATTAACTTTTCCACCCCCACCCCCCTATTTTGGGGGCGCAAAATATCAGTGGGGTTATATGTTATTGACACAACCCACTGAGGTTGATATGCCGTAAACCAAACCAAACTGAACCAAACCAAACCAAACCAAACCAATCCATATATTTTTTTGTGGGTCCTAAATTTTCTGCGGCCTCCAACATTTTTCAAATTTGGCCTTGTGCCACCCCACCCCCCAATCTCATGGTCACCAAGGGGTCCATAAGGCCCTCGTTGAGAAAGCCTGTTCTAGAACACAACTCAATAAAGATAAAATGGAATTTGTAAAAGGGACTTGCTGTCGTGATCGAAATAAATTGTAACGAAAAATACTTCTCTCTTTTCTTCCTCCATTCTACTTATGAGAAAGCACCACGTCTGCTTTTATGTCTTGTGTTTAGATCTAAGTTCTCTTGGCGTCTTACCCAGCTATGAGTTAAAAGAGTACCACTACATTTCTTCTATAATGATGGCTTTGGCATTAAATAAACCACGAAGAACAAAGAAATCAAAACATGTCCCAGCCTTAAGAAAGCGGTTTATGAGGACTTCTTGCAAATTGGAGATTCTTTGATGAGCCGGATCTAAACTTCTCTCTCTCTCTCTCTCTCTCTCTCTCTCTCCTCTCTATATATATATATATATATATATATATATATATATATATATATATATATATATCTATATATATATCTATATATCTATAATCTATCTATCTATAATATATATATATATATATATTATATATATATATATATATATATAATATATATATATATATATATCAATCTATATATATATATATATATATATATATATATATATATATATATATATATATATATATATATATATATTAGTGCCACTGAATTCAGAGTTCTTCTTTTTTTTTTTGTCTAACATATTTGATTGTATAATCATCATCATCATCATCATCTATAAGTTTTATTTATGTGGATGTGTTTGAAGAGGAGGGAATCTACCGGTTTTTCCAAAAAGAGAAAGAAAAGGAGAAAAATATTTTTTTTACTCCATCCTAGTTTATTTTCTTGGTTATTATGTAATGGAAGTCTGACGAAACTGGGCTCATTTACTGAGTTACCGACCGAAATAAATTTATAATTGCCAAACGACGGTTTGTTAAGGTTTTTTTTTTTTCTTATTGAAAGAATATATATATATACCAACCCCTCCATACGAGCAGGATGTGACACGAGGTCAATTTGTTAAGTGGAATTTAACAGGTTAGAATACAGAGTTTTCTTTATCCTACACTGGTTTCCTAACCAAGCTTAAAGAGCCCAGTGTGCCCCTACGATTTACCCATAGCTGGAGGGAGAGTAGTTGGATGCATACCTATCCCAAGGGTATTAGCACTATGTGAAATGTAAACAACCTGGTCCAGGATTTGAATTCGAGTCGACGAGTTCCATTCCTACGACAGTAACAATTACACAGCACGCCTCCACTAATATATATATATATATATATATATATATATATATATATATAAGATTTTTGGGGGGATGTTTGTTTATTTTTAGAAGCATTGTTGAATAAAGTATATTTATTAATATTTATATTTTTGCTTGAAGGCAATTACAATGCGCATATCGCATAAAATTCGATAATTATAGAAGATAATAATGACAAGTGAATTTCGCAAAGAATCACTCGGTGTGTAGAATATCGTACAGACTGTTTCAACTTTATTAAGTCTCATCAGCGATATATACTAACGATTTCCCTCCGACAGAAATCGAAACCGGGACTTCAGCAGGATAGTCAGAAACTATACTGTTTCGGCCACGGTACAGCACGGAGAAACTCCTGCGAAATTAACCTGTCAATGATACTGAGACGTCTCTACCATATGAGGCAAGGGTGCGCTGAGTGAACAATAACGGACAAACCCGGAGCCTTATGCTCTTCGGCGAAGGAAATAAGATTTTTTTTGGATGTTTGTTTATTGTAATTGCCTTCAAGCAAAAATATAAATATTAATATATATACTTTATTCAACAATGCTTCTGAAAATACCTCAGTGGGTTATTTAATGCCGACAAAGTTTTGAAATAAATTCATTCTTAATGGATACTCAATTTTTTTTTTATAAACACATTTTTCTTTTTAATCCATAGATAGGACCCTAACAGGTACTATCAATCCGGGTCAGAGTGGACCAGGGAGCAATGGTGATGAAGGGGGCTCCACATTCCCCAGACCTCCAAAACTAGAACCTCACCATCAGATAGAGTTTAACGTTATTTTCAGGACATGAAGACCCTCAGCTACCGCCTTCTATCACGTGATAAAAAGGGTTGGGGCTTGTGATAATGGCAATAGGGTTGGGGCAATCATATAAGTGCAAGACTTGACGTAACCGACCGATTGATCAGAGGGGCCTCTCCAACTGCCCGTCTAACCCATGTAAGGGCCTAAGTGGAGTCTTGCATGTCATGGACTGCCCCTGGTTTCAATCCTTAAGCATCACGGGTCGCCACCCACGACCAACAGGTGGCCCCATTAGGGGAATCTTACCCCTCTGCAGAGGTACTATCGGTGTATTCTAACGCTTCAGTCGACAGGGCGGAAAAATTGAGTACCCATCAAGAATGAATAAAACAAAAACGTCTTCGACATAAAATGACCGAATGCGTTGAAATGCCGTAAAGACCAACCAACCAACCAGCCAACCAACAATCTGTTCTGCAGTGTTGCCAACAGTGCCAGCGTTTGCAGCTCGTTCTCCGCCCAACCTAAACTATGCTAAAGAGCCCCCTGTTAGAATTTTTGTCGCCATGGTAGGGTTTCAGTTGGTTAACCCCAGACCGTAGGTTTCCACTGTGATATGTATCAATTCCAGTTTGTAGTAGTTCCTTGTAAAACCTCGTATGTAGGTTTTCTCTGTGATATCTTTGAGTCCAAGTATTGTATTGAGTTTCCACTGTGATATGTATAAATCCCAGTTTGTAGTAGTTCCTTGTAAAACCTCGTATGTAGGTTTTCTCTGATATCTTTGAGTCCAAGTATTGTATTGAGTTTCCACTGTGATATGTATAAATCCCAGTTTGTAGTAGTTCCTTGTAAAACCTCGTATGTAGGTTTTCTCTGTGATATCTTTAAGTCCAAGTATTGTATTGAGTTGGGGTTCAGTTGTTATCAGAATCCAGTTGGGTAATTCCATATCAAATTGTTGTATACCCTTTCTTTACTTACTTCTATTCTTCTTCTGACGTCTTTTCTATCTTACGTCTTCTTCTAACATCTCTTCTAACATTTGTCAAATCATCCAGGCCATGTCACCCACCCCCTTCAATATTTCTGAAATTTTGTTCTTGGCAAAAACCAAACTATCTTTTTGGTACAAATATGTGAAATAATAATAGAAAAAATTTTTTGTCATAGATTCAGTGCCACATTGGGATATTGATCTTGCTAAGAAACCATCAGAAACCATCAATAACTTAAAATTGGTATACTTTCAGACTTTTTAAATAGCATTTTTGGATTTCTTGGGTAAAAATACTTTTATAAACCAATTTTTAGGAGTAGGGAAGCTCTAGAACTCATTTTACAGACAAAAATAGATTACAAAAAGTCACCATTTTTCATGAACCCCCTTCAAATTTGGAGAGGTAAAAATCAACATAACTCCACCATTTGTTGGAATTGGAAAGTCAAATTTCTTCTTCTGGTGTCTTTTCTATCTTACGTCTTCTTCTAACATCTCTTCTAAAATCTTGACTACGTCTTAGTGGTCGGTCGCACTTAACTCATTTCTTCTTCTATATCAGTCTTGTTACCAAGACATTCACCAACCGCAAAACCGTGTTATTTTCTTAAGCTTTTATTTACTTAACTATACATTTCATGTAACTAAATATCTGACTAACAAAGCGCGCGTATGCAGTGTGAGTTCCAGTTAAGGCAGGACATCTTCTCTGCCTGACGTCTAAACTGAAACTGAGGACCCAACCAGGTCCCACGTGACTTCACGTATTTTGCGGGCTTTCTGTACTATTCCATGGAAAGTCCCGCCCGTGATATGAAAAGGGCCATCCTTTTAGAAATACAGGGGATTGACAATAATCTTATGCAACCGCATAGATTATGTAACAAAATCATCCAAGCCATGTCACCATTTTTTTTATTTTTTCATACCAAGATCAATATTCCGATGTGGCTCTGCATCTATGACAAAGATTTTTTTAAAATTCTATTTCATGTCTATTGAACATTATTTGTGCCAAAAAGATAGTTTGGTTTTTGGCTGAAAGCTAAGTTAAAAATCGGCAAAACTCCGCCAATTTTGGGAATTGAAAGCTAAAATTTCGGGGGATTGTCTACCTTTAAGATAGTCCACACCTGTACAAAATTTCAGAAAAATTGAAGTGGGTGGGTGACAATTCTTTCTTTTTCTGGATGATTTAACATGGAAATTGCCCGGTTGGTAAATCCGAAAAGAGAGTTCTTCCTCGAAGAAAGTTCAATTAACAATTGATTTGAGGACACTTACCAACGATCTTAAATGCTCTTCGTGTTCGTATCTCATTGGCCAATTTTTACCGAATTGCCTGCTGCTGTCGGGAAAATTCATAAATACGAGTGGTGATTTGTCGTACATCTTATACCAAAGATATCGAACACCGCCTCTATACTACATGTCAATTTTCTTATAGAATGCACATTTTATTGAAACTTTGTTATCTACAAGGAAGAGAGTCAAAATTTATCCACACTTTCGCCATAACATATATTCATTATTGTCACGCCGCGTTCTGTGCACTCGTGCTTATAATTGGCATTGTTGTAGTCACGTGATTGAAGTTTGGGTCTGATCGTATCATTTTGCTTGCTGTCTTTACAGTATAAACATGGTCACTCCACTAGCAGTATGCAACAAGGAAGTGATCCAAATTCTCTGGTCGGAGGCTTTTAGCACAATACGGGGATTTTTGAAAGAAACAAAGAAAATGGGAATTTTGAAAAAAAGAAAGAAGAAAAGAAAGTAAGAAAGAAAAAAGGAAGTTTTGAAAGTAAGAAAGAAAGAAAGAAAGATAGAAAAATAGAAATTTTAAAAGAGAGAAAGAAAAAGGGAAAATTTTATAGAAGGAAAGAAAAATGTTTTTGAAGAAAAATGAAATATATTCAAGAAGAAAAAGTGAAAAAAAAAAAATTGAAAAGAAGGAAAGAAAAATGTAAATTTTGAAGAAAAATAAATATATTAAAGAAAAAAGTGTTAAAAAAAAAAATTGAAAAAGAAACAAAGAAACAAAGAGATGAGTTTTTCATTCACTTTTATTTGTCTTCATTCGAATTGAGGGGTGGGGGGAATGAGAGAACTTAAATATTGATTATTGCTTCGCCCCCACCCAACACACTAACCCAGTTTCTCAAAATAGAACAATCGATCCTTGTATATTGGAAGACAAATTTACAATCGTAACAGCTGCTTAAAAAATCAATAAATGAATATATATATAATATATATATATATATATATATATATATATAGTATCCAATTACCGCTTTAACCTTTCTGTTGCAGTGTCATCAGTAAATAATCCAAAAGTGCTCAATATATTAAAAACATAGAGCAATAATATTAATATTAATATTAATATTAGTAGAGGAAAATAATTAAGCGTCTACCATGGTTTCAATCCATGGATTGGATCGACTTAGTTAAGCATAGGGTAGGGTCCTGATGAAATCATTTAGATTGAAACCATTGTAGACCCTTAACTTGTTTACTCTACTAATATTATATATATATATATATATATATGAAATTTGATAATTTGCTTTAGAAGCATTGTTGAGTAAAGTATATTATTATTTATATTTTTTTGCTTGAAGGCAATTACAATGCGTATATCGTATAAAATTCGATAATTATTGAAAATAATCATGACAAGCGAACTCGGCAAATATTGTGCCCCACGTAGAACATCGTACAGCTGTTTCAACTTTATTAAGTCTCATCAACGATGTATACAAGTATACAAGTTCGCTTGTCATGATTATTTTCAATAATTATCGAATTTTATACGATATACGCATTGTAATTGCCTTCAAGCAATATATATATATATATATATATATATATATATATATATATATATATATATATATATAGCACGAATTGCTAGAAAAAGTTTTATTTTTGAATATTGATATATATATATATATATATAACAAGGTTAAATATATCCCCAAAAAATTGAATTTTTCGAGCAGGGAAAACACCTTCTTTAATTTTAAAAAAATGTGAAAACGTAGGTACAATGCAGTCAATTTGTTCTTCAAAGATGAGATATCTATATTTTCTTTTAATTTTTTTTTTCCTATTTAATTTTTAGAAAAGAAAATTTACTCTGTAAACTTAATGAAATCTTTTCATAAGACTATATACAGGGTGTCCAGAAAAAAAAATTGATATCATTTGAAATGTGAACATCTAAGTAATCATAAGTCCTAAAAAAAACAAAAAAAAAAAACAAAGTTAATCAGGCTTCATGTTGAATAATAAAAGGTTTTAGAATGTAGAATTTATATGACTAGCAGCGGCTACCCGGGAGAGGGGGATTTTTTAAAAGTTAGTCCCGCAGATCCATTATTACTTAATCGTGAGTTGAATCCTAAATTTAATCCCTAAGTAAAAAAAAAAAAAAAAATAGACCTTGCATTGATCCATCTACTCTGAAAAGAAATGTTAATGTCTACTATCTAAAATATTACATTTTTAAAAAATCCATGCTGTTATCATTTAAATTTTATTTTTTAATTATCTTCACGAATATAAATCAAATCTCTATTATTTTTGCTGATATTTTTGGTGATATTTCATGTGTATATATATTTACTTTGTCGTTAATTATTTTATTTTCAAAGTTTCTTCCGGACATACAGATTCACACAACTGCCCTTTATATATGTATAGATTTCACAAAGCCTCACACTCTTGTTTGACTGTGTTTGAGAAGATTCTAAAACGCAAAATTCCTTTTCATAACTAGTGAATGTCATCGTTACCCCTGGGGAAAAATTTAAAACCTTAAACTTAGTTTTTTAAACACTTTGTTAAAATTTGAGATCATTTGAGCGATAATTGGCTATATTATTAGACTACGTCAATTTTGGGAGACATACATAAGGTATAGATAAAGAAAAACAATAGTATATATTGTGCTAACAAGCGCCTGTGGCTAACTCTATGGTGTTTATAAAATGTAACTCAATAGAAATTATTTTAAAAATAAAATGAAAACTATTGTAAAATGCATAGTATAAACGCTAGTCTTTATCTATACCTTATACTGTCGGATTTGACTACATATATATATATATATATATATATATATATATATATATATATATATATATATATATATATATATAGTATCCAATTGCCGCTTTAAACTTTTCTGTTCGCAGTGGCATCAGTAAATAATCCAAAAGTGCTCAATATATTAAAAATATAGAGCAGTAATAATACTGATGATACTATTATTAGAGGGAAAATAAAGGGTCTACCATGGTTTCAATCAAATTGAAATGATTTCCTCAGGACTCTACTTTACGTTAACTAAGTCGATGTAATTCCTTAGTTAAATTGAAGATATTTATCGGATAATATATATATATATATATATATATATATATATATATTATATATATATCATAACCATAAAACCAGTTTTGCATATGAAAGATAGAACTAGTCTATCGGAAGACGTGTATAGAATTAAAAATAAATATGGGATGGACCCCAAAAATATGGGATGGACCCCAAAAATATTGGATTGACCCCATTGAAATGGGAAATTGCGAAAATTGTCGAAAATACAAAACTGGTGATAGATTGTGCCTTTTATGTATGGAGGAGAAATTAGCAATAGCTTCTTGTCCCAAACGCAAAGAATTGTTGAACCAAAGATCGGATGTCTTAAATGCATGGGAAGTGAATAACGAACACAAACAATTACATTCAATTAATATTTCGCTTCTGGTGGTTTTGGAAGTTTCATCAGAATGAACCAACAGAAGCGAAATATTAGTTGAATGTAATTGTGTTCGTTATTCACTTTTCCATTACTTTTCCTCATATTTGATTTGATTTTCCCTAATCTATTATTACATATATATATATATATATATATATATATGTGTGTGTGTGTGTGTGTGTGTGCGCGAGTGTGTGTGTCTGTTTATATATATAATATATATATATATATATATATGTCTATTTATAGTATATATATTGTTTGGGCTTTAGTGTGAAGCATTAGGAATGGAATATAAGAAACTTGGTTTTGAAGTGTTAAGTTTCATTGTATTTCGTTTACTACTGAACATTAGTCCGCTCTCGAAAATTAAACGAAATTATTTATTCGTTTTTCTGCTTACAATGTTGCTTTGATAAAGACATATTCATAATGTCGAAACAGATTTCTGTCGGCAAAACTTTTAACATCTTGTTTTTTCTACCAAACTTTCTACATATATATATATATAATATAGTGAAAAATTTGAAAAAACACAGGTTCAATAAAATGAGTTATATTTATTCAGCCAACACTGCAGTGTTTCAATCTGTTTAGTAGATCTTCTTCGGGGCTTTTGTTAATTTAAGGAAAAATAAAATTGATCACAGATAATAAGGAGACTGTGAGAGTCTTTTGTTGATCAGTCTGTTTAAAAATGTTTGAATAAAGAATTAGCGCTCTTAAAAATGTTTGAAAATTATGAACGCTGAGATAAAGACAGTCTACTCATTATCTGTGATAAATTTTATTTTTCCTTAAATCAACAAAAGCCCTGAAGAAGATCTACTAAACAGATTGAAACACTGCAGCGTTGGCTGAATAAATATCACTCATTTTTTTTAACCTGTGTTTTTTTCAAATTTTTCACTATATTACATACCGTCAGATTCACTTCAATTTTCTCTTCACACACACACACACACACACACACACACACACACACACATATATATATATATATATATATATATATATATATATATATATATATATATATATATATAAAGAAAATTTGAAAAAACAAGTGTTCCGAAGATGGGATGAATTTAATTATCGATGTTTAAACATTTCGGTTTCATTGAACCTTCATCAGGATGTATCTTGGGGTGAAGAAAATGATGGATGTTTTTATATATATAACGCTGATCAAATACAGTTACATAACTAAAAAGATTTTCATCTCCTGTCACATATAAAAACATCCATCATTTTCTTTACCCCAAGATACATCCTGATGAAGGTTCAATGAAACCGAAATGTTTAAACATCGATAATTAAATTCATCCCATCTTCGGAACACTTGTTTTTTTAAATTTTCTTTATATTGTCGGATTTATTTTCCATATTTACTCCCATATATATATATATATATATATATATATATATATATATATATATATTTCGGAATAGATACAAAAGCGCGACTTGAACCCGAGAATATAGCCTGAGGTTTGCGTTTGGGGTAATGGGTGACAAAACTGGTGTATTGCTATTTATTGTTTTACTTGGCTAGGTACATTCACTGACCGATTCAAACAAATAAATACATTCTTCAGAAATATTATAGTAAGAGATAAAAACCAAAGGGACAGATTTTCACAATAAACCGTCTGACGTCACTTGTTACGTCATGATAACTTAACATTTAACCCTATTTTTTAACATCAAATATTTGTTGTTAATTTTGTAAAGAATGCTAAATCATCACTTGTGTATAAAGCTAACTTACAACCAGAAGATTTCAATGGATAATCAGATAGTTGTTCAGATAACTGACAAGTTTACTTATGTCCAAAAATACGTAAAAAAAAAAAGTAAGTTTGGCAAAGTGGCCTATTTTCGGTATCAGCCGGAGAGCGAGGGAATCTATCCCCTTTTCGCTAGGAGATTATTTTTGCTGAGGTGGAGCGCCACACCTACCGTCAGCTCCCCACTTTACTGCACTGATCAGATTACCCAATTTTTGCTACTCATGTGCTGAGTTGGTGGGGACCAGCATTGAACCGGGAACCTTGCGATTCCTAGGTGGGTGCTCTACCGACTGAGCTAAACTGGTCTCTTGCACGTACCGTTTGCTAAACCAATGTTTCCCAACCTTTTTTGTTCATGGCCCCTTTCAACCTAATTTCTTTTTGTGACTTGAGAGTTTTTATTTCCCCTTACCCCTATATTTGTGGATCCTAAATTTTCTGTGGTCCACTCTTGGGCCCTTGTGGTCCTCCATTTTTCAAATTTAGCCTTGTGCCCACCCTACCCCAAACCTCATGGCCCCGTTGAGAAACCCTATGCTAAACCATTTTCAAATGAATAACTTACAAGTTACGAGAAAATTGGAGAAGGGCAAATTCAAATGTCTTGTATTCATTAATAAAAATTAAATTAAACCAAATAAAAATAAATAAAACAAAAATAAATAAAAATAAATACAAAAATAAATAAATAAAAAGAGTCAACAAAAAATAACAATCTCCCAGAAGGCCTGAAACCGGAAGAGCCCTCGGGGCATGTGCAGAAACCCCCCGAATTCTTCGCATCAAAAAGGACTCACATGCCTTTTAACTCCAAGACTTTGAAGGAGAAACACCTATTGACTGCTCGGGAAAATATGTCCCCTCAAAGAAATAGTGTGAATCAAAATGATAAAATAAAATAAAAAATTTCAAAAATTCAAAAATGAAATTAAAAATAAAAATAAAACAAAGCAAAGCAAAATTAAATTAAATTTTTTTAAAAAAAAAAATAAAATAAACGAAAATGAAAAAAAAGTAAAAGTAATCGTAAAAATAAAATTGAATAAAATAGAATAGAAATAAAATAAGATAAAACAAAACAAATCTTTTTAAATACATTTTTAGCACAAGACAAAAAAAAATGTATGAATTTTGACGAAAACAATTTGTCAAAAGAATCTAATTTAACAAACAAAACAATACAATTTACTTGCATTTACCTACAGTAACAGTATATAACAAAATAAAATAAAAACAAGGTAGTTTATTTTAAATCAATGTCATTAAAGATTGTTTTTATATTTTTATTGTTTTGGAAAGTCCATAAGAAATATATACACATGATGAAGAAATGACGACATTGACATCATTCAAGTGACGTCAGACGGTGTATTTGAAAATCGGTCCCTTTGCAATGAATCTATTTTTGTTCCAATGGAATGGATCTGAACCATATCTATAAAAAAAATCGGTATCAGCCAGACGGTGAGGGAAGTCTATCTCCTTTTCACTAGTGCTAGACCAAGGAGATTGTTTTTGGCATCTGGGATGGAGTTCCACACCTACCATCAGCTCCTCACTTTACCACACAGATCCCTGTGCTACTCATACGCTGAGTTGGCGAGGGCCGGTATCGAACCCGGAATCTTGTGATTCCTAGTCGGACGCTCCATCGACTGAGCTAATAAGTGAATTTTATTTAAGTTTTTTTAAGTACAGATAAATGTTTACTTAGTATGTTGAAGGAAGAAACAGAATCAAGAAGATTGTTTAATCTAATTTTTCAAAGTGGTTGAGCGTGCCTGCCTAAAAAATCCCATTATCAAATCTTGATTTTTAGCTAGGATCAGAAACGAACTTCTTCAGTTTTGCTATAGGGTCATTGACCTGAGCCATTACTGGGTAATTTTCACCGTTAGTTGGCTAAATTCATAGGATAAAATTGTGCATGCGCATTATCTGAAATGAACTTAATTGTTATTAAGAACACATTTTATGATATTTTGTGTTAAAGCATGTAGTTGTATTGTTTTCGAAAAAGTTTCTAAGATTTGTGTATTTCGCACGGAGACTTTCAAAATAGCTACCGGCTTGTTTCAAAGTGAAAGTCAAGGGAGGTTACTCTAATTGCCTTATTTGCTAGGAATTTAGCCAACTAAAGGTGAAAATTACCCATTCCTGAACATAGGAATGTCACAGAATTGTTATTAACACTTCCCATCCGTACATAAGAGGGTCCTCCAATTTATTTATTTTTTTAATAATCAGGGCCGTAGCAGAGATAAATGTTTTGGGGGTGGGACAAATAAAATTTAGAATTTGGTCTTAAATTATCAAAGGCAGCCAATAAGGTTAGTGGAAAGTACATATAAAATTGCCAGTACCTCTAGATTGTAAGAAAACAGTAATATTATGAAATAATAGAAAATTGTCTGTGTTACAAATGAAAGAACTTTTCATGGGGCAATTTAGCTCAGTCTGTAGTCCACCGAGTGAACCATAAGGTTCCGGGTTTTAAAAAGTGTTTAAAAATTGAATACCCAACAAAAATGTATAAAACAAAACGTCTTCGGTATAAAATAACCCAATGGGTTGACATGCCGTAAAAACCCAACCAACCAACCAATCAGACACCCCCAGCAGTGCCGTAGCTAAGATAAATGTTTTTTGTTTTTTGGGTGGGGGTATATTTAGAATTTTGCCTTAAGTTATCAAAGGCTACCAAAATGGTTAGCGAACAAGTACATTTAAAATTTCCAGTATCTCTATATTGGAAGAAAACAGTAGTATGCTTTGAAATAATAGAGAACCGTTTGTGTTATTAATGAAATAACTTTTCATCTTTTTTTGTTTTAATGTCTACAGGAAAGATATAGATTGTTAAAGAGTTTTATTTTTTATTTATTTTTTTTTTTTTACCTAGTTCTTTTTATTTGGGTATGAAAAAAATAAAAATGTTAAACTATTGTCCCACCTGTATCCAATACTGTGTGTTTTCGTCTTTTTGGGGTGATCGTGTCATAAAAAATATTACAAGTGGTAATTTGGAGGGCTGGGAAGCGCCCCTTCAATGATTGCTAAGGTCCTTTTATTTATATATATATTATAATATATATATATATATATATATATATATATATATATATATCTGTGTGTGTGTGTGTGTGTGTGTGAAAATAATTTTTTTCACTGAACAGATGGACTCGCCACTTCTAATACACTTCTCTGTCCGGATTTATAGTGGCCTATCAGACACTTAGAAAATTCTTTTAATTTTTTTAACTCTCTAAAAACAATTTCTTCAACAAGAAATTTTCTCCTGACGATGACCTAAGATCGAAACTAGTTGAGAAAAATAAACAACATAAAAGAAATATTCCTGTTTGTCTTATCACTTTTTGTTCATCATATATATATATATATATATATATATATATTAAGCTTAACTTAGATGGGGCACGAGGCCAGGAGTATGTGGCACCCAATGAGAATCGAACCCACTAACAATGGTCTGCAAGTCTTACTTGCTAACCATTACACTAAGTGAGGTGCCCTATCTTATTATAATGGAGATTGTCTGTTTTTTCTGTCTGTAACCGAAACTATATTACTACTCAAGTTACAATTCCCTTAGTTATTGACATCGCATTCTCAATGATTTTATTTTTATCTAAACCTCAATTATTAATAAAATTGTTTAACATTATGAATACTGTTGAACATATCTACATACTAACAACATGCAATTATATTTATATATACAACAAAATAGCGGTTTACAGTGTGAATGGAAAGGCTAATTTGCATATTGATATTAAAAATGTGATTTTAATGAATATGTGCTTAGTATTATTGATTTCTAATTGTTTGGTTTTATTTTAATGAATATAAGCAAAAATCTCTTCAATGAATCTTAAATGAAATCCATTAACAAGAAAAAATAACTGTAATTTTATTCTTTACTTACTCTTTTAAGTAAATACTTAAATTAGAAAAAATAACAATGAAAGACGAGAGTGATGGAAGAGTAAGTTTCAGTTGTTCTATCTTTCGATTATACTCCCTCTGTTTCAAATCTTTTTTTATCTGCATTTCCCATTTAGTTTCATTAGCCTTTCTAATTTAATACAATATTTTATTACATTAAAACTTAAATACTTGCACCCGGAGGGTGCATATATTTGCTAGTATATATAAAATAGTAAGATAATGTATTTATCAGTTATAGATATAACTATGGTAGCATATAGAATATATCTATCAGTACCAAAAGACTATGAACTATAAAAGTTAATTGCAAATCAATATTAAATATAAGGGTTTCGATATCTTCAGGGTCGTAGCAGAAATGTTTTTTAGTGGGGTAAACCAAATTTAAAATTTAAAATTTGAAAACAGTAATTCTTTGAAATGATAGAGAACCATCTGTGTTACAAATGAAATAACTTTTCATCTTTTTTTTAAAGGTCTACATGGAAAATATAGATTCATTAACGAAGGGGAAAAAAATAAAACGCTGTAAAAATACTACAAATGGTAAATATTTTGGTGGTGTCAAGTCCCTCCCGACCCTGGCTGCTACAGCCCTAAAAAATAAATGAATAAATAAATAAATAAATGACCTTGTGTACAAACCAACCAATAACGCAGGGGTCAAGGTAAATAGTCCGGCACTGACCCCGGGTAACGGTGGACAATATGTAACTATTGTTTTGGTGCATGATTAATTCAGGGTTTGTTTTTTTTTTGTTTTTTTTTTTTGTTTTTCAACCAATTTTTTTTAAAGAAAAAGCCGCAAAAAGTGCATAATTATTCCGTTTGTTTTTGTTTTTGTTTTTCTTGTAATAAATTTGTTAAAAGAAGCCGCAATAATTATACACCAATCCAATAATTATCTCAACTAAGGATCAGGTCAGGTTAAACGATTGTATGAAAAAGTACAGAAAAAAATGTCACAAGAAAAGTCACACGATAAATGAATATATTTAAGAGAGTTTCATAATTTGCTTGAAGCATTGTGTATGTATTGGTTAGGAGGTTGATTTAGAAGGCTATCACAATGCAGTTTGGAATAAATAAAAAATAATAATACGGTAACAATGGTGTTGTGTGTTGACCTGTATTTTTTAATTTTTTTATTCTTTCTTGAATTTTCGAGGTAATACCTCTTTATCAAAAGAATTGAACTGAAGAATTTTGGAAAGAAATGCCATAGCTGGACTGCTTCAGTTCAATTCTTTTGATAAAGAGGTATTACCTCGAAAATTCAAGAAAGAATTTAAAAAATACAGGTCAACACACAACACCATTGTTACCGTATTATTATGTTTTATTTATTCCAAACTGCATTGTGATAGCCTTCTAAATCAACCTCCTAATGAATATATTTGTTTAAATAATAAATTTAAAAAAGCACAATAAAATAATGGATGGTGTTAAATGCCAATTTTATATAAATATTTCAAAATATTGCTTTACAACTGATTTTATTATTACAAATTTCTACAAATTAGGTGTGCCATTTATGTTCCGAGCCAAGAATCAATTCTGTGACATTTTTTCTATGCAAAATTGTGCGTTTTCTTGAGATTTTTCCCGTGATTTTTTTTTTCCGCTTACAAATTAATCACACTTTTGTCAAATCATGAAAAGTCAATTTAAGTGCAGAAATGGGTTTTTCGTAATAGATGAATAAATAAAAGATATTCAAATTTTTATCTTTTTTTTATTAAGCCAAGGTCCACGGGGGTAAAAAGTAATGGTCCCTGCTCTTCTTACTTTGAGTAGTAAGTAAAAAGTACGTATGGTGGTTTAAAAAAAACAAAATAAAAAAAAACACGTTTTCTCTATTTATAGAAACAGTTTATAAGGCGATAATCATTAAGATGATGATTATTTTCTTAATCACTTAATACGCATATTTTTATAACTTTGACTGCATTTTAATATATATATATATATATATATATATATATATATATATATATATATATATCAAAGAAAGAATATTACAATAAAAACGTGTTTCAAAATATGAAGCACTGAAAAAAAAAATGAAAAAAAAAAAGATGTGATTCACAATATGGAGCACAGTAAAAAAAAAAAAAAATTTTTTAAAGGGTGTGATTCACAATATGAAACACTGTAAAAAATGTGATTCATATTATGTTGCACTAAAAAACGTGATTCACAATATGAACCACTGTAAAAAATATGATTCACAATATGAAGCGCGATAAAAAAAATTGTCATTCCCGATATGAAGCACTGTAAAAAATTAAAAAAAAACCTGATTCACAATATGAAGCACTGTAAAACGAAAATGTGGTTCATAATATGAAGCATGAATAAAAAAAAAGTGTCTTCCCTTTAAACGTGAGGAAAAATTGGAGTAATCATTTTTTTTTTTTTACATTAATGCAGAGATCAATAAGAAAAGAATTGATTAGATATTTATATTTCAGGTAGATAAAACCAAATTGAATCATATATTTTTTTGTTCTTTTTTTTTTTTAGAGAGAGGCTAGTAGCGTCTTTATATTGTATTTCCAATCTATTTTCATAATTGTTAGTTTCACTTTCATTTTCATTTTCTATGGCAAAGAAGAAAAAAGAGTTAAATTCATATATATATATATATATATATATTATATATATATATGTGTGTTGTGTGTGTGTGTGTGTGTGTGTGTGTGTGTGTGTGTGTGTGTGTGTGTGTGTGTCCAATTTTACAAAATGGTCGTAATAAAAAAAAATTCAAATTCTTTAATCTTAAAATTTTTTAAATTACCAAAAATCAGGAAATTTCCCAATTTTAATGAAATTTTTATTGCAATTTTACGAACGGGTCGTAATAAAAAAAATTCAAATTTTTAAATTTTAAACCAATCCTCAAAAATCAGAAAACTGTCCAATTCTATATATAATATATATATATATATATATATATATATATATATATATATATAAACATTGTTTTTTAATACCTCCCATGGGTAGAAATTGATTGCATATAAGACAAATTAAAAGTCGCATGAAAAAAAAAAAAAAAAAAAAAGAATCAACATTTTAAAAAACGATCTTTAAATTTTTTACTTCTAATTTTTTTTTTTCTCATTTAAGAAATGAGTTGACAATTAAGTTTCTAAATCTGGACGTATTTTTCCGATAATTTTTCTTTTTTTGAGATCTTGTTTTATTAAATTTATCTTTTGTATGAAAAGGAGAGATTATTTATCTCACTATTTTTTTTTTTTTTTTTTTTTTTTGGTATCAGATTTTTGCTTGAGATATACATCTCCGTTGTTAAACTATCTTGATAGGTAGCCCTCATAAGTAAGAATTGCTATTTACAATAAAACAACTAGTGTATTGTATAATATATATATATATATATATATATATATATATATATATATATATATATATATATATATATATATATATGATTAAAAAATAGCAACAAAAAATGAATTTAATTTAGAAAACACGCTAAACTCTTGTATTAAATTCTTTAAAAAATAACATTTGTTTTTAGTTTCTTTCTACTGTTCTGTCAGTGCATGCATATTATTGTTTGTAAATAAATAAGTTTTGTTTTGTTTTGTTTTTTGTTTTTTTGTATGAAAAGAGAGATTATTTATCTCGCTAAATATGTTTTTCTTTGCTAAGATTTTTGCTTGAGATATGCATGTCCGTTTGATTCGCTTGATTAGTAGTTGTCATGATGAATAATATGTAAGAATTGGTGTTTACAATAAAACAACAGGTGTATTATTATTATTATTATTATTATTATTATTATTATTATTATTATATTATTATTATTTACTCCTATTGAGTTTTCACATCAGCATTAGCTGATCATTATTATTAATATTTGCTCCTTTTGAGTTTTCACATCAGTATTAGCTGATGGTCTTTCACTGGAGTCTGAGAGAGAGCAAGTCTCCTCAGGTCTCCAGGACTCTTCTGAGTATTCTGGCAGATTGCAGCAGTGCAGTGTTCTGAATGGTTTTTATTATTATTATTATTATTATTATTATTATTATTATTATTATTATTATCATTATTAAATATATATGTATATATGTAAATGAATAAAAAAAAATGAACAACAAAAAATGAATTTTAGAAAACACATTAGATCCTAAAAAGTACAATAATTAAACAGAACAATTGTGTTTGGTGTGTGTGCACGCACGCGCGTACGTGTGTGTATGTGTGTAGTCAGTGCGTGTTTTATTGTTTGTAAATAAATAAGTTTTGTTTTTGTTTTGTTTTTGTTTTCTGTTTGTTTTTTGTTTTTGTTTTTTCGTATATTTCCTAAAATCAAAGCTCTTGCGTTTTTTGGCTATTATCAAACAAAAACATAATTTAGGAGAAAATAAACGGAAAATTTATCCTAAATCGTAGCAAAATGAGCACTGATGAACTAGTAGAAAATGTAGGTTATGGTATATAAGTCCATAGCCGAATGAATGGTAAAAAATGTAAAATGTAAAAAAAAAAAAAAAAAAGAATTTATTTTTCACAAAACAAATATATATTTTTCAACATAATATCCTTCCTTTTCAGTACACTTAACTAAATCACATAGATCGTACACTGCAGATCAAAATTCAGTTTAGGCTACAGACTTACTGATCCTCTCTTGTGTACTGTGTGTGTGTATGTGTGTGTGTGTGTGTTTATGTTTATATGTGTGTGTGTTGTGTGTGTAATTTACACGTGTTGGTTCAAGTGCAATAATAATTGTCTGTAATCTGTCAGTGAAAACACCATTTATATCCATTTATGTAAGAAATGCTTTCAACTTAATTATGAATATTGTTTTTATTTTAAGTGAATAAATATGAAATCTAATAAATAATAACGAAAAAAAAAAAGCATTTATTTTACGCAAGAAGAAATGAGTCTTACTTTTAAACATAATCCCCACTCTTCTTTCTCCAATGCTTCTTCATTAAGCACATACATCGCACAGGTTTATACACTGAAAATCTGAGATCAAAATTCCAACTAATAACTACGTGCGGTGAGGCTACGGACTTAGATTCAGCCTAAATGTCATTCATTTATGATTTACCTTTAAGTCATATAATAAAGATAAATTTTAAGAGCTGAATCGATTATCCTAAAATATAAAGATTTTCTTATTTCAATCATAATATTTCTAGAAATCTCGCCCACAGATATAGATACGTAAATGTATGTCCAATTTTATTAAAGAGACGTAATGAAAAATTGAATTTTTTTAAATTTCAAAACAATTACCAAAAAGCAGAGAATTGCCCAATATATATTATATAAGTCCAATTTTACCAAAAAATTCAGATTTTTTTATATTTTAAAACTATTACCAAAAAATCAGGGAATTGTCCAATTTTAATGAAATATATTATATATATTATATTAATGTTTAATATTTAATGTTTAAAACTTAAATTTTAAAAGGCTGTTTTTTTCGATATAGGGACGAACCAAAAATTTTAGATAAATAAATTGTCCGTATATTTATAAAGTTGTGTAATGGATTAATAAGAGGAATTATGCAATATATTGCTTTCTTATTTTTCTTTGGCATGACCAAAGCTTGTGTGGTGGTTGACTTCTTTTATTTTTATGTCTCCTTTTTTTTCCCAACCCCCTCATCAGAATCCGTCCCCATAACAACTTGTAAATGCGACAACCACGCAAACCACAACAACGGCCACTGTAGTGGTCAACACACCCATCACAAAAAAGAAAAACTTTTGCATATTCAACATCCTCACGTAAGCCGACCCGTAATGATCCAGAAAAACAAGAAGGACCCCAACTACAAATAAAAGACTGAAGAAGCAATTCCAGCTACAAAATTCGGAGACCTTATTGAATCTCTTGTTGAAAACGGCCTTCAACTGTTCGAGGTGGCTATTCAATTTCTCTTCCAGGGTCGACGCTCCTTTCCCGTCCGTTTTCGGGTTATAATCATTATTAGACCTCTTCGACGAAGGGTAGTGTTCATCCCCTCTTTCCTGACCAGCTCTCCCGGAATACGAAGACATATCTTCGTTTTCTTTGTATCTGTTTTGGTAAGACGTATAGTCGTCGTCTTCATCGACCACGTCCATTATTGCTTTCGGATTCTGTCCTGATTCTTCATCATCGGGACAAGAAGGTTCATCATCTTGAAGGTAATCAGCATCCTCTCCCAGGTAATCCGGGTGCGCGTAAGGTGAGGTGTAAGGATTGAGAACATTCCTGTGGTGCAGGTAAGGATGTTGGTAATCATCTGATATAAACTCCATACTTTATAAAAAACAAAACAAAACAAATGTCCTTGTTTCAGTTTCTTTTTTGGTATTTCACGTTTTTCTTTTTCTTCTTCTCTTTTTGCTTTATCTATTTACCTTTTCTTTAAGCCGCTTTGTGTGACAGACGACTAATAATCCATTCAGGTAATAACAGTCACAAAAATGCGTGAAATTAGATTTCTTAAAACAAACAAACCAAGAAATGTCGACTACTGATGATGATAAATAAATAACAGTAGTAGCAAGTGTGGCACCTTGCTAGTAAGGCGGTGAATCTAAAAATATGTTCCCTCTGCATTTAACGCCCGGCTTAATTAAATCTCTCTGAACTTTTAGACTTCGCTCAAAGGTTTTATATTAGTAAAGCCGATAATAGAAATTATTTCAACGATGACACTCATAAGTTTATATTAAAATAAGAAAACATTTTTTTTTGTTTTTGTTTTTTAGTTAATTTCTGCTTCTCATACATACACAGTCAGCCGACTCATGTCGTGGGAGTAAACGTAACGTGAAGTGCTTTCTTGGCAAATGTTTAGGTACAAGAAAGCCAATGATTTTTTATTTTAAAATGAAATAATGTGGATTTTTTTTATGTCTGGTAAAAATATTTTAAAAAATTATTGAAATTTATGAACTTGCTAACCCTTCTTTAGTTTGAGTCTGGAAATTATTTTTTATTCTATTTTCGGTTTTTCTACTAATTTTATGTTACCCTTACATTATTGAATTAAAAAAAAAATCTAAGAAAAATGGAATATCGCACTAAACTAATTTTAGATGCAACCACGTACTTTTTACATTTCTTTAACAGCCGATTTTTAAATATAATTGTAAAATAAATTTTTATTTTTTTATTTTTTATTTTAGAGACTGCACCTTTTAGATACTATTTCTATAAAAGGTAAAATATTTTTTTCTTGTTTTATCAAGACCCCCACCTTCCACATTTGAAGAAATTATGTCTAAAAAAAATAAAAACAAACTTTCATTAATTATAACAGAATTAAACTGTTTTAAAGTCATTGTTTACGTTCATCGGCATCATAACACTTATTTATACACGCCATATTTAATACTGAAAAAGCATTACACACACACAAAATAAATAAATAAATAAATTTGAATTTAATTAGTTTCATTATTACTCGACCGACCTGAGCAATTATCTTACCTTTCTGTTGAAAAATATCTAAAAAAAAAAAAAAACTATATACTTTTTCTGTTTACGTTCATCACATTTTCATACGAATGTCTTGGAGCCGATTTTCGCATTTTAATGACGTCACTCGTCTTTTTCTCCCCATTGTCTCTTTCTGTTCTCTTGTAATGAAAAAGCTAACATTAAGCTAAATGTTTAGCTTTAAATTTGAGGTAATTTTTGACACGTCCATATGCTAAGCTCCGACCCTGAACAAGTCTTTTTGCCGATGACATTTACAGGCGTTTAAGAAAAGAAAGGAATATGGGGTTTAGGTTGGTGGTTTTATGTGGGATTAGGCCTTGGTTATTTGTTGGTGCGTGTGTTTGTGCGTGTGTTTCACCTTTTACACCCCATTATATGTGGTTTTTTCCTTCTGCTGATTGTCGTCGAGCTGAAAATGAATTAAAGGCAGGAAAAAGAAGAGATAAAGACAAAATATACTTTTAGGTTTCAGACTTTATTTCTAGGTTCATAGCTATTTCGCGGAGAGGAGATTTTCTCTTGACGCAGTCAATAACGTCTGTTCCCAGTAAGATCTGCGTTTGGAATTACTAAGTGATCTTCTTGGTGAAGAGAAGAGTTTTTTTTTCTGCGCATGCCCAGAGGGTGCTTTATGTCTGAGGCTCCTGGTGGTTATTTTTTTTTTTTAAATATTTTTAACTTTTAATTTTTAATTTTTTTCAATTTTATTTTAATCCCCCACACGAGAAGCAACTGCAAACATTTCACTAATTTTAAGGAGTGTGCGAAAAAAAAAAACTCCGAGAAACCCAAACTCCGAGAAAATAATATGGCTAAACTTGCAAATTGGTCGGAAAATTAAAACAGAAAGGTTTTTGGTGGTCCTCCGCGACAGTTTAACTACAGTCTATGAATGAACTTTTTGCAAATTGGGTTACGGTTTAGGGGTTTGGGATTAAGGTTGTTTTTAATTACGTATTGCTTTTTTAAAAAATTACTATACATTTGATGTTCAAAAATATTTTTTTTAAACCAAGTTTAATTGAAATTATACATTGCAATACTAACACAAACAACTGAGACTAATGTGTCTACCGTTGGGTTCAATAATTAATTTCAATAGTTAAATAAATGTATAGTAATTTTTTTTGTGGAAGCCAGCACATGAACATGCTGACGTGGGCCGACCAGCAAGGACTTACATTGACCAGCTCTGTGCTGGATGCTGCGCAGAGATCTCCCTGGTGCAATGAATGATAGAGAAGGTTATCGAGAGATTGTCATGGATATCCGTGCTAATTGCGCGACAGGATGATGAAATCGGCTAATTATCGAATTTCGATATTATTTTCGGTACTTAAAGCAATAAAAGATGAGGTTTCTTTAGTGGGGTGGCAAGGGGTTTAAATGTTTTATGTTTAAGGGTAGTTGGTTATTCTTGATGCGTATTCTTAGGGTTTGCTTTTAACCCCACCTTATTTGGTGGTCGCGCTGAAAAGGAATTCAAGTGAAGAAAAGGAAGTGACAAAGACAAAAAGTGGTTTTATGATTTAGGCTTTATTCTCAGGTCATAGCCACCACGTGGTAAGGAAATTCTTCCTGGCCAATAGTAGTGTCTAGTGCTAGTTAAGGCCTAAGTTCGAAAGACAGAGAGATTATCTTGGGGGTCGGAAGTGGGTTCTTTTTCTGAACTTGCTCGGAGAGTTCTTCCGGTGTGCAGGCTCATGGGAGTCTATTATTATTATTATTATTATTATTATTATTATTATTATTATTATTAAATTTTAATTCCCACACTTTTAAAAAGACATCTTCCCTCAGAATTTTGAAGACAACCTTTTTTATTATTGGTTTGGTGGTTGGTTTTGAAGGCTATCACAATGCAAGTGTAAAGAAAAATAAGGTAACTATGGTGTTGTTTGTTAACCTGTAATTTTTAATTCTTAATATTTCGAGATAAAAATCTCTTCTACAGAAGATCTCCAAAACTGAAGCATATATGAATATGATAAAACCTAATTTATGGTCAAGTCACTTAAAGCATTGGTACCCACTAAATTACCAAAATTAAGCACCAATGAACTTTTACAGCACTTAGATAAGTCTCACCAAGTTAGAATAACAGGTACAACAGACCAATCTTAAAGCCTATGTGTGATGTGGTGTCTAACTGAAGGAGTACGTAGTTTTTATACTTATCTGGTTCTAATTCTTCGTTCAAACATTTTTAAACAGACTGATCAACAAAAGACTCTCACAGTCTCCTTATTATCTGTGATAAATTTTATTTTTCCTTAAATCAACAAAAGCCCTGAAGAAGATCTACTAAACAGATTGAAATGTAGCGTTGGCTGAATAAATATCACTCATTATTATTGAACCTGTATTTTTTTCAAAAAATTTTCACTATATTACATACCGTCGGATTCACTTCTATTTTTCTCTTCTTATCTGGTTCTGTAGTATCTGCTATTCTGGATCAGAGTTGCTGGTATTCTGCATCTGTTGTTGGGCTAAGCAATATTCCGAGAAATTTAGAAACAAATTCGTCTGGTCTTCTGTTCTCACACAAGACTCGTCACAGTAAGACCCGCCATGGACACACGGTTCTCCCAGCTAAGAACAGTAATTTTGCACCTCAAGAGAAACTACCTCGGCTTTTATGCCTCCTCATTGGCTGAACCACTCCAACCAAGCGTCATCGGTAAGACCACCACCGACAACCGGTTCCCCCAGCTAAGAAGAGTAATTTTGCACCTCAAGAGAAACTGCCTCGGCTTTTATGCCTCCTCATTGGCTGAGCCCCTCCAACCAAGCGTCATCGGTAAGACCACCACCGACAACGGTTCCCCCAGCTAAGAACAGTAATTTTGCACCTCAAGAGAAACTGCCTCGGCTTTTATGCCTCCTCATTGGCTGAACCACTCCAACCAAGCATCATCGGTAAGACCACCACCGACAACCGGTTCCCCCAGCTAAGAACAGTAATTTTGCACTACAAGAGAAACTGCCTCGGCTTTTATGCCTCCTCATTGGCTGAACCACTCCAACCAAGCGTCATCGGTAAGACCACCACCGACAACCGGTTCCCCCAGCTAAGAACAGTAATTTTGTACCTCAAGAGAAACTGCCTCGGCTTTTATGCCTCCTCATTGGCTGAACCACTACAACCAAGCATCATCGGTAAGACCACCACCGACAACCGGTTCCCCCAGCTAAGAACAGTAATTTTGCACTACAAGAGAAACTGCCTCGGCTTTTATGCCTCCTCATTGGCTGAACCACTCCAACCAAGCGTCATCGGTAAGACCACTACTGACAACCGGTTCTTCCAGATAAGAAGAGTAATTTTACACCTCAAGAGAAACTGCCTCGGCTTTTATGCCTCCTCATTGGCTGAACCACTCCAGCCAAGCATCATCGGTAAGACTACCACCGACAACCGGTTCTTCCAGATAAGAAGAGTAATTTTGCACCTCAAGAGAAACTGCCTCGGCTTTTATGCCTCCTCATTGGCTGAACCACTTCAACCAAGCGTCATCGGTAAGACCACCACCGACAACCGGTTCTCCCAGCTAAGAACAGTAATTTTGTACCTCAAGAGAAACTGCCTCGGCTTTTGTGCCTCCTCATTGGCTGAACCACTCCAACCAAGCGTCATCGGTAAGACCATCACCGACAACCTGTTCCCCCAGCTAAGAACAGTAATTTTGTACCTCAAGAGAAACTGCCTCGGCTTTTATGCCTCCTCATTGGCTGAACCACTCCAACCAAACGTCATCGGTAAGACTACCACCGACAACCGGTTCCCCCAGCTAAGAACAGTAATTTTGCCCCTCAAGAGAAACTGCCTCGGCTTTTATGCCTCCTCATTTGCTGAACCACTCCAACCAAGCGTCATCGGTAAGACCACCACCGACAACCGGTCCCCCCCCCCCAGATAAGAGCAGTAATTCGGTACCTTAACCTTAACCCCCGCCAGGTCAGGATGCGACACAAGGTCTTTTTTAAAAAGTGGGAAACCAAAAAAGTGGCTAGTGAAAAATTTTTTTTTAAATGCGCGGATCCCATCGGCATTCCTCTTTTGGAGCGCCTCAGACACTAGGCAATAAACCCTGCCCTGCTCCTTTAAATCGAAGGAGCAGGTGTTGCCCGGGAGGGGTGGGCGTTCCCCTGGGATCACGCTGATAATTTGGCCGAGGCTGGCTGGATTCTACCTAGAACAGTAAATGATATTTACCACAACCTTCCACCAGGTTAGGATGTGACACAAGGTCTTTTTTAATGTGGGAAGCGACGCACAAACCAAAGCTCATGCGATAGCTAATAAAAACAAAATGCTTGGATTCCATCAGTATTCCCCTTTCGGAGCGCCTCAGGCCCCAGGCAATAAATCCAGCCCTGTCCCTTTATATCGAGGGAGCAGGTGTGGCCTGAGAATGGCCCGGTGGGATCACGCTGTCAACTGGGGCGAGGCCAGTTGAATACCGCTAAGAGCAGGGTATTGTTATTTACTAAGCTTAGCTTAGATGTAGCACAATTCCAGAAGTATGGGGCACCCAATGAGAATCGAACTCACTAACAACGGTCTGAAAATCTAGCTTGCTAACCATTACACCCCGGGGGTTGCCCAAAGAATTAAACCGTTGTAAGTAAGTAAAGTTGTCGAGGCGGCCTAATGTCGGTATCAGCCAGACATCGAGGGATTTTATCCCCATTTTAATAGCACTAGACCAAGGAGATTATTTTGGCATCTGAGGTGGAGTGCCACACCTACCATGAGCTCATCACTTTACCGCACATATCCCTGTGCTACTCATACGCTGAGTTGCCGAGGGCTGGTATCGAACCAAGAACCTTGTGATTCCTAGCCGAACACTCTACCGACTGAGCAAAACCGGTCCTCTAAGAGCAGGGTATTTACCACCGAAACAGACTGCCTCAGCCTTTATGCATCATCACCGGTCGAACCACTTCAACCAACAGGGAGGTAACAGGAGGTTTACCAAGAGTCACCACTCACGACCTCGAAGTTGTTAGTTCAATCTGTAGCCTCGCCAGGCAATTCGCTTTACCTCCCACTACAAACAAACCTTAGTAAATTATGAACCTCGCAACCCCCAGCTGTGGGTTAAATATATAGGGCTATGTTATGTTCGTTGGTACTGGTATCTTGTCCCCCAATAAAGCTTGGTTCTTTGTTCTTGTGGACTGGTACGCTGAAATGGAACTTAGAAACGAAAAGGGACGAAAGAGGAGAGAGGAAAGAGACAAAGGCAAGAGGTAGTTTTACGACTTAGGCTTTATTGAACGGGGCATAGTCGGCCGTAGCCAAGGGGACATGTCCCTTGCCTAGGAAAACGACTACCCTCTGTTGCGGCCTAGATTCAAATGACCGTGGTAACCTTTTCGGGGTAGGGAGTCAGTCCTTACTGTCGGACATGCGCAAAGGCGTTCCTCCGGTCAAGGCCGCATGGGGGTTTGTTGTTTTTTATTTTTTTATTTTTTTTATTCCCACAAATACTAGCATTTATTGTTCTTCTATAAGGATGATTTTTGGTATTAAATAACACACGAATATTGATATTCCATTAAAACACAACGAAACCAAACGAAAACTTTACTACTACAAGTAAATTTGCTACTATATGTAAATTTCTATTATCGATCGAAGTAAAGAGAGGTCGGTGAATTTTTCGTCAGTAGTCGGCATTAACACTTCTTTTATTAAAATTTTGACATGAATAAACGTTACTCAATGGCCTGGTGTTGTATCTAGTTTGAATCCAATTTTAGAATAACCTTGACTATATTTGGCAAAACGAAACCAGAAGAAGAAAGAAAGAACGTAAAAAAATAAAAAAAGAGAACAAAACTGAACTTGAATTGTGACGTCACCGGAAGAAGCTGTCGCTCAAGAAACGAGCAGCAACGACGGGGAACCGAAGATGTCGACCTTGTGTTCGATTTAATGGAACGAGTAACCCCGTGGCGTCAAAAATGAAATAAAATAAAACAAAACAAAATAGATAAAATAAAAAGATAAAAATGATGGGAATATTTACTATATAGGAGCTAAAAATAATCTAACTCTTTGGTGCTTGTACCGGGTGCCGTGCTGAAGACTTGCCAGGAGCGTCGACCTATAGAGAAGGATAGTGAGAGTCGAGAAAATCTGTACTGTCAGCACTTGGGTATAATATATATATATATATAATATATATATATATATATATATGAGAAGTAAACAAACAAACAATGTGTTTGATATGGCTTTTTTTCCCGATAATTTTTGGGAGAATGTGTGCTTAATTGAAGTCGTACCTAATTTTGAAAATTAATTAATTGATAACTAATGAATTAGGCGGCCATGCCTATTCAAATGTAAGGCTAAACAAATCGAGAAAAATCAATCTCTGTATGTACATTTCAGCTTATTAGGCCTCATCAGCAGAACTATAGACATGAAGTGTGTGATTCGAACCCAGACTGTCAAGCTGACAAGCGGGGACTCTAACCATTATATATATATATATGTGTGTGTGTGTGTGTGTGTGTGTGGTGCTAATGTCTTTAACGACTGTTATTTATAGAGCGACATTTTAAAAAAACCCAAAAAAACGCTTCTACATATATTACATATGTCATTACATATATTACATCACACAAGTATAAATAGAACGGCTATAAAGTTGTATTGTTTTTACAATATACACTCCCCGATGATAGCCCATGACGGGACCGAAAGTACTAGGAATCATATTAGTCATGTCAATTTTATTAGCTAATTTCGTTCCGACATTGTAAAGATTTAAAAAGATTGAAACTATAATATGTAAAAGATGTCAAAATCATTTAAACAAATATATCTGAATGAAGAAATGCTGCCCAAATACACACACGCATACGTGTATATATATATATATATATATATATATATATATATATACGACGTCAAAGTGACAGCTGTTTCATGCACGAACGTACTTCTACCGGAGATTAGGATAGTAGCAGGAAATGATAAAAGAGCAAGCAAAAGAGGAGGGAAAGACCAAAACACGTGTTGACGGGTTTTCAACTTTTATTCAACTCCCCCTGACCCCAAGTCACGTACACCAAAACAGTTCTACTTGTTAATGGATTTAATTTTACTATTTCCAGATAACGGGAGAAGTAGTCTGTCACGACTAAGTAGTACTCCCCATTCAATTTTAAAATGTCTGTTCCTACCTTCTGCCAAGGTCTCTCTGGTAAGGGGGGTGGTTTTAAAGTTTCATTGGGGTTTGCAGCTCGATGACAATTACAGAAATCACACCGTTTGATGAAATCATCTATTTCGTGTGAAATTTTCGGCCACCTTACTGACATTTTCGCTCGCTCTCGGCATTTATTCAATCCCAAATGTCCTATGTGTATTGCTCGAAGCATTTCCTCTCTAAGATTTTGTGGGATTACCAACCTATCTTGGTAATACAAAATTTTCTGATGTACAGAAAAATCATTCCTGTGAGCAAAATAGGGTTTTACTCCTTCCTTTAAACTATCTTCTTTCCTAGGCCAACCCTTCAATGTGAACTGGACAACCTCTTGTTTTGGGTCCTTCGATGTAGCATTGCTGATTTCTTTTAATTTTCTACTAGTAACTGGTCTAGTTTTTTTTCTATACTGTTTATGAACGTCTCTACATCTTCCTTAGTATTACTATCAGTTTGCTCCATTGGACTTCTGGACAGTGCATCTGATACCAGTAGGAGTTTCCCAGGAATATTTTCGACTACAGCATTATATATCCTAAGTCTCATCAAAAGTCTTTGGCATCTCAAAGGGGTATTGTTTAAATTCTGTGTATTTATTAATGGTACTAAAGGTTTATGGTCCGTCAATAAGCGAAACTGCTCTAGTCCGGGGAGCGACGGGAAAAAACACATACAAGACAAGAATACATAGTTAACAAGTATACAAACGTGTATAAAGAAAGTAGGACTTCGTCCTACAGAAGTGATAAAGAGTTCCTGAAGAAATGTCACTCACTTATAGCAGGCTGGGAGGGCAAAGGCCCCCCACACAGTTAAATATACAAGCGTCTAATCCATGTGTAGTGTTTGACTGTCCCAGAGAAGGAGGACTCAAAATTCGCGGCTTGCTGACTAAAACCATGGCCCCCTAGTGACAGAGACCTGCAGCAAGGGAAGATAACTCTTCCGGACCAAACAGGGGCAGACAATCGCTATACCACCAATGACTATCCCTTCTCTTACTATTCAAATTCTAATTTTTAAATATCTTTACGAATATGAATAAAATCTTCATTATTTTTGCACAAAAAGCAAGCTCTGGTGATAGTGAATGTGCATATATATTTACTTTTTCGCTAATTGTTTTATTTTAGTAATTTCTTCTGGACATACATACACACCGACTGTCCATTATATATGTATAAATTACATACTTAGTTTTTTTGGCGTTTATCTTAGCTGTTATTAATTATGATCCCGTTTCTTATTTTAGATTTCCTCTGCGTAGTCATGCCCAGATCATTTTCTGTGCAATTATTATTATTACGAATTTTCCAAACCAGCGTTAGCTGATAGTCTTTCAATGGAATTTGAGTGACAACAAGTCTCCTCGAGTTTCCAGGACTCTTCTGAGTATTCTAGCCGAGCTCAACAATGCTGTTGTCTGGATTGTCTCAATTCTTCCTCTGATTTCCTTATCCTCTAGTCCTTTTTCTCAGCTTTTGGGGGCCGTTCTAAGTGCACCGACTACAACTGGTATAACTTTCATCCTTATATTCCATTTTCTGGAAAAGCGCGTGGTGTAATGGTTAAAGTCATGGGAAATGGACTCGTCGCCCCGAGTTCAAATCCTGGACGTGGTAATTGCATTTCACTTAGTGCTAATACTCTTGGGAAAGGTATGAATCCTACTCTCCCTCCAGCTATGGGTAAATAGTAGGGCAGACTGGGCTCTTTAACTTTGGCTAGGCAACCGGTCTAGGAGAAGGAAAACTCTGAATTCAAACCTGTTAAACTCTGCTTAAGAAATTGACCGTGTGTCACATCCTGCTCGTGTGGAGGGGTTGGTAAATATATATATATATTCCATTTTTTTCTTCAATTCTCAAGCAAGGTCCAGGTATTTGTCTATCTTTTCGTTTTCTTTCATCTTCACCCTGGGACTGCAAAGCCTACCAGTTGACAAGTTCTCTTTTTCTTGATAATCAATACTAGGTCTGGTCTTCCCGCTGGGATAAGGTAATCTGTCTTTATTTCTAAGTCCCAGAGAATTTCATCTTTAAGAACAGATTCTGGTTTATGCATATAGCATTTTGTTGTATGGTTAATATTCAGTTTCTTGCACAATTCCCAGTGGATCACCTTTCCAACCCAATCGTGCCTAGCTTTGTATTTTGGTTGATCATCTTATCTCTGTCTTCACACACCCTACATTTGTCGTTCAGTTGTGTCTTATCTCTTTGTTTTTATATTATTATTATTACTATTATTACTAGCAGGACCTGTGGATGTACCACAGTATGATAATTGAACCATTACAATGTTTGATATGTTTACTCAAGAGCTATTGCTTAATATTTCAATATGTAAAAAGTATAGTAATCTTGATTTAACTCTCTTTTCTTTCTTTCTTTCCTTCTTTTCAACTTTTAATTATGTACAATTGAAACATCGATTGTTATTGCTACTGTGTGCTCACCAGCTCTCTCTTTCACCTACTCTCTTTCTTTCTTTCTTATTATATTTTTTCTGTATATCATGTCCTTTTACCTTCCCTTTCTTTCTTTATAATAAAAAACGTAATGGTCTGTTATTATTTACCTGAGGTGACAACACATAAGAAATAAGAATTCAGCGGATAAGCAACACCAGGTCATCAGTATTTACATTTTCCATTTCATCTTGGACAATTTGGACGGTCTCATTTTTAACCAGAGGGTGTTGCAAGATAATAACCTTTGGGTAATTTTCACCTTTAGTTGGCTAAATTCCTAGCAAATAAGGCAATTAGAGTAACCTCCCTTGACTTTCACTTAGAAACAAGCCGGTAGCCATTTTGAAAGTCTCCGTGCGAAATAAACAAAGCCCTAGCGCCTATATGATTGCCCCAGCCCTATTGCCCTTATGGCAAGCCCCAACCCTTTTTATCATATGGGTGCTAGAATGTGGTAGCTAAGGGTCTACATGTCCTGGGAATGACGTTAAACTCTATCTGATGGTTCCAGTTCTGGAGGTTTGGGGAATGTAGAACACCCCTTCATCACCATTGCTCCCTGGTCCACCGGAGTGGTAGTACCTGCTAGGGTCCCATCTATGGGTTAAATAGAAAAACATGAGTTTATAAACAAAATTGATTATCCATTAAGAATGACTTTATTTCAAAACTTTATCGGCATTAAATTACCCACTGAGGTTGATATGCCGTAAAACAAAACAAACCTTCATGACAAAGTCCAGATATTTCTTGAGTTTTTTGTTTTGTGATTAGAACCAACAAGAACAAGAGTGAAAAAGATAGTGAGAAAGTTAGGAGTCTTGCCTAAGTTTTTGAAGATGTACAGAGAGAGTTAGCTGGTTATTTGAAGGGTACAGTTGCAAGATGCAGTCTGTCCTCAGAGGCCATTTCTTGGTGGTTAACTTAGAACTGGAAAATAAAGAGCTCTGAAAAAAAAATCAAGTCTTGTGTTTGTTACCAAGCAAGTTTAGCAAATACACAAGACAAGACATCCTAAGAAGCAAGTGGTTCCAGACCCAAAGAACATACATATTGTCAGTCCAACAACAGACCCAGCGCAGCAGATAAATAAAACAAGTAGATAAGTATACTAATTTCTTAAAATGGACTCAGCAACATCACACAGTCATGAAATATATAATTTGCATAATTACTTTTTTAGGAGGAGTCAAAAGTTTTGCAATATTTCGGTATATGTTGTTGTAATTGGTAGTATTATGGGCTAAACTTGCAAATCGGTCAGAAAATTAGGGTGACTCAGAAAAAACAGAACCCACAAATTTTGTAATAAAACTGTTAATTTTTAACTAGGGGGGTTTAGGGTTAGTATAACCGGAAAATAAATAAATAATTTGGGTTCTGTTTTTTCTGGGTCAACCTAATTTTCCGACTGATTTGCAAGTTTAGCTGTATTATGGTAGTTGGTTTGCTGACATGTTATTTATTGCTTCACTGATTTGAAATCCGCACAGATGAACGTGCAACGTAGTTCAATTCGGGAACTTATGCTTTATACGTTTGAACTGAACAATAATGGTGTGGTTGATTGGGTTTTACGGCACGTCAACCCATTGGGTTATTTTATGCCGAATACGTTTTGTTTTATTTCTTTGTAAGGTACAGCTGCCACATGTGCAGCCACCTGCATATCATTCCAGATCTTGCTTCTATTGGTATTTAGGTATAGTGATAGGGGTTTAGTTATTTTTTTAAATCAAGTTTTCTGTTGAGGATTTGAACATCAAGAGAGTGTGTGGGTGATTTTTGTAGGTCTATGAACTTACATCATTGATAGGATGCCCGTTCTTTTCAAAAAGTTTAATATGCTCTTGGGATCTATTTGTTGTGCAAAAGGTGAAAGTGCAGTTGATTACAGTACAGTAACCAAGATAGTCCAAGAAATTTTGCTCGTGTTGCAAGAACCTTGACAATTAGGCAAGGTCAGGTCGGCCTAAAACTGTGGATTCCAAGATCATTTTTTTTAAATATCTAAAAGAAATTAAAATAGCAGAAAGAAATTAAACTAAAAGAAATCATATTTAAAAAAAAGGGATCATATGACCTTTAAGCACCCTTTTGCGATCTCGATTCATGGGGATATTTTTTTCTTTTACACCGTCAAAATCCGGTTAATTGTTAACAGACGATTTTTAGAGTATTTTTTAAATTATAAAACTAACCCATAACCCTAACCCTAACCAACAACCAGATTTTGACGGTGTAAATGGAAAAAATGTCCCCACGAATCGAGATCGCAAAAGGGGTGCCTAAAGGTCATATGGTCCAAAAAAAGTCTTCAGAAAATATTCATATTTGTGTTTTAGTATTATTTAGATTTTTCGGATTGTTGTCCTCACCTTTATTGTTATATACTAAGAGGAATAACAGGGTAGTAGGGAGCTCTTAAAATCTCCCGGTGGCAGGCAAATAATTTGGGATGAAACAAGACAAAATAACTGTTGAAAATTAAAACATATATTCAAAAATACAAAGGTGTTGCAAATTTAGTGGCATTTGCTACATGACTTATCTCGCTGAGGTAATGTAACGTTGCACTGGATGTACCACTCGCTGTTTGCCGGTGAAGTTGCGCTAGAATATAATTCTACTCGCAGTTGATTGGGAGTGCTTGAAAATCACGTCTCGCCTGGTGAAAGTTCATACGATAAGTGAAAGGTGAAGGGAGCGCTTGTTAAAGCGACTCGCCTGGTTGACGGGCTCCCTGATAAGTGCCTTTCATCACGGGGTTTAATTTTGGTGCCAATATCATATATTGGTGATTCGCCCTCTGATGGCAGGGGGAGATAATTCAACCATCATTTTTCTGATAATACACAACATTTCAGCTGATGTGCCCTTCAGTCTGTTTCAGGTGTTTCTTATTGAACTTGGGAACCTTCATATTATAATCAGGAGCCTTCACAGAACTTCAAACTCAACCCTTTATTTAACTCTTAATGTCCTATACTGCCTCATTCCGCTCGCCCAGAAGTCACATTCATTTTCTTAATCTACCCCAAATGATAGCCTTTGTTTAAATGTAATATTAAACCTATTTAGAAGTCTTTGATTTATGGGAAATAACAAGTAACTTTAAATGAAAAGACCATTTTTAGCCATTTTTTGATAAATCCTTATAGGAAAGGGGCTTTGGACTTCTCAAAATTCTCAACAGGATGTTAAGAGTTCATCCATTGGGGTAGATTGTTTTCAATCTGTTAACCATGATCCGGTACAAGTGTTGAATTATATTAAATATTCTATTTTATTTTTGCAATAAAAATGAGGGACAACAGTCTAAAAAGTGTAAATAATACAAATTATGAAGCCTCGTATAAAAAATTCAGATAAATAATTTCTATTTTTATTTTTTATTTTTTTTTATTTGTCACCGTGTCATATATAATTCTTATTTAATGATAAAATGCCTCTTTAGAAAAATTAAAAAATGCAATTGCTTACCTCCCTTTTAACTCTTAACATCCTGTTGAGAATTTTCTAAGTCCAGAGCTCCATTCGAATAAAGATTTATCAATAAATGGCTAAAAATGGATTTTTCATTTACAGTTACCTGTTATTTCTTTTAAATCAATGACTTCTAAATATGTTTGATATTACATTTAAACAAAGGTTATCGTTTGGGGTAGATTAGGAAAATGAATGTGACTTCCAGCCAGGTGGAATGAGGCGGTATAAGACGTTAAGAGTTAAATTAGAAATGAGGTCCTTATTAAATTCAATAAAAAGAAAGAAGAAAAAAAGTAAACAGTTTATATATATATATATATATATATATATATATATATATATATTATATATATATAAAGATATCAATAAAAGGACAGATTAAAAGTAAGGGACAAAGCGTTTATTTTTCACTTAATTATTTAAAGTTAGATATGCAAATTAGATAGCTCTATGAAGGCAGAAGCAAGACACACATATACAGACAAACAAACACCAAGAAATACTATAGATTTTTAGTTTTTAATTTATTTTATTTATTTTTTGATATTTGTTGACAAATATAGTGGTCAATATTTTTGATAATAAAATAGAGACCTTCTATTTATTTGTTAAAAAACATAATCAATTATTTTTTTTCTTCTAATTTTTTTCCTAGTTGGTACTTTTAGAAAATTTAGAAAAAAAATTTTTTTTTTCTTCTAATTTTTTTCCTAGTTGGTACTTTTAGAAAAATTGAATGTAAAATGAATAGGTTACCTACGAGTGAGATTCAATAATCATCCACACCCACACACAGACATATAATTACATATACAAACAAACATCAAGAAATAATAGATATAGATTTTAGTTTTTTTATATATATATATATAGAGAGAGAGAGAAATACGGTGAGGAAATTAATCTGACAATAACGGTTAATAGCATCATATTCACACAATCACTATACACTTAACATCTTTCATTTTGTTCCTCACATAAACATTACTTAACAGTGTCCTGAAGATGGTACAATATACCGAAATGCTTAAGTATTGACACTAAAAATTGTTTCCTGATCATAACATCCTGTGTTTGTTATATTTTTAAAATATTTTCTTCTCATATATATATATATATATATATATATATTTGCTGAAAAATAAAGTGCTCGATATTTTTGATAATAAAATAGACCTTCAATTTATTTAAAAAAAAAAAAAAAAGAAAATACCCATTTTTTAAAAATTTTTTATAGTTGGTATTTTAAGAAAATTTTCAATGTAGAATCTAAGCTCTCATCAACAGATTTCAGACGCAACAGACATAATCTACAGGAAAAAAAAAAAACTAAAAAAGAAAACCACTACATATAATTGCATATACAAACAAACATCAAGAAATAATAGATATAGATTTGTTTTTATATATATATATATGATAAGTAATTAAGCACATAAGCACATATTCTCCCAAAAATTGTCGGCTAAAAAAAGCCATATCATAAACACATCGCTAATGTGTATTTGCTTATCATACTGTCGTGTAGAAGAAGTCACTATAAGAGGAATAGGAACCAACTTCTAAACAAAACAAAAAATCTAAGAGAGTCCGTTTGGTGTAGGGGTTACGGTCTTTGCCTGTCAGCTTGACAGTCGGCTTTCGAATCACGCACAAGGCGGTCTTTCTATCTATAGCTCCGCTGATGAGCCCTAATAGGCTGAAATGTACATACAGAGATTGATTTTTCTCAATTTGTTTAGCCTTACATTTAAAATAGGTATGCCCGCCTAATTAATTAATTAATTATTAATTAACTTTCAAAAATTAAGTACGACTTCAATTAAGCACATATTCTCCCCCCCAAAAATATATATATATATATATATATTTGCTGAAAAATAAAGTGCTCAATATTTTTAATAATAAAATAGACCTTCAATTTATTTATCAAAAAAAAAAAAAAGAAAATACCTTTTTTTTTTCTTTTTTTTCAGTTGGTATTTTAAGAAAATTTTCAATGTAGAATCTAAGCTCTCATCAACAGATTTCAGACGCAACAGACATAATCTACAGGAAAAAAAAAAACCCCAAAAAAACCACTTCCAATTAGTCAGTGATGTATTTCAATAGTTCGCAAAGTGACTTTGCAATCACTGCAGAAAAAAAAAAAAACTCCATTGCCTCTACATATACAAGGTAAATAAACTTTAACAAGTTTTAGTGTACATTTTAATATCTATAATAAACTAGCGGCGGCTACCCGGCGTCGCCTCAATAGAAAGGGGATTTTTTAAAGTTAGTCCCGCAGATCCATTATTACTGAATCATAAGTTGAATCCTCGTGGGATGCCTCATTTAAATCCCTATGTAAAAAAAAATAGACCTTGCATTGATCCAGCTACTCTGAAAAGAAATGTTAATGTCTACTATCTAAAATATCAAATGGAAAAACAAATCCATGCTGTTAGCATTTACATTTTATTTTTTAATTATCTTCATGAATATAAATCAAATATCTATTATTTTTGCTCAAAAACCAGGCCCTGGTGATATTTAATGTGTATATATATATTTACTTTGTCGTTAATTGTTTTATTTTTGAAGTTTCCTCCGGACATACATATACATACAACTGCCCTTTATATATGTAGAGATGTAATAATATTGTATTTAAAAAAAAAAAAAAAACGTATATGTTAATATTATTCCCTTTGAGAGATAGATAGATAGATAAATAGATAGATAGTACTATCAATGGTATTCTATGCAATTGTGTCATACTGTATTTTTTAAAGTACTGTGTGTATATATATATATGCATTTTGGTTATTTCCTATAACTCCAACCTAAAAAAAGGGGGGAACCACTCTGAATGAATTTTATAAATTATTTATTTATTGATCTACTAAGAAAAAAGAAGACGGGGTTAGGGTTAGGGTTAGTTTAATGTGATTAAATGGGTAGATTAATTAACAGATAAAATTCATTCAGAGTGGTTCCCTTTTTTAGGTTGGAGTTATAGGAAATGACCCATATTTTTATATTATTTACATTATGATCTGATATTTACTATAGTGATTTTATGACTCAAAAATAATCCCTTTCTATCTACAAACTCCCTCCCGCCTATTAGTCCGTTGATGAGAGGTTTATCTATATTGTAAAATGAATAGGTAACCTATATATTTTCAAAACTACAATCTTAATCTAATGCAAACTCAGAACAGTTTTCTAATATAGAAAAAGTAGATATTGCACATGAATAAATCCATATTACAATATTAAATATACACTACCTTTTGTTGGTTGGTTGGATCTTATGGCATCACAACCCTTGTTGGGTTATTTTATGACAAAGACATTTTGTTTTATTTTTATTCATTCTTGTTGTGTATTCAATTTTTTTTTTTAAACTCAAAATTTTTTAAACACATTTTTTAATACTCATTTTTTGATCTATTAAAGCCATATGTGGGACTCTAACAGACACTACCACTCAGGGTCACACTACCTTTTTAAAAAAAAACAACATCTGAACAGAGCCTGAGGTTACTGTGGCCTGAACGTTGTGTTTATACACAATAAAGATGAGGACAACAGTCCGAAATATCAAAATCATTTATATCAAGCCTCATCGCATAAATACATATAAGTATAAGTACAATCCAACTTTGTTCGGATTATACACATGTTTATGTTACACAAGTGTAGGCATTGTGAACTTATATTCAGTAAAAAGATTTTTTTATGTACTCATGGATAGGTCGCACTTTTTTAAAACCAAAAATGCCATCAAAATGAGTGATACATATAAGTATAATAATAAAAATAATAAATTTAAAAAAAAAAAAAAAAAAGAGAGAGAGAATGAAAATATCATTATTTTGTTTTATTTTATTAATTCTTGTTGTGTATTCAATTTTTTTTAAAACTCAAAATTTTTTAATACTCATTTTTTGATCTGTTAAAGCAATATGTGGGACTCTAACAGGCACTACCACTCAGGGTCACACTATCTTTTGTAACATCTTATTTGCTACATTTAGTGTAAAAGGGTTTTTATTATTTGGTAATCAAAAACTCAAATTCAAAAAGTGACAAAATAAAATTACGTAAAAAGATAACCGTTATTTTTTTTTTTAATAAATTCTTCCATTTTATTTTTCTATATCTAATCGCATTTCTATTCAGTAAGTCTGGTGGCATTTATGCTGCTTGGGGCACTTTTGAGGGAGGGGTTACAATTTGAGCTCCGAAACCATGTTTGAATGCATGGGTAATCGTCTGAAGATGATTTATTTTAAGACAATTTTGTGTGTATTTATTCTATGTTATGATGATTTTGGGTAATGTGACGTAAGCAGTGACATAGTTTTGGTTACAGCTGTCTGGATCAATCCAATTTTAAATAATTTTGATATTTTGGACTGTTGTCCTCATCTTTATTGTGTACAAACACAACGTTCAGGCCCCAGTAACCTCGGGCTCAGTACAAATGTTTTTTCTGATAAAACTGATTAGATAAGAGATAGTGTTTTTTTAGGGCATTTTCAAATTTCTGTTTTTTTAATAAATTCTTCCATTTCATTTTTCTATATCTAATTGCATTTCCATTCAATAAGTCTGGTGGCATTTAATGCTGCTTGGACCCCCCCCCCCTCTGAGTGAGTGGTAATGATTTCAGCTCTGAAACCACATTTGAATTCATGGGTAATTATCTGAAGATTACTTATTTTAAAATAATTTTTAAGAAACATCTGAACAGAGCCCGAGGTTACTGTGACGTGAATGTTGTGCTTATACACAATAAAGATGAGGACAACAGTCTGAAATATCAAAATTATTCATATCAAGCCTCATCGCATAAATACATATAAGTATAATCAAAAACTCAGATTTTAAAAGTGAGAAAATAAAATTAGGTAAAAGAGAACTTTTCTTTTTTTTTTTCTGAAGAGAGAGTTGGGCCTCACTAGCCAAAGGAATGGGCCACATATTCCCTCTTAGATGGCTTAACTCTGTCTCAAAACAAAAAAAATCTCTCTTGAGTTATGTGTATAAAATATATCTGTAAACGTTACAACTATCATTAGTCCAGGTTAAGAGGGCAGTAAGTGTAACCTGAAGTCAAACTGTTTTATACCTTATTTCATTCTCTTTAACATTCTGCTCTTTTTTAATACTATATTTGGTTATTTCCTATAACTCCAACATAAACAAAGGGAAACCACTCTTGACTGATAAATTGTTTATTTATTTATATATTGATCTACTAGGAAAAAAAGAAGACGGGGTTAGGGTTTAGGGTTAGTTTAATGGGAAAATCAATAAAATAATTTATCGGTCAAGAGTGGTTCCCCTTTGTTTATGTTGGAGTTATAGGAAATAACCCTATATTTTTCTTTGATGGTCTCAGGCATAAATCCGGTCAAATTTAGATATTTACTGTGTTTCTCACTTTTTTATTAGCAAATTAATTTAGATACTTTATCCACCCTACTGGAAAAATAATTTTTTGATTTTTGTAAAAAAATAAATAAATAATAATAATTTTTTTTCTTTTAGAAAAATTAAATTTAAAATAAAAATTAAATTAAAAAAAAATTGCACAGGTTTATATTTATTTATGAAAATTATTTTGAAATTTGAGTTTGTGTTTTGTAAAAATATATTGTATAAATTCAATTGAAAAAAACAAAAAATTGCCAGAGTTCTTATGGGGATGGGGGCATTGTAAAATCAAAAGAGACAGAGCGCATGGTATGAAAATTGTTTTAAAATTTGGATTTATGTTTTGTAAAAATTCAATTGAAATTTGTAGAAATTGAATAAAAAAATAAAAAATACAGGGGTATGTATAAAATATCTACATTAATTTGTTGATAAAAAGTGAGAAACATGACATGGAAAATATCTTAAGTTTAGCCGGATTTAGGCCTGACAAATCAAGGAAAAACATAGCGTAAATAAGGGCAGGAATCCAGGTCAACAAAATGTTATTAGACCCCTTTATTTTTCCAATGCAGGCATCATTGGGGAACGGGAAAGTTTTGCTAAATAGGCCAGGTTTTCCAATGATACCTGCATCAGAAAAATAAGATCTAAAAAAAAAGTTTGGCTTTGGGTTTCTCTTGTAACTAAAGTATCTGAGTCAATAGAGAAATAATTGGAAAAAAACACACTGAGTATTAAGGATAAGGAAAAGGGTTTAGTAAGCAAAGATACAAGGTGAACAGAATAATTAGCAATTGCTAGATTGAATTAACAAATCACATGAGATCTCGTTTCTCTCTTCTGAAGTTTCATCAGACATTATTTATAGGAAAAACAGATGATTCCATTCTCATTATTTAGGTACTATATCAGGGTTTCTCAAAGGTTTAATGAGATTTTTTGGAGGCCACAAGGCTAAATTTTAAAGGGCGGAAGGGATATTAAATTTAGGGCCCACAAAATATATATACTGAGTATTTTGTAATCAACTATTATTATTTAGAATAAAATATTAAATTTATTTAGTTTAAATTTTAATTAAATCTAAGCCATTTTGTTAACATAAATATTTATTATTTCTTTTAAAGTAGCCGTTTTTAGTTTTTAATTTCATAAAATTTAAAATTCCTAAGTTATTCTTTAAATCAGGATTTCACAACAGGGGCCATATGCCCCCTTGGGATCTATGAGATTGGGAGGGGGCACAAAGAATTTGCATTGGGTTGAAGGGGGCCAAAGGTAAAAACCAGTTTGAGAGACACTGTACTATTATAGTTACCCTTACCACACTTTTAACCTGGACAGAGAAGGGATTTTTTTAATACTGAAAAAGAAAGAAAGAAGAGAGAGAATGAAAGAGAATGAAAGAAAAAGAAAGAAAAAAGAGAATGAAAGAAAAAAAGAGAATGAAAGAAAATGAAAGAAAAAAGAAAGAAAAAGAAAGAAAAAAGAAAGAAAAAAGAGAATGAAAGAAATAGAAAGAAAATGAAAGAAAAAAAGAAAGAAAAAAGAGAATGAAAGAAAATGAAAGAAAGAAAATGAAAGAAAAAAGAAAGAAAAAAGAGAATGAAAGAAAGAAAAAGAAAGAAAAAAGAGAAAGAAAGAAAAAAGAGAAAGAAAGAAAAAGAAAGAAAAAAGAGAAAGAAAAAAAAGAAAGGAAAGAAAAGAAGATGAAAGGAAAGAAAAGAAGATGAAAGGAAAAATAACGAAAGAAAAAAGGAAAAAGGAAAACAAAAACAAAAAACAAAAAAAAACAAACAAACAATTTTATATAAAAAAATTTGCCGTTTTTATTTTGAAAAAAGTATAAAATAATCTATTTTACAATTTCATTTCTTATCAATTCTTTAATGACTATGAGTAGCGGAAATATCGGGGGTGAGGGTCGAGGGTGAACAGGGCTCTGATGTGGACTTCAGCAGGCGGTTGTCACCCATCTGGTGACGGGATTGATTCAGTAGAGCTGTCTTTAATCTTTGCTTGATGTCCTCTGTTGATGGTGATGGTTTAATGGTAAGACTATTAGAATGCATGAGGCTGCGGGGAATGGCTGCAAGTTTCACTGTGCAGGGTTTGATGAGTTTTCGTGGGTCGACAGGAGACATGTCCACATCTCCTTCCAGCCCGTCCATGCCCAACATGGAGTGATAAGCGTTGCTATGCGACATGGCTCCCAGCTCCGGGTTAAGTCCTCCTGTCAGATCTATTGGTTCCAATGAGGATATTTTAGCCTGTAGAAACAACGAGGAACCGCGTTAGGGACTGTTTGGTAGAAGGCGTTAAGAAAATTCGGCTACAACCTGAATTTTTTTTTTTTTTTTTTTCTAATGAAAATTTTTAAATAATATTTTTTTTAATTTTTTTTTTTTTTTAATTTTTAAATTATTGCACGTTCCTGCCTTTGTTGCAGTCTTTATTATTATAACTAGCAAAAAAGAAAACACCCTCCAGGCGTTGTAAAAATTAATTTTTGAAAGATATTGCCTGAGGGGTGGGAGTTAAAAATTCAATGTTAGAGAGTTTGTACCATAAGTAAATAAAATCAAATTTATTAAAAGCAGTAAAAAAAAGAAAACAATTTGAAATGGAAACTTAGTTCTGATAACTTTAAAGATATATTGAAATAAAACAAACTATATATAAATATATAATACAGGACATGTATTTATTAAAATTTGTTTTAAAAAACAATGAGGATGCTCTAATTTTGTGTGTATTTATTCTATGTTATGATGATTTTGGGTAATGTGACGTAAGCAGTGACATAGTTTTGGTTACAGCTGTCTGGATCAATCCAATTTTAAATAATTTTGATATTTTGGACTGTTGTCCTCATCTTTATTGTGTACAAACACAACGTTCAGGCCCCAGTAACCTCGGGCTCAGTACAAATGTTTTTCTGATAAAAGTGATTAGATAAGAGATAGTGTTTTTTTAGGGCATTTTCAAATTTCTGTTTTTTTAATAAATTCTTCCATTTCATTTTTCTATATCTAATTGCATTTCCATTCAATAAGTCTGGTGGCATTTAATGCTGCTTGGACCCCCCCCCCCTCTGAGTGAGTGGTAATGATTTCAGCTCTGAAACCACATTTGAATTCATGGGTAATTATCTGAAGATTACTTATTTTAAAATAATTTTTAAGAAACATCTGAACAGAGCCCGAGGTTATTGCGGCCTGAACGTTGTGTTTATACACAATAAAGATGAGGACAACAGTCCAAATATCAAAATTATTTATATCAAGCCTCATCTCATGAATAAATACAAGTATAAGTATAAGTACAGAGCCTGAGGTTACTGCGGCCTGAATGTTGTGTAATGGCAGGGCCGGTTGAAAAACTCTGGTCTAGATAATCTGAAACAACTATGGCAATAGGGTGACAAATGTTTTACTATTGCATAGTGTTGTTTAATTGTAGATGCACACATTGAGCATTGTCGGGGCGGCCTAATGTCGGTATCAGCCAGACAGCGAGGGAGTCTATCCCCTTTTCACTAGAGGTGGAGCGCCACACCTACCACAGATCCCATGGCTACTCATATGCCGAGTTGGCGAAGGCTGGTATCAAACCAGGAACCTTGTGATTCCTAGCGAACGCTCTACCGACTGAGCTAAACCGACCCTTCAAAGCATTCTTGAGCATCTGTAAAGTCCAGACCCCCATTCCTATAAGGATATATCAATAAATGGCTAAAATGGCCTTTTCATTTAAAGTTACCTGTTTTTTCCCGTAAATCAAAGACTGCTAAATATGTTTAATATTACATTTAAACAAAGGCTATCGTTTGGGGTAGATTAGGAAAACAAATGTGACTTATGGCCGGGTGGAATGAGGCGGTATAAGACGTTAAGAGTTAATAAACCCCAAGAGTTTCTTTACAACACTCTATACATCAAGAGTTGCTAAGTCTTAAATAGTTTGGGTTTAAATATTTTTTAAAACTATTTTTTGGGGGTAATACTCATACAGAGCAAAATGCCATATATATATATATATATATATATATATATATATATATATATATATATATATATATATAAACACAAATTGTTTTTCTCATCTTATTTCTATTATATAAAAGTCATCAGGGTGGCCTAAAGTTGGTATCAGCCATACAGTGAGGGAGTCTATCCCTTTTTCACTAGCGCTAGACCAAGGACATTGTTTTTAAGTGCCTGAGGCAGAGCGCCACACCTATCATCAGCCCCTCACTTTACTGCACAGATCCTGTGCAACTCATACGCTGAGTTGGCAAGGGCCGGTATCGAACCAGGAACCTTGATGTTCCAATCCAAACGAGGGAGGGAGACATTTCTATCATATATATATATATATATATATATATATACACACACACACACACACACGTGTGTGTGTGTGAAAGGCATAAGGTGAGTCCTATGTATGTGGATATTAAAATCTTTTAACATTATTTTTGCAAGAAATGGGGAAATTTAAAAAAAGCCAGTCTTTGCTTAAACATTGTTCGAAATTGAGATGACACTGGCTTCAATAATTTTGCATCTTTTTCTACTGTGTGTATATATATATATATATATATATATATATATATATATATATATTCATATATGTTGATTAGCATTTGCTTAATGATTCATTACTTTCTTCTATTATAAATTTTTACAGATATATTTCAAATCATCATGGCTTTAGAGATTGGCAAATGGGGCAGCTGACCAGAGACCAGTATTTAAATTATCTACCATATTTCAATAAAGTATTTTTTTTTTTATTATTATTCTTTTAATTCTTTTATTTTGAAATTAAGTAGCAGAGTGGAACTCAAATTTTGAAAAATTAATTTTTTGAAAATTTGGTGGAACAGATCCAATAATAAAATTTTGTTGAAATTCAAAATGGTGGAAGGAACTCTTCAAAAAAGAAAGATATAAATTAATGATTTTTATAACAATAAATCAAGGATTAATATATGCTCATGATTGGTTTATATACAGTAATACCTCACCTCATGTCATTAATTGGTTCCAGAGAAATAGCCATTATTTAGATGCAATTATCTGACCTAGGCCTAGCCTAGTTTTTTTTATGTTAGCCTACATAATCATATGTTCCCCTATGTCGTTAATTGGTTCTAGTGGGCAAGATTTAAGTCGAAAAACAACTTAGGTCAAAATAGCCATTATTTAGATGCAATTATCCGACCTAGACCAAGCCTAGTTTTTTTTTTTTCATGTTAGCCTACGTAATCGGTATCTTTTTGTAAATTATGAAGCTTAGTCTAGTTTCTTTTTTGTGTTAGCCTACTGAATCTGTGAATTATTCTCTAAACATTATATGTATCTATCTCTTTTTTCATTTACTTATAGGGTACAAAAATAAGTATAAAGAATTGATACAACCTGGAATTAACGGTACCATATGGTATGAATGATACACCTTTTTTTTTTTTACAGACGATCTAAATATTATAATATTCTATATAGCTTTTAAGATTTTAATATTTCAATATTTCTGAAAAGAGATGTATCTTTGAAAACGATGTAAATAGAGGTATGACTGTATATATATGAGGAGTAGAAGATTGAATAAATCCGACACAATGCAGTAGAAAATAGAGGAAAAAGTGGATATAACAACACAACTAAATTTAAATGATATTTCACCTCGGTACTATGCGAAGCTTTGTCAAATTTATTCTAATAAATTTGACAAAGTTTCACATAGTACCGAGGTGAAATATCATTTAAATTTAGTTGTTGTGTCGTTACATCCGCTTTTTCCTCTATTTTCAACCACTTATACACACATATATATATATATATATCTTTTAATTTGGTAAAAACCAAAACCAAAAAATAAATAAATTGGTATGAATGATACAGCTGTTTTTACAGAAAACATAAATATAATATTCTATATAGCTTTTAAGATTTTAATATTTCAGTATTTTTTAAAAGCGATATTTTGTCAAAACAATGTAAATAGAAGTATGACTGTATATATATATATATATATATATATATATTTTTTTTTCTTGTTTGATTTATTAAAAAACAAAACAAAAAATAAATAAATTTGGTTTTGATCTTGTTGAATGATTTTTACATCCAAAAAAGCCTAAGAAAAGTTTGTCAATAAATCTTCACTGAAGTTTGTATATTTTTTCATCTTTGTTTTCTGTTTTTTTTTTGTTTTTTTTTTTGTACTTTTTTTTCTGAATTGTTTCGTGGAAAGTTAAAATTTGATTTTGTAAGGAGTTGATTCTGGGCTTGCTGTCTCTCTTTTTTTTGTTTCTTTCTTTCTTTCTTTTACAGAAATATAATTGATAAAACAAATTAAATGATTTCTTGTCCAGAACACTCAAGATTTTCACTTGGTTGTCGAATCTGGAGGGGAGTGAGAGAGAGAGAGAAGAAAAACTGTTCTCGGAAAGATAACTCAATAAGAAACCCAGAAAGAACTTAAAGAAGCAGTTGCGAAAATAACGGAGAAGTTCACTGGAAGAATTTTAAAGTTTGGTGCGGCTGCCCAGAGATGATTATTCAAAAATCGAATACGGCCTACAATCAATTGGATAACAGACGATATTAGCCACGCCCCTGCATAAAAAAATGTCACCACGTTAAGGAAGAGATATTCATTTAATTCAATATACATTGCTGTGTTTAGTAAAATTATTATTATTAATTTTTTTGGTGCATATCACATAAATGTGTCCTGGCCTCCTGCCCTAAAAAAACAGTCCACACTAAAATCTAACTCCCTAGCTGTTTGAAGGCGTTTTTTCCTGAAAAGTTAATGTGATATGAAAGCAATATTTTACCCCCCACCCCAGTCTTTTCGCGACAAGTAAATGTAAATATTTTACCCCTTCTCTTTAAAATGTTTTTCTTTAGTGGTTTAAAGGCGTTAAAGTAGTTTTTTTATCAACAAGTAAATGTAAATATTAGGGGGTTAAAATATTTACATTTACTTGCTAAGAAAAGACTGGAGGGGGGGTTAAAATATTGCTTTTATATCGCATTAACTTTTTGGAAAAACACCTTCAAACAGCTAGGGAGTTAAATAGTAGTGCGGGTTATTTTTTCAGCAGTTACCGCTTAACGTTTTTTTTAGGCCAGGACGCATTTATGCGATAATACCCTTTTTATAAATTTTAAATTCATTCTTAAAAATATTTGTTAAATTTAGAAAGCATTAAAATTTTTTGATAGAAAATATGAAACGAATGAAAATAATTAGTATTATTTGGATTATTCGGACTATTGTCCTCATCTTTATTGTTAATTGTACAACGTTTTGGCTGATGTGCCCTCCGGCCTTCTTCAGGTATTTCTTGTCAAACTTGGAAACCTTCAGTTCCGTGATGGCTCCTGATTATGACAAGAGGGTTCAAGTGTTAAGCTATGTTAAGTAATTTATGTTATTATCACCCTTGCCCAGGATTGAACTTGCAACCTACAGATGATTGTCACTTAGAACTGTATTAACTCAATCCCTATATCCGTTGCATCATGTATCAACAAGAAGAAGTTCAATGAGAAGGTTCACTGAGTCCGACAAGAAATATCTGAAGAAGGCCGGAGGGCACACTGACCAAAACATTGTACAGTTAACAATAAAGATGAGGACAATAGTCCAAATAATACTAATTATCAAGCCTCATCTCAAAAATTCAGAAAAATAGAATGAAAATAATAATAATAATAATGATGATTAAAAAAAAAATTTTTTTTTTACCTGAAACTGTAACAAAGGCAGTTGTGAGATTAATTTTTTTATTTTTTTTTTTAAAGGAAACGGGGGAATAATAACAATCATTGGTAATTTTGATCTTTTGTCGTCCTGGTCTCCTGCCATAATTTACGCTATGTTTTAGTGAGCCGGCATCAGGCGAATTTACAGCCAAACTTAGATATTTTCTGAGTTGTGTTTTTGTTGTTTTTGTGTCATTAATTTAATGTAGATTTTTTACACGCCTCCCCTCATTTTTATAGGCAAATCAATGTATCTCTAGGGGCTGTAACATATATACCTATATATGTATTTATCAGTTAAATTTTACCCCTTGCCTGCAGGTGGCTGATAGCCCAGTCAATAGAAACCCAGATGAAAAATCATCTGGGTTTCTATCCTAGACGGAGGTAGCCTGCCAAGTCTAGCCACACGGAGGAGATGTGATATGTTGAAACCCTGTGTCTGTGGCTCCTGACTAGAAGTAATTGCTGGGTCTAGCCACACTGAAGAGACATGAAATGTCGAAACATGTCTGTGGATAACTATTATATGCCCAAAACCTGATGGAGCTCTCTAGGAGAGACTTTAATTGACTTTCACCGCTAAGCGTAATAAAGCAAGGATAGTCTGTTGTTTACATATTTGAACTCTCCGGTAAAAAATATATACACAGATGTATGTATCTATCAGTCAAAAACACCACTCCTTACAGGCAGCTACTGACGGCCAAGACGTTAAGGAACCGGACGGATGAAAATTCAATCAGGTTCACCCTCCAACTAGAAGTAGTTGCTGGGTCTAGCCATAATGAAGAGATGAGAAATGTCGAAAAACAAGGTGTCTTTGGATGACTATATCTATATAATACTTTTTAATACATTCGACTTATTCAACTGTTTTGTCTTTTGTAAAAATCTTGTTTCTTGTTTTGGTTTTGGAAAATAAGTTTAAATTGTATTAAAAAGGTGATATTTGAGTTCTTATTTGTATTTTATAGGGGAGGGAGGTATTGTAAAATACAAACAGACAGATTGTACAGTATTAAAATAGTTTTGAAATTGGAGTTTGAGTTTTGTAAAAATTCAATTGAAATTTGTACAAATTCAATAAAAAAAAAATTTTTTTAAATAAAAAATTTTTTTACGTGGGGGTGATTGTAAAATATCCATGTTGATTTGCCGATAAAAATCTGGGTCTGTGTGTAAAATATCTACATTAATTTGGCAACAAAAAAACGACAAAATCACGACTCTGAAAATATCTAAGCTTAGCTGTAAGTTCGCTTGATGCTGACTCACTGAAACACAGCGTCAATTAGAGCAGGAAGCTAGGGCGACATAAGATCAAAATACCCCAATTATTTTATAAAGAGGAAAATTTTCAGATTCAAACATTGACTACAATCATTGAATCACAGCACAGACTTGCATACAAACATAAATATATATCAAAAGTAAAACATAGGCATTTATATGCATGCATTATATAGAAACAATGACATAGCTGGGCTTTGATACTTGAAGCAGATAATTTTAAACTGTTAGGGTTGAAATATTTGCAACATTTGCATGCCATATTTTTTTTAACCCTCTGATCAACAAGAACATGCCCACTCGGATATGAGAAACCAAATTTTTGAAATTAAGAAAAAAAAAAAAGAGAGAGAAAGAAAAAAAAAAAAAAAAGAAAAAAAAATATATATATATATTATTACATCTATTTTGATCAACTTACCAAAATTAATATAGGAACTTATAATGATCTAGAACAGTTTTTATATTTATCTAAGTCAGAGGTCACCAAACTACGGCCTGTGGACCAGATCCAGCTTGCAAAGGCATTTTATCAGGCCCACGGATGGTACTAGAATTTAAATTGTTTAAAATCTTTTTTTTAAAAATGTATTGAATTTAATTTTTTTTTTTTTGTGCATCTTATGCCACTCATCCATAAATATAACATGGAAAGATAAATTTTGTGTTACATCTTTTTCTCAGAGCTTTCGTTCTGGCTAGCAAGTATTGAACATAATAATAATGTGGCCCACGCTCGTTATTTTTTCAATTATCCGGCCCACCGTGAAAAAAGTTTGATGATCCCTGATCTAAGTAAACAGGAGATAACTGAATTTATTCTTTGAAGTAATTGTATTGTTATCACAATATTTCAGCCATTCTATTCTACAGCCTTCTTTAGGCATATTATCCACATGAAAAGAAATGTAGTCTTATTATCGGGTAGACAAAGTAAAAAAAAAAAAAAAAAAAAAACAAAGGGAGCAAATAAAGAATTAGCTCAGTTGGTAGAGCATCAGCCATGGAACCACGAGGTTTTCGGTTCAATACTGGTCACCACCAACTCAGCGTATTAGTAGCACAGTTTGGGTAATCTGAAATGTGAGGCAAAGTCTGCAGCTGACGGTAGGAGTGGCACTCTACTCAAACAAAAAAACATTTCCCTGATCTAGCGCTAGCACAGATTGGGTAATCTGATCTGTGTGGTAAAGTGGGGAGCTGACTGTAGGCATAACACTCCACCTCAGTAAAAAAAAATCTAGCACTAGCAAAAAGGGGATAGACTTCCTCACTGTCCGGTTGGTACCGACAGTAGGCCACTCTGCCAACTTTACTTACTTACCATAATGCTAGCCAGAACAAAGATTGTTCCATAATTGTAGTACCATGAACTTAGTAAAATCTGTGGCAATGTTACATAGAGAGGAAATGGGCGCCAACAAGTAATCCTCATTGCTACAAAGAGAAGTTACAATACATGGCACCCCAACAATCTAATGGGTTTCTATGAATTTTTTATTTGCCACTTTTTTTTAATGAGGCTTGCCATCATAGTGTAATGTTCAACAAGCTAGTCTCACAGATCCATTACTACTGAATAGCGATTTGATTCTTGCTGGATTACCCATATTTACAACCTTATGTCACATCTTACCTGTGGTGACATGTTGGTTAAAAGGGCTTTTTTTATTTGCCACTTTTTTATGAGGTTTTCCATCATAGTACAATGGTTAGCAAGCTAGTCTCGTAGATCCATTACTACTGAATAGCGAATTTGATTCTCGCTGGATACCCATACTTATGTCATATCCTACCTGTGGCAAACAGGTTGGGTAAATACCTACTAATATATGGATAAGGCGTCCCATCGTGGTGTAATGGTTAGCAAGCTAGTCCTACAGATCCATTTCTACTGAAGAGCAAGTTCGAAACTTGGTGGATACCTTATACTTACAACCTTATGTCACATCTTACCTGTAGTGAACAGGTTGGGTAAAAGGGCTTCCTATCAGGGTGTAATGGTTAGCAAACTAGTCTCACAGATCTATTACTACTGAACAGCAAGTTTGATCATTGCTGGATGCCCCATACTTACAACCTTGTGTCACATCTTACCTGTAGTGAACAGGTTGGGTAAAAGGGCTTCCTATCAGGGTGTAATGGTTAGCAAACTAGTCTCACAGATCTATTACTACTGAACAGCAAGTTTGATCATTGCTGGATGCCCCATACTTACACCTTGTGTCACATCTTACCTGTAGTGAACAGGTTGGGTAAAAGGGCTTCCTATCAGGGTGTAATGGTTAGCAAACTAGTCTCACAGATCTATTACTACTGAACAGCAAGTTTGATCATTGCTGGATGCCCCATACTTACAGCCTTGTGTCACATCTTACCCTTGGTGGACAGGTTGGGTAAATACATACTTTTTTTTTATTTTGATTACTAGAAAATGAGACTACACTCTATTTCTGTATAGATAGTATGCCCGAAGAAGGCCGCAGAAATTGATCAAACAAAATATTGTGGGAATAATGTAAATAAAAAAAATTAATTAAAAAAGAGAGAGAATGAAAATAACATTATTATCAAATATTAAGAAAGAAAAAAAATTATTATTTAAAAAAAAAAAAAAAATGAAAATATTATTATTAAATATCAAGAAAAAAAAATATTATTGTTAAAATTAAAAAAAAAAATTAAAATAGCATTATTAACTTACATGTAAACTAAATTAATATGTTTCTTTAGATAGAGGAATTATATATTAAATTAAATTACCATGACCAGAAAATTCGTCAAACACTGAGTATGACATGCAGAACACTGTACAGCTGTTTTGATCTTATTAGGTATATACTGTTGAGGAGACCTAATAAGGTCGAAATAGCTGTCCAGTATTCCACATGTTGCACATGGTGTTTGCTGAATTTTCTGGTCGTGATAATTTAATTTAATTAATATGTTTCTGTAAATGCTTTTAAAGTTGGTTTGTCTAATACTTTTTTATTTCTTTTTCTCATTTTGACAACCAGGAAATGAGACCACCCCCTCTTTCCATATGGATAGTATGCCTGAAAAAGGCTGTAGAAATTGACCTACCATTGTGGAAACAACATAAATAAATAAAAAAAATCTTGGAAGGATGATAACACTTCTCAAAATGATAGACCCATTATACCTGGTTCATATAAGTTGAATGTGATCATCTAAATCCTTATTTACAAAAAAAAAAAAAAGGGGGGTAACTATTATTGCTTTATTTTATTTATTTATTCTTTTTTATTTGTTGGGCCATTAGCATTTTTTTTTCTTCCTAAATTTGTTTATCAAATAAGGATCTATAATGATGGAGTTTTCTAAAAAGTTAGACAATCCCCAAAATTTGAGCTTCCAATTCCAAAAATTGTTGGAGTTATTTGGTGGGGTTTGCGAAAAATGGCGACAAAAATAGATTACTAAATCTATTTTTGTCTGTAAAATGAGTTCTAGAGCTCTCCTACTCCTAAAAAATTGGTTTATAAAAGCATCTTTGCCCCCAGGAATCAAAAAAAAAAAATAGGGAAGCTCTAGAACTCATTTTACAGACAAAAATAGGTTACAAAAAGTTACCATTTTTTCGCGACACTCATCAAATCAACATAACTGCCAATTTTTGGAATTGGAAGCTCAAATTTTGGGGATTGTCTAACTTTAACATAATCCACACCTGGAAAAAATTTCAGAAAAATTGAAGGGGTGGGTAACATGGGCTGGATGATTTGACATAGAACTACCCTAATAGTAATATATTTTTGGAACAAATTGCCTAATCAGATTATAAACAACAATAACGTAAAGAATGATGGAGACCAATCTTTCACCTAAAAAACAAGAAAATTGTTCATTACACACAATATATTATTTATTAACCAAATTAAATAAGTAGTATCAAATATAAATTATAAAACCTCATATAGAATATTGTACTCAGATCAGAGCTCAGTGTTTAGACATGGAAATTAGAGTCTAATATAGAGATTAGAGGGCATACAAAGAAGAGTGACAAAACTAATAAAAAGAGTAAAAGATTACAGTTACAGAGAGAAGATTAGAGAAATTAGGATTAACTACTTTACTAATGGGCCAGTTCAGTTCAGTTGGTAGAGCATTTGCCTTGGAATCACAAAGTTCCAGGTTCAATACCGGCCCTAACCAACTCAGTGCATGAACAGCACAGCTTCTGTGTTTTAAAGTAGGGAGCTGATGGTAAGTATGGTGCAACACCTCAGACACTAAAAACATTTATTGGAAATTCTAATTTTGGTAGACATCATTTTTAATATTCTCTTTGAATTGGAGATTAGAGGGCATACAAAGAAGAGTGACAAAACTAATAAAAAGAGTAAAAGATTACAGTTACAGGGAGAAGATTAGAGAAATTAGGATTAACTACTTTACTAGAATGAAGAATGAGAGATGATCTAATTGAAACTTTCAAAATAATAAATGAAATTTCTAATTTTGGTAGACATCTTTTTTAATATTCTCCTCAAACTGGAAACTTAATGTCAAGGCAGATTTAAAAAAAACTAAGTCTATTAACCAATTAGATTTTTCTGCTAATAGAGTAAATTATATTTTTGGAACAAATTACTTAATCAGATCAAAAACAGCAATAGAGTAAAAAGAATTAAAGAGTGAATTGGAAGAAAAAGAATTTAAAAGGGAATTTTTTGGGAACTATTTGATTATTTGGTTTCTTTGTTTAACTCTTAACATCCCGTTGAAAATTTTCTAAGTCCAGAGTCCAATTCCCATAACCATTTATTAAAAATGGGTAAAAATTGCTGTTTCATTAAAAGTTACCTGCTATTTCCCTTGAATTAAAGACTTCTAAATATATTCAATATTATATTTAAACAAAGGCTATAATATCAGGTAGATTAGGAAAATGAATGTGACTTCCAGTTGGGTGGAATGAGGCGGTACAGGACTTTAAGAGTTAATGGCATATCAACCATGGGATATTTAATGCCAAAGCCATCCTTGTAGAAGAAGAGTAATGGAACTATAACCCAGTGGATCTCAGCATTTTTTTTTTTTTTTTACTTATTGGACCCCTTTGATTCCTATTTTATTCTGATGGAACCCCCAATAGATATTTGATGTTTAACATTCTTATTGTATTTTTATAATTAAATATTTTTTTCATTTCCTGGATCCCCCAAAATATTATATGGACCCCAGTTGAGGATCATTGATTTAATCCATAGCTTGGAGGGGAAATAAGGGGACGGTTCATACCTTTCCCAAGGGTATTAGTCTGAAAGTGAACATAATAGAGAGTTTTTTTACTCATCCAAAAACAATAAAAGCCAAACAACTGTTTGCGTCTTAAAAGTCAGTAGGTGGATCAGAATTTGATCATCTCTGATAGGTTCAGCCTGGCGAGGGGAGTATGATGGTGAAAGACCCGAAACTTCCCAGGGACCCATGCATACTACATCACTGACAACACCTACTAGCGCCCCAAATGTAGGAGCATATATCTAAAATAATAGTGCGACTGGAGTTCAAACTCGTTTACACTTAGGTTATTTTAAGGTCTATATATAATCACAACGAAGTTGATTTGCCATTAAACAAAGAAACCAGACTTATGTATAAAAAACTAAGTAAAGTTGGAAGAGTGGCTTATTGTCAGCATCAGACAGCAAAGGAGTCTATCCCATTTTCGCTAGCGCTAGACCAGGGAGATTGTTTTACTGAGGTGGAATGCCATGCCTACAGTCAGCTTCCCACTTGACCACACAAATCAGATTACCCAATCTGAGCTACTCATGCACTGAGTTGGCGGGGATTGGTATTGAACCCAGAACCTTGCGATCCCTAGGCGGGTGCTCTACCGACTAAGCTAAACCGTAATTGGAATTTGCATTACAATCTTTGAGAAATTCAGATAACTTGAGATTTTGCACTGTTGTTAGGGTATATAACTGACTACATAGGTATAAAATCCTCCACCCTCACAAAGGCATGTCTTAGGGGGTGAAGCTTGAGCTGTGAAGCAAGTGAAGTTCACTCTGACTCAGACTGGTAGTACCTGTTAGAGTCCCACCTATGGCTTAAACAGATCTATTTGAAAACCATTAGAATAAGATAGGAATACTTGAAACCATATAACTGTGTACAAATTCATAGTATTAAGAATAGTTACTAGAAGCTATAATTGGATATAACAAAAAATTAAAAATCTAAAATTAAGTTTAAAATAACAGAAATAAGGATCTCTTATATAGTACCTAAATAAAGAAAAGGGAATTATTTGTTTTTCGTATGAATAATATCTGATGAAAACCTTGAAATAGAGAAACGAAATCTCACGGGGCTTATTAATTAAACCTAGCAATTGCTAAATAGTCTGTTCACCTTGTAACTTTGGTTAGTAAACCTTTTTTCCCTATCCTTAATACTCATTGTGTTTCTTCCTGTTATTTTTTATAATTGTTTACAAATGATTATTATCCTTAGTTACCTGTAATCATAAAATAGCTTGCAGCTATCCGACTACTGTGATCCTACCATAAACCGCTGGCAGCAGCTCTTGCATATGTCACTTGTTACACTGAAAAAACACTACATGCACTGAGTTGGCAAGGGCCGGTATCAAATCCAGAACCTTGTGGTTCTGGGGCAGATGGGTCTACCAACTTGTTGCATAATTATATGGGTGGCGTGGGGCTTTTGACAAGCCTTGTAGTGAGAGCTCTGAGGGAATGGAAATATACCAGTGACGGTTACTGACCCCAGCTGACTCCAGAGGCGAGCATATATCGCTAGTCAAGTGAGATCTAGTTAGGTCTCAGTTGACTGCCAGACTTGGGGTGAGACAGACGTGTCTCACCTTTGCTGTTGCTCCGCGCGTTGAGTTAGTTAGAAAAGGCAAATAAAAGCTTTGAAGAGCAACAGGCGTTGTTGATTAATTAAGCATGCCTTAGTAGAAAATGAACCAACAAGAAATAGAAAGAAGCAACAAGTAAAGAACTTAGACGATCACATCAATGGCCAAAGTAGAAAGAAGAAGTAGAATCCAACATGGCGAGAAAGAATAGAAAGAAGACTAGAGATCACAAATGGCCGAAGAAAGAAAGTAACAGCAAGTTAGTCTATATATCTTTCTGATACTCTCTCTCCTCTCTCTATCACATAAGAACTCTGGTTGTGTACCCGACGAGAAAGGGTTACATAACAAACTGAGCTAAACTGGCCCTAAATATCAAGAAAAATAATCACTTCCTATGTGTGTCTAAGACATTGTTTTTTTTGTTCAATATTGTATATAAAATGAATACTTGAGTGCAATATATTTCCTTCTTTTTGGACAATAAGGAAGTCCAGCATGCTATACAAAATATTAAACAAAAAAATTAAAAATCTAAAATTAAGTTTAAAATAATCAAAATAGGGATCTGTCATATAGTACCTGAATAATGAGTAGGGAATTGTCAGTTTTTCCTATGAATAATGTCTGACAAAATCTCAGAGGGAAACAACAAGATCTCATGGGACTTGTTAATTTAACCTAGTAATTGCTAATTACTCTGTTCACCGTGTATCCTTGGTTAGTAAACTTTTTTTCCCTATCCTTAATACAGATGGATCACCAAATCCCAGCCAGGAGACCAGACCTAGTGTTAATTAACAAGAAGAAGACTTGCCATCTCATGGATTTTGCCATCCTGGCAGATCTTCAAGTGAAAGTGAAAGAAAGCGAAAAGATAGAGAAATACACGGACCTTGCTAGAGAACTGGAAAAAAAAAATTGTGGAACATTCATTCTTAATGGGTACTCAATCGTTTTTTAAACTCAATTTTTAAACACTATTTTCAAACTCATTTTGTTCTATTTAACCCATAGATAGGACCCTAATAGGTACTACCACTCCAGGTCAAAGTGGACCTGGGAGTAATGGTGATGAAGAGGTAATCCACATTCCCCAGAGCTCCAGAACTGGAACCTCACCATCAGATAGAGTCTGTCATATCCAGGTCCTCAAGTACCTCAGCCACCACCTTCTAGCTCATACATGATAAAAAGGGTTGGAGCTTGTCATAAGGGCAATAGGGTTGAGATAATCATATAGGAGCTAGGGCTTAATTGAATGGAGGGGGTCTCTCCGACCACCCGTCTAGCCTAAATAAGGATGAAAGTGGAGTGTTGCATGTCATGGACTGCCTAGCCACTTGGATTCAATCCTTAAACATCACAGCGACCAACCTGTACTGTTTGAGTTGGCGTCTCAGGTATAAGTTATTTCTCTTTAAATCTGACCCCCTTTAGAACGGTAAACCCTACACACCTACAACTCCAGCTTGGGATCTTAGGTGAAAAAGAGTTAAAAATGTAAAAAAAAAAAATTTTTTAATTTTTAAAAAGAGAAAAGTCAATATCTTATTAACTGCCTAAAGTTAATTATGGGGGAGTGGTTGTGCCTAAGTGTTTACTTAGCCACTCTCTTCTCTATCAACCATCATGACATGCTGGCATACAGAAATGTTTGCAGATATCAGGCAATGGGACAGAGCACAGGGAGAAGTGGTTTCATGCTTTTTTCGCAAGAGCATTAGTAAGAAGAAAACAAGCAGTTTGAGCCAAAAATGTCCAACTCAGTGCATCAATTCCATGGTGATGATTGTTATGCCACCCCCCCACCACACCTCTCCACATACTGGGTGTGTGGATGGAGGTACATCAATAATTTCATAGCCTAATAATGGAGAAAAAAAAATGTATCTATTTTTCACAACAAATATTCGATTTTTCAATATTCTCTTTGAAACACATTAAAGATTATACAGTGAAACTTTCACTGTATAATAACAATATGTCAGACTGCTAAATTATTGATGTACTTATATATATATATATATATATATATATATAAGAATAGATTGTGGTATGAGCAAAATTTGAAAATGGTTTTAAAAAGCGTGTGCATTGTGAGATGTTATAATAAATACAATTTCACAAATTTTTTCTTTCCTTCTGAAAAGGATATCTTTTTTTCGGTCACGTCTCATCAGAGAAGCATACCGTGACACTAATGTTTGTACGAGGAATAATGTGTAAAATCCGCAGATGTGGAAGTAAAATGCTTCTCTGATGAGACGTGACCGAAAAAAAAGATATCTTTTTCAGAAGGAAAAAAAAAATTGTGAAATTGTATTTATTATAACATCTCACAATGCACACGCTTTTTAAAACCATTTTCAAATTTTGCTTGTACCACAATCTATTCTTATATATATATATATACAGTAATGCTGATAGCTTTTTGATTTAGTGCGTCCTGGGACGCACATATTTGGATTGAAGGAGTCCCCGGGAAACTTGATGGGTTCCAACTAAAGTTTCTTAATAAATTGTAGTGTTTTTATTTATGATCTGGGGAAACAACTAAAGCCGTCTAACTCCTACCTTGTAACCTATCCTGTGTAATTCATTTCTAAGAAACTATTGAAATGTATTTACAGATAGCTTGAAATGGCGAGGAAAGAAAAAAGAAAAAACATTGGGAAGCATGGATAGGATTTTACAGCATCTTTTTAGATTTTTGTGCACCAGGGACGCAGGACACGTATCTATCAGCATCTCTGTATGTATGTATATAAGTTAAAGTAGCATGGACATGGAGTCAACAGCACCTTGTTTCTGACAGTTTCTTGCCTATGCGATCTACAGACAAATTCTTGGTCTCAAGATCACATAGGTGAGAAACTGTCAGTAACCAGGCTCAGTTGACCCATGTCCATACTACTTTAACTCAAATATAAATGCTCTATCAATGATATTGAGCACTGTCTATTTACTAATATAGCACCCATATTATCTACATTAAGTTGAAATATATGGATATATATTGTAGACTCTACAATATATATACATATATTTCAACTTAACTCAATTAATAAATTGGTTATAAATAGTTACAATATTCCTTATTTTAGTTTAAATTAATTCTTAATAGATTATACTTATATTCATTTACAAATTGAACTGGGAATTGCTTTATTCTGTAAATAAGAACATTTTAAATGCATTGCTCTAATAAAATCCCAACTAAGATATGCTGTTTTTGCTGGGTTAGGGTTATATATCATCAGGTGAGTACAGATTCCTGTGATTCTCACTCGCCAACCATCCCTGTCGGTCACTGCTCCTGGTAGGTCCTCTGTGCAGCATCCAGAATCCGCACAGAGCTGATTAATGTAGGTTTTTGCAGGTCTACCAACACAGCTCTTAAGTTATTTATCACTTAATATCTCCCTCAAGTCAAACAACAGCAATAATAATGATAATAACTTAATGGAATCTTCTGAAACCCCTATTTAGGTTGCAATTTGGACTCAACTTTAATCAGATTTTCATATTTCAACCCTTTTCCAAAATTATTATCATAACGCATCACCACTTTCTTATTTTTTACTCTATACAAGGTATGTCAGAAAAGTTTCAAGTTGATAGCATTCTTCGATGTGAGGGGCATCGTCCATTGCGAGTTCTTGCCACAGGGACAGATGATCAACCAACATGTCTACAAAGAGATACTGTAGCATTTGCTTCATTCAGTGTGCGAGAAGAGGCGAGAGATGTGGCAAGACAACTCATGGGTGCTTCACCATGACAACGCACCTGCCTACACTGCCCTGAGTATCCGAGAGTTCCTGGCCCAGAAGAACATCACTGTGCTGGAGCAACCTCCCTACTTGCCTGACTTGGCTCCATGTGATTTTTTTTCCCTCTTCCCCAAGCTCAATGGGATTATCAAGGGAACCTGTTTTGAGGATGTGCACAACATTAAAAAGACTGTGACGACAGAGCTACGGAGAATCCTGGAAGAATCCTTCCAGGAGTGTATGCCACCATGGCAGAGAAGGATGGGAAAGTGCATTATAATCCAGGGGTTTGGTTTGGTTTGTTTTATGGCATATCAACCTCAGTAGGTCATTTAATGCTGGCAAAGTTTTGAAATAAATTCATTCTTAATGGATACTCAATTTTTATAAACTCATGTTTTTCTATTTAACCCATAGATGGGACCCTGACAGGTACTACCACTCTGGGTCAGAGTGGACCAGGGAGCAATGGTGATGAAGGGGTGCTCCACATTCCCCAAATCTCTAAAACTGGAACCTCACCATCAGATAGAGTTTAACGCCATTCCCATGACATGAAGACCCTCAGTCACCGCATTCTAGCACCCATATGATAAAAAGGGGTGGGGCTTGCCATACTCCAGGGAGATTACTTTGAAGGGGATAACTTGTAGTTTGGATTTGAAATAATTTTTTTGTGTTACCAGTCCCGGAACTTTTCTGATATACCTCGTATTCTAGCTAATACCATATGGAAGTAGGCTTAATCTTTCAATTGTTAAGTTAAATCAATATATTGGGAATAAACTTTGAGAATTTTTCAAAAATCATTAATGGAAAAAGTTAATAACCTTTCAAAAGCCTAGTTAAAGATGGTAATTAATAGTAAAATTGATATAAGGTAATGTTATCTAACAGTATAAAATTAAGTTAAGATTACGAGGAACAAGTATAGACTATAAATTATGAATCATTCTAAATTCCATGTTGGTGATTGAAAAGTAACTCCCATTTTTAAACTATTTATTAATTTTGTTGTCAATACTTGGGAGAATATTGAAGACTTGATTTTTATACAAAATGGAGCCCCACTACATTTTGCTATAATTGTTCGTGAATAGCTGAATCACCAATTTCCTGGGAGATGGATGGGTAGATGTGGTCTGAATGAGTAGCCGGCCAGAAGCCCTGATTTAACACCCTGCAACTTTTTTCTTTGGGTTTGGTTGAAGGAGCAATTCTACTCTACAAAACCAACATCTTTGAAAGAACTTGAAAGACGAATACAAGAATTTATTTCTGCCATTCTACAAGAGTTCTTGGGAAGATCAGTTGATGCGATTCCCAAGCAGCCTTTTAAGGCTGGAGGTGAATGCTGGTGCATTTTAAATAAAATTACGTGTGTTCTTCTTGTATTCATGTTTTGTAAAAAGAATGATTTAGAAATGAATTATAAGATTTTTAAAATAGGGAGTTACTTTACAATCACCCTATATATATGTTTTCCACAATAAAAGCTTGTGGTTACAGCACACTTTGCCATCATCTAATCCAGAAAGTCTAGACTTTTTTGGGGGTAGGTTTTATGAGTAAAAAAAAAAAAACATAGCTATTTTCTCAGTTGCAATAGTTTTGAAATTTTTAAAATAGCAGGTCTGATTGCAAGCTTTTTTCCAGTTAGTGAGAAGCGATTTTGTATATACGGAAAACTATTTCAGAAAGAAGGAAAAAAAAAAAAAAAAAGGAAAAAAAAAGGTAAATGGAATTAGGAGAGAGAAAAATGCCCATAATGCTCCTCATGGACATTGTTGGCTAGTCAATGAAGGTGCTCTAACAATTTCTTCATCGGATCAATGATTCATATACAATGGATTCTGCTTAAGCGGATCATCAGTGATTGGGAACTGTCACAAAATGGAATGGATTCAAACGTATCTAATCATCATCATCATTAACATGTGCTATTGTTTTCCATCAACTTGACAACGTTTAGTAAAAAAAATCAATTATGATATGTAATTAATAATTTGTTTCTTTATTATTGAATAATAAGATCAGTCAGTAGTGTGACCAAATTAACTCTTTGCCTACCAAATTTAACCGGCTATATCTAATTTTCTTGGTATTTTTTACCTGTATAATAAGATATTTTAAAGTTCACTATCTATCCACCTCAGAACTCATTCTATTCAAATAAAGTCATTATCATTGTAATCTAAGTCCTTCTGCTCATTAATAATGAACTATCAGTTTTTGTACTTTGCTTACAGTAGGATTGCAGTGCAGGAGAGCTGCTGTGAGCAGTTTAATGTAGGTAAAGAGTTAACATTTCAAGAAAAAAAAAGAAAAGGAAAAAAACGATAGAGTTACTAAAAATATTTGACTAGGGTTAAGTTAAAAGTTTTACAATATTTGCTTGGGTTGCAAAACCTCAATGGTCAGGCAAGGTCAGGTAGGCCCAAAACTGTGGATTTTGAGGCCAGAATACAACCCATAGAAGCAGATCCAGCAAGTAACATTCAGAGAGTTTCAGGAATTTCACAGTCCAGTGTAGTTTGGCATCATAACAAAAAAAACATTCGGAGCTTCTTAATTATATGCATGTATGTGTGTAGGTATATCTCAAGTTAAAAAAATCATAACAACTGAATACGTGTATGTGCGTACATGCGTATATGTGCATATGTATGAATGTGCAATTGTGTGCATATGTATATGCATTTATATGTTTGTGTGTGTATATGCAAGTGTGTGAGCGTGTATGTACGTCTCAAGCACCTCTTGATCCAAAGTTTAGGAAAAGCATAAAACTTGAATCTACCATAAAGGAAAAAAAACTTAATATCCTGGAACTTGGAGACAAGCTGACTGAGAACATATTTTATGTCCACATTTTTAAGAGAAATTGTGCCTCACATTACCAAAATATTGCAAAACTTTTGACTCATCCTGGTACTTTTAGTTGACTAAAGCTGAATAGCAGTACTCTCAAAATTACAGTCATCATGTTCTAAGTTACCTCCCTTGGTTAAACAAATATTTTCTACCAATATCTTATCATAGAAAGATGTTTTGTTTTGTTTGGTTAATTGAATGATGCAGTCCAACTAACTGGAATCCATTGTATCAAAAGGGGAGATGTTAAATGAATAAGAATCTGGAAAGCCAATATTCTCATTTAGTAAAATGATGAACAGCCAACAATGCCATCAAGTCATTAGAAGGGCCCTTTGACGATCCACTGTATTGAAAGGAGCTGATTGGAAGATTTACCAGAAAACATAGCAGAAAAATAAATGGTTCTAAAAGAAAAAGGAGTTTTACACTTACAAGAGACCCTGCAGCCATAAAAAAAGAAAGAAAAAGCCTTTTAAAAATAATTCTGACTGGGATATATATATATATGTATATATATATATAGTATGAACGAAAGAATAGACAAACTTTTGTTAAAAAAAAAAAAAAATCTTTTTCTTTTTTTTAAAAATTTGTTAATTTCGGCCAGCTTTTGGCCTTAGGCAATCTTCAGAGGTTCATTTCATAATTGATTGGCATTCACGTGTGAATTTGATTTGAGTTTTAAAATAATGTCAAATGTGGAAGTAAATTTTCCCGCCCAAAGATGTTAAGTAGAAAAATCAGTTTATAAAAGTTAATGAAATTTAAAATGATCAATTATATATATATATATATATATATATATATATATATATATATGCGCTGCAGGTTTTTATCAACACTGTGTGTAAACATATATAAATGTGTGTATGAGTGCATATATATATTTATACATATATATATATATATATATATATTATATATATGCGCTGCAGGTTTTATCAACACTGTGTGTGAACATATATAAATGTGTGTATGAGTGCATATATATATATATATATATATATATATATATATATATATATATATATATATATAAGCTGCAGGATTTTATCAACAACCTCTGTACAGACACACACCACAGTTCATAAAAGTTTGCATCCGTTTTAAAACTTAATAACTCATCTTGTACAAATGATAAAATCTTTTAGCACAAAACATTTGAAACTCTGAAAATTCTTTAAAATTCTTCTTAATTAAAAAAAGTAAATAAATACATATGGAAAAAAAAATAATTTTAGTAATTCCTGCAATATAATTTTTGGAATGTCTTGATAAAATTTGAGAATTTTTGTAAAACTGAATCAATAAAAATGCTGGTTATGTTCAAGTGTGATAATTGAAAAATACATCAAGATTAAAACTTTCATTTGTCTTTTACTAAATTAATCTATCCTTTGTACAATGTGAATTATGAAATTTTAAAACTTCTATAGGATTTTATGAACACCATATATATATATATATATATAGTGATTGCGACTTCTTCACAGATTGGCACCGCAGTCTCAGAAAAACAGATTTTTTCCAGTACCCTAGAGTTACATTCTATCACAGCACCTTTTTTTTATATATATATATATATATATATATATATATATATATATATATAGGTATGTAGGTAGTCTTTTTTATATTTTTGGAGAATTGAAAATAAAGTGCTCGATTATGGGTGTAAGAGCTGTATTTATTTATTTATTCATTATAGTGTACATTTAAGGTACAATTGTTACCAATGGTTTCTTGGAAAATGTATTGTACACTATAATGAAAATATATATATTTATAAAAAGCCATATCAAAACACATCATCTGTTTGTTTACTTCTCATTATATATATATATATATATGTGTGTGTGTGTGTGTGTGTGTGTGTGTGTGTGTGTTCAGAACAGACCTGAAGATAAGACATGTTGTTCTGTTTTTTCTTTTTTAAATAAATTTCAAATAAATCATTTCTTTTTTTTCTTTTTTTGCACAAAAATGTAAGTTATATATGAAAATATATTGTTTTCAGTAAGCTAATTGTTTGGATAGCACACCTAACATCAAGAAAATTTGAAGCTCAATATAATCGTACGCATATCTCAACATTTTTTTTTTTTTTTTCAGACGGTAAGCTTTTTAAGAACGCATGCAAATATAAAGAATAATAACAATAATCAGTGGTGTGTACTTATTATCAGAAGCAGACTCCATCTTCTCTGTTTTAGGCAGATAGATACGGCCTCAGCTGAAGGATGAAGAGTTAGAAGCAAGCGTGGGTTCATCATTTCTTAAGTGAATATATCAAGCATTGACTCTCAAACCTGGGGAAACTGTGTGTTCTGGACAAGGCTATAACTCTGTTTTGCTTCAATGTTTTGAATTCGTTTGAATAAGATAAAAGCAAATAGAAAATATATATATAAATATTTATAACAAGAATGTTCAAACATAACATTCAAACAAGAAATTAGAAAATGAATGTCATATGGATGAGAACGACAGCATCTACATCTGTACAAATGTGTTGACTCTGAAATGAATACAAGTCCACACTAAGAGTACAAATAGCAACGTGTTGACTCTGAAATGAATCCAAGTCACGCTAAGAGTACAAATAGTAATGTGTTGACTCTGAAATGAATTCAAATCACACTAAGAGTACAAATAGCAACATGTTGACTCTGAAATGAATACAAGTCCACACTAAGAGTACAAATAGCAACGTGTTGACTCTGAAATGAATCCAAGTCACGCTAAGAGTACAAATAGTAATGTGTTGACTCTGAAATGAATTCAAATCACACTAAGAGTACAAATAGTACAAATAGCAACATGTTGACTCTGAAATGAATACAAGTCCACACTAAGAGTACAAATAGTAATGTGTTGACTCTGAAATGAATCCAAGTCACGCTAAGAGTACAATTAGTACAAATCCATAGTAGAAATTCATTGCTACTGAACAGAGAGTCGGATCCTCACTGGGTGCCCCATACTTGGGAAAGCCATGATGTCAACTTTTCTCCCTCCAAATTGGGCTCCTTAGCTGGCAATCAGTCCATATCAGCATTACTATAAGGTTGCGCCAATTTGACCCTAACAAAAATGCCTAGGGGAAAAGCTAGATGGGAACTACACAAGAATGCTGTATGCTGTCATGAGCAAATTCTGGAAGCACCACCCTGCAAAACAATTGCTGTACGACCACTACAACTCCCCCTCCCCCATCTATCAAACAATCCAAGTAAGATGAGCAAGACATGCTGGGCACTGCTGGAAAAGTAAGGATGAACTCATAAGTGACATTCTCCTGTGGACTCCTACACATGGACACACCAGTGTTGGCTGAACAGCAAAAACTTATATTGATCAGCTCTGTGCGGACATTGGTTGCCTTCTAGAGGACTTGCCAAGAGCGATGGCGAATAGGGACGGATGGTAAGAGAGAGTCAAGAGAATCTATGCTGTCAGTACACAATGATGATGATGATGATGAGAAATGATAAAAAATAGAAAAAAGAAAAACAGGTATGGGTGTACTAATTTAAAGAAAATAGATTAATGAATTACTTATTACTAAAATAATTATTGTCGCTTTAACTTGTCAGTGTAATTGGAAAAGCAACAATTAGTTGTATCAGTGCTACTGTATGGCTGAACCACTTGGACCCTAACATGACTGTTAGAGAATAAGCTAGATGGGAGTTGCACATGAATGCTGCATACAAATTGTGGAAACAAAACCCCACAAGAAAGCAACTGTATGACCACATGCTCCCTATCACACAAACCATCCGACTGAGACGAACAAGACAAGCTGGACACTGCTGAAGAAGTAAAGACAAACGCATAAGTGACTTTCTCCCGTGGAAACCAGCACATGGACATGCCAGTGAGGGACGTCCAACAAAGACCTATATTGATCAACTACTCTGCGCGGATGCTGTGCAGGACCTCCCAAAGGCAATGAATGATAGGGACGGTTGGCAAGAGATTGTCATGAATATCTGTGCTACTAGCTTGGCATGATGATGATGATGATAATTATTCACTCTTAATTAAACAATAATTAAGACTACAGGTAATTCAAAATGGTAATATAAATAATGACATGATTTCATAGCCAGGATTAACGAAACCATTTGAACTAATAAATCCCTTAAGATTTCTCCACTAAATCCACCCTGACTGCCTTAGGGGTAAGACCCCCTCCCCCCTAGCTAGGGGTGCCCTAGCATTATATCCATGAATTATGTGATTATTCATGGGTCAACAGTCTACTTAGGTATTTACCCAACCCGGTTGGTTGGATTTTTTTGGAGGGGGGGATTTTATGCTGAAGACATTTTGTTTTATTTATTCTTAATAGATACTCAATTTTTTTAAAAAACATTTTTTTAAACTCATTTTTTCTATTTAACCTATATATGGGACGCTAACAGGTACTACCACTCCTGGTCAGAGTGGACCTGGGAGTAATGGCGATGAAGGAGTACTCCACATTCCCCAGAGGTCCAAATTTGGAACTTCACCATTAGATAGAGTTTAACGTCATACCCAGGACACTAAGATCCTCAGCTACCACCTTCTAGCACATATATGATAAAAAGGTTAGGGGTTTGCCATAAGGGCAAATGAGTTAGGACAATCATATAGGTACTAGGGCTTAACATGACCAGGTGATTAGAGGGGGCCTCTCGACCACCCGTCTAGCCTAAGTAAGAGCCAAAGTGGAGTGTTGCTTGTCATGGATTACTCAGCCATGAGAATTCCATCCATAAGCATTGTGGGTTACTACCCATGGCTGATAGGGGGCCCCATTGGGGGTGGGGGAGTTCTTACCCCTCTGCAGAAGTGCAGTTGGTGTATTCCAGAGTCCCAGCTGACAGGGCTTGCCATGGGTAGGATGTAAGTATGAGGCATCCAATACTACAAAATACTAACAGCATTGTATTAAAATGGAAACACGAAAATGTTCAGGGCTACTAGCATAGACTTAGTATTTAACACCCTCTCTACAAGTGTGGAAGGGTTTGACACAAGGTCAAGTTTAGTGTGGGACCCCCATGCACATATATATATATGTATTTACCCAACCCCTCCAAAACAAGCAGGATGCGACACAAGGTCAATTTTTAAGTGGAGTTTAAATTTCTAATGCAGTTTTCCTTCTGTTGGATTATCATAGGTATAAAATGTAGTTTTTATTTATAAACTTTCCCAAAATCAGCAGTAGACATTAACCAATGTAAACGACATAGAATGCATTTAAGGTCATTGGTAATTGCCCTGAAATCAGTTGCTATTGGATTCTCAGCTACAAGGAGTACACTCCTGTTCTGCCTAGGATTTAAAGGAATACAACAGACTTTCTACTACTGAGACTACAGCATTTTCTACCATTTGATTTACCAGTAAGAGACCTAAACACTTAAAATGCCGACCAGAATCGTAACACCTTCTCCTCAACTAGTTGTCATACCAAGGTCAAAGAGCCCAGTCTGCCTTACTATTTACACATGGCCGGAGGAAGAATAGTTGGATGCATACCTTTCCAAGAGTATTAGCCCTATGTGAAATGCAAACAGCCTCATCCAGGATTTGAACTAGAGTCACTGTGTCCTTTGGCTATAACAATAACCATTACACCACAAGTGCCTTCAAATACCTAATGCATATACATGGATAGAGACAAACAATCCAGGCAGTATTTGTCTGATTTTTTTAGATGAGGCTTGATAATTTGTATCATTTGGATTTTTTGGACTGTTGTCCTCATCTTTATAGTTATATACACAAACTTTTGGCCGATGTGCCCTCCGGCCTTCTTAGGTGTTTCTTGTTGAAATCAGGAACCTTCTTGTTGACACATGGTGCAATGGATTTAGGGGTTGAGTTAAGTTCTAAGTAACAGTCAACTGTAGATTGCAGGTTCAATCCTGACCACATGCGATAATAATAGAATACTTTAACACTTGTTACCTGGTCATGGTTAGTAGAATGAGAACAGTCTACCTTAATGGAGTGAATAAAGGGTTCAGTTCAAATTTCCGTGAAAGCTCCCGATTATGACATGAAGGCTCCCAAGTTTGAAAAGAAACATCTGAAGAAGGACAAAGGACACATGGGCTAAAACGTTGTGTACATAATAAAGATTAGGACAACAGTCAAAAAAAATCTAATGATACAAATCCTGGCAGTATTTCCCTTTTGGGGTTGACACTGACCCAACAGCCTTTCATTACAAAAGGGGAGATGCAATTTGGTGGTGGCGGCCTCTTAGAGTTTTTTTTTGAGTTCCAGGCGTAGAAAGTACAAAAGATGGAGGACAACAGAATGCAACATGTATTTAACTCTTATCATACCTTGGTTTACATCCAATACAACAACAACAGCAAAAACCCCAAAATGGAGAAGATGGAATATTTTTGAGTGATCACAATTCCAAATCTGTGAATCCGTTTGTTAGAAAGATGACAAAAAAGTACATTTCAGGTTAACCCTTTTGGTGTGGTGTATTTGGCAACAAATTGAATGAATGTAATGCACTTTTGACCATAATATATATATATATATATATATATATATATACACACTATACTAATCCTATTAGTGAACACTTGCGGTGAGAAAAAAAACCCAGGCAAATAATTTGTTAATAGAAATATAAAAAAAATAAATAAATAAATAAATAAAAATATATATATATATATATATATATATATATATTATTCACAATTTTACTAAAATTCTAGAAAAAATAAATCTTTTTATCTTAAATTTTTTTTTAATTTTAGGGCTGGGGTATACAGAACAAGGGGCACTTTCAGAGGGTATTTAACACAAAATCCAAAGTGTTTAAAGTATGAGAGTGGCCTAAAAAGTTCATCTAGTGACATCATATCAACTGTTAATTACTCCCCCCCCCCCAGTGAGATCCAAGGACTACAACACTGATGGAAATAGTGTGTGGACCACCAAGGGGACTATGTTGAAAGATAAACCTCATTTTGTCACATTTCATGAAGTATCTTGGTCAGCCTATGAACTTTTCAGTTGACCCTTGTACTATGTTGCATCTCACCCTCACACATTAAGTATATTTGGGTGACTAGAGTTGCCCACCGCACCAAAAGGGTTAAAATTGAACATCGCCGACTTATGCTCTATTCCATGAATAGAGCATAAGTCTTAATTTTGTCCTTTGAAATGAGTGTACGGTCCAAACAATAATCAAACGTCTTATAATTATCTTTTCCTTACGAAAAAATAATAATCATTATCAGCTAATCTTTAAAAATATCTATTAAAATAATATGACAAGTTTCAGCCCATAAACAAAAAATTATAAACAAACAAACAAAATAATCTTACCTACTCAACTGCATTAAAAAAAAATTTTTTTTAAAATTAAAAAAAAATGAAAAAACACACACCGCCTGATCTTGGGCAAACACATGACATGGGTTGCAAGGATCAGCGTGATGGGCTGCCTTGTTAAACTGATCATGTAGTATAAATACTCATACATACACACTTTTGGGGGGTAGGGGTGGAAGTGGGTTTGGGGCAACAAAAACAACAACAACAATCATAAAGGGGCTGCTACAGAAAGAGGAGGAGCAAAAAACAAACAAACACAAAGCAAAAGTTTTAAAGATAGGATATGAAAATATACACTTAAACCCTTTGAACTATAAGCCCAATATTTTAGGCTGAGTAATATTTTGATATGAACCATAAGCCCAATATTTTGGGCTGAGTAATATTTTGATATGAACCATAAGCCCAATATTTTGGGCTGAGTAATATTTTGATATGAACCATAAGCCCAATATTTCAGGCGGTGCTATTTTACTATACATTGTAAGCCCAATATTTTGGTCTCAGGCAAATCACATCAGATTCTAATAATAAAATGCTTAATATAGTCGTATTTGACAGCATTTTTTTGTGAATGGAAGGACAGGATATCATAAACAAAACTTCAAGCTCAGAATGTGCAAGAGTAGATGATACGTTCTTATCATACCTCTTAGACCTTGTTTAGTTCAGTCAGTAGAGTATCTGCCTAGGAACCACAATATTCCAGGTTCGATATCAGCCCTCGCCAACTCAGTGCATGAGTAGCACAGCTTGGATTTGAGCGGTAAAGTGGGGAACTGATGTGGTGCTCCACTTCAGATGCAAAAACAATCTCTTCAATCTAGTGCTAATGAAAAAGGGGATAGAATCCCTCGTTGTCCAGCTGACACCAACAATAGACCACGCTGCTGACTTACTTTACTACTAAATATAAACCAAAGTTTTTATCTAATACATAAAACTTAGGTACTATTTGTAAACTAATGTTTATATACAATACATAGACTTTATATACTAGACTCAAACCAAGGTTTATATCAAACATGTACTACTAGCAAGAATATGCACCCTCAGGGGCATAAGTATTTAAGTTTTAATATAATGAAATATATTAAATTAGAAAGACTAACAAAATTAAATAAGAACGCATATAAAAGATTACACTTATTTTAATTATATTTTAATTAGTTTCTATATAAAATCATTCATAGGATTGATTTTAATACATTGGATAATAAAACAATATTAGAGATCAATAACACCAAGTTATTACGGATTAAACCCGGCTTTGTTAAAACCAGTATGCAAATTAACCATAGCATATATTATGTAAACCTTTATTTCTTAGTGATATATAAGACACATTGCAGGATTTTAGATGCACTGATAACAAGGGCTGTTTTGAGGCAAATCTAAATCATATTTTCATAGAGGCATTGTTAATAAATAGGATTTATTCTATGTATTAATGATTTTGACTATAAATTAAATACTCATTGATAAACTTATACAATTTCTGAGGATATTGTGACGTAAGCAGTGACATAGTTTCAGTTACAGACAGTCAGATTCCAAATCTCCATTGTAATAAGATTTGGAAACCAAGGTTTATATACTAGAAATAAACCTAGGTTTATAGCAAACACACTTGAAATCGAGTGAGTTACGTATCTTCCAAGCTTTTAAATGGAATATTTTACTTGAATATTTTTCTGTAAAAAGTTATTATTTGTTATAACTAATTAACTTAGTTTAATTGTACAATATTTTCCTTCAGCATGTCAGCTGGGACAGGGGAATACACAGACCTTACCGCTGTTGGAAGGTAAAATACCCCAATGGAGCACCTGTTGGCGACCTGTGATGCTTAACAATGAAATTTATTCTATTCTTGATTTTTTTGTTTGTTAATTTTGTGACCTTAGGTACAGGGTGGGGTCGGGTAGTGGGGCTAACAGTTCAAAGGGTTAAAAAGATACAAAGAAAAAATATATGGTTATCAGTAGATTATAAAAAATTTTTTTTCAAAAAAATGTTAAAAAATTCAACTAGACATTCTTCATGAAGAATGTCCAATGTTACTGGTAAGTGCAGAAGAATTAAAAAAAAGATATCAACAAGTAAAATTCTAATTACCATATTTCCCAGCTTGTGTGCAGTTTGAAATTATAAAATCAATCTCGGATAATCAAGATATGAGATATCTAAAAACGATCAATTAAATGGGTTAAACTTGCAAATCGGCCTCAAAATTAAAATGGAAACTTATTTGGTGATCCATGACAGTTTAACTATAGTGTATGAATGAATTTTTTGCAAATTGGGTTTAGGGGGTTTGGGATTAAGGTTGTTTTTAATTACATATTGCTTAAAAAACAACAAAAAAACCAAATTACTATTCATTTAATTAACCATTGAAATCAATTATAGAATCCAACTTTAGACACATTCATCTCAGTTGTTTGTGTTAGTATTGCAATGTATAATTTCAATTAAACTTGGTTTTAAAAAAAATATTTTTCAACATTAAATGTATAGTAATTTAGGGTTTTTTGTTGTTGTTTTTTTAAGCAATACGTAATTTAAAAACAACCTTAATCCCCAAACCCCTAAACCCAATTCGCAAAAATGTTCATTCATACACTGTAGTTAAACTGTCATGGATCACCAAATAAGTTTCCGTTTTAATTTTGAGGCCGATTTGCAAGTTTAACCATTAAATGTTGAGGTGTGGGTGACAAGATGGTTATTGTTACAAAAAATGGTATCGGTGAGCTGAGGTCAAATTCAAGATGAATAACTATCAGGACAATGTCTGAATTTTTGAGATGAAGCATAATATGTATTATTTTGAATTTTCAGACTGTTGTCCTCAAATTTATTATTATATACATGTTTCAGCTGATGTGCCCTCCGGCATATATCTATTATTATACTAAAGCTGACTGAATCAATCATTGTGTCCTAAAGGCTTTTTTACTATTTAGTTTAATGACACAATAATTATACTGAATTATTCCTTAGTTCTAGAATTGAGTTATGTTTTTTTTTTAAAATTCCATTTTAATTGTTTCTAATTAGGCGTAATTTGTAATTAAGTCAAAAATTGACCTGTCTCTCACTTCAATTCTACTATCACTCCCTCTCTATGTATATCTTGATTACCTCCTCATTATATATGTTAGTTTCTTATTGAGAGTGAGAGAGATTGGAATGTGCAAACATATTTGTATGCCAAATTTCATAAGCAGCAAACCAGTAGCTTCAACATCTTGACTCTCAATAAATTTAAATTAGGTCAAACTTCCCCTTAGAAATCTAACAAAATGATTTTAATGTTTTTTCATTTAAATTCTCCAACCGTATTTACTTATTTATCTTTTCTTTTTTGTTGTTGCAATCTCACTTTTTCTTAATTCCAATTATCTAACCAGAGCTCATTGGGTGACCCAACGGTCACATTTTGTCTAATATATATATATACACACTCACACACACACACACGTGTATGTGTATGTGTGTGGTAAAGAATAGAGGGAAAAATGTGGACAAAATAACAAAACTCAGTCAGGTATATGTAGGAGATATATTTCGCCGTGCATTGAGCTCTGCTTCATCAGTCGTTTATTTGATCATTAGTGCATCATACATGTGTCCACTTTCTCTTCTATAAAACACATGTATGATGCACTAATGATCAAATAAACGACTGCTGAAACCAAGCTCAATGCACTGCGAAATATATCTCCTTACATATACCTGTCTGAGTTTTGTTCCTTTGTCCACATTTTTCCCTCTATTCTTTACTACATTCTGTCAGATTTACTCCAATCCGCCTTTCCTCATATATATATATATATATATATATATATATATATATATATATATACATACATACATACATATATATATATCATGTCCCAATGTTATAAAAATGAAGCCTTACATTTGTGTTGTAAATTATATAGCAAACCAGAATTTCCTTTTGTCACTTATTACAAACTTAAAAGCAAGACAGAAGTTTGATTAATAAAGTAGCATTTAGATCATTACTAATAAACATAGATCAACTTAATTTTTAAAAATAATAATAAGCAAAGCACAAGTATTTAGTGATTAGTAAATAATGTGTATTTAGTAAGCTAGTTTGTTCTTTTGTTGCCTTGGGAATATAATTTAAATGTTGCTACTGACCCTGTAGACTCCCTCCTGTGGGGCATAAAGTAGCAACTACACCACTACACCAGGGATAATACTGCAGTTTTTATACCAAGAAGATTTTTACGGAATGGAGTTGCCCACCCTATGTCCCTTAGTTTTGAATTCAGAAATTTTATTTCTTCTAGACCAACAAGGCTAGAGAACTTAGTCTGCCCTACAATTTATCCATTTGTAGTAAGAAAAGGGTATTAGCGCAAAGTGGAACGCAAACCGCCTTGTCCAGGATTTGAACTCGAACAATTGAAATCATTTCCAAGGACGATAATTGTTATGCAATATGCTCCCTCATACGTTCTAACATGTTTTCTCATAACTTTCTCAACAACCATCCCTATTGGTTATCGCCTGACAAGTTTTCCACATGGCATCCAGAATCTGCCCAGAGCTGGTTGATGTAGGTGTTTGCTGGTTGGCCTTTACCAACCCCTCTGCATGAGGAGGATGTGACACAAGGTCAATTTCTTAAGCGGAGATTAACAGGTTTGAATTCAGTTTTCCTTCTCCTAGACTGGTTGCCTAACCAAAGTTACAGAGCCCAGTCTGCCCCACTATTTACCCATAGCTGGAGAGATAGTAGTTGGATACATACCTTTCCCAAGGGTATTAGCACTATTTGAAGTGCAAACAGCCTCATCCAGGATTTGAACTCGGGTTGACGAGTCCATTTCCTACGACTAACCATTACACCACGCACCTCCCTATATATATATATATATATATATATATATATATATATATTCATTGTTATTTAGTATTGGAGAATTGAAAATAAAGTGTTTGATTACGGGTTAAGAACTGTATTTACTTGTTATAGAATAATACATTAATATATATATATATATATATATATATATATATATTCATAGTTATTTAGTATTGAAGAATTGAAAATAAAGTGCTTGATTACGGGTTAAGATCTGTATTTACTTGTTATAGAATAATACATTTAAGGTGTGATTGTTACCATTGGTTTCAAAGCAGCGTATTAACCACTTAATATCAGTACACTGGGTGTTGTCTTGATAAGTTACTTTATAACATTATATATATATATATATATATATATATATATTTTTTTTTTATTTTTTTTCATTTCGTAATTATTCAAATACATGTGTAAGCTTCAATCCCCAAAAAGGAAGAATTTCATCTTTCAGAAATAAGTCACTTTTCCCCAATAGTATAATAATTAGAAATAGATATAAAAAAAAAAATTTTTTAAAGTATAATGAGCAAACCATACTGCTATTTTGTCACCTCAGTGCATAAGCGGATGATTTAAGTTGTACTGTTATGTAAAGAAGAATGACCACACACCACACGTGAAATGTTTAGTAGTAAAAAAAACGAAAAAGAAAAAAAAGACTGTTGAGCAAACAGTTTTTTTTTTGCGTATTTCTGTCACCTCTTATAAGTCAATAGACAAGACATATCGATGTGGTCTTACCCAGATTCCAAAGGGTTAAAGTCAGGGAAATATGGTAACTGAAAGAGAACATTCCAGAAAAATCCATTTGTGACAGACATCAAAAGGAGAAAGAGAACAGAACAAAATAATAGGGGGGAGAGAGAGGGGGAGGAGGGAGAGAGAAAGAGAGAGAGAAAGAGAGAGGATGACTAAAAAAAAAAGAAATAAAGACATGCAACAATAATACAAACATTGAGGATGTTGGAGAGTAAAGCTAATAAAAACAGTAATTTGAAATAAACTGAGGTTCCACCCTACCTCCCCAAAAGTATATGGACACTTCATCATGACATAATAGATAACAAGTTAATCTTGCAAGTCAATTAGTAGTAAACAGCAATTTTAATCCTCACCAGGAGCTCCATAGTTGAGGCTTTGTGCCAAATCTAAGTTAGGAGCAGTTTTTGGCATATGGCCCCTAAATAACGAGAGCTTAAGGTCAAGTCATGTTGAAAGCACCGGTTCCCATTAGATGATCAAAGTTAAGCAACAATGAGCCTGTTCAATACTTAAATGGGTGACCATTAAGCAACAGCAGGTACTATACGCAAACTGATATCAAAATGACTTGATTCGGCATTAAATGACCTGAAAACGGTTGATATGCCGTAAAACAAAACAACCAACGAACCAAAATAATGAGAATGGCCTATAGATATTGCTGCTTTAAATGGTCACCCATCTAAGTATTGAACAGGCTCATCACTGCTTAACTTTGATGATCTAGTGGGAACCAGTGCTTTCAATGAATTTTTACTATAAGCTGACATGTGTCTGGTGTGTGTGGGGGGGATTCAGAATGGAAAGGTGCTGCTTGCCAGGGATAGCAAAATGGGTTCTTATATACATATATATTTGCAAGATGCATCACTAAGATGTGCTTGGATGCATCATCAGTGATGTTCTTTAGTTCATGGAGGGAGGGGGAGGTCTTTTAAACATCATCCCCCTCACTAAAGTGACCAGTCTGAAATTAATCACGTCGCAGCCTGCATCCAACAAATTTGATTGTCAGTACTTCCTCCATTGATCTCAGCTGACAAATGCTCGGAAGAGAGAAACAATGAAATATCATGGGATTTGTTAATTCAACCTAGCAATTGCTAATTACTCTGTTCACCTTGTATCTTTGCTTAGTAAACCTTTTTCTCTATCCTTAATACTCATTGTGTTTCTTCCTATTATTTCTCTGTTAATTCTGCTATTTGAGTTACAACACCCTCATACTCTGTTCACCTTGTATCTTTGCTTTTTAAACATTTTTCTCTATCCTTAATACTCATTGTGTTTCTTCCTATTATTTCTCTGTTAACTCTGCTATTTGAGTTACAACACCCTCACACTCTGTTCACCTTGTATCTTTGCTTAGTAAACCTTTTTCTCTATCCTTAATACTCATTGTGTTTCTTCCTATTATTTCTCCATTAACTCTGCTATTCGAGTTACAACACCATCATACTCTGTTCACCTTGTATCTTTGCTTAGTAAACCTTTTTCTCTATCCTTAATACTCATTGTGTTTCTTCCTATTATTTCTCTGTTAACTCTGCTATTTGAGTTACAACACCCTCATACTCTGTTCACCTTGTATTTTGTTTAGTAAACCTTTTTCTCTATCCTTAATACTCATTGTGTTTCTTCCTATTATTTCTCCATTAACTCTGCTATTCGAGTTACAACATCCTCATACCCTGTTCACCTTGTATCTTTGCTTAGTAAACCTTTTTCTCTATCCTTAATACTCATTGTGTTTCTTCCTATTATTTCTCTGTTAACTCTGCTATTCGAGTTACAACACCCTCATACTCTGTTCACCTTGTATCTTTGCTTAGTAAACCTTTTTCTCTATCCTTAATACTCATTGTGTTTCTTCCTATTATTTCTCTGTTAACTCTGCTATTCGAGTTACAACACCCTCATACCCTGTTCACCTTGTATCTTTGCTTAGTAAACCTTTTCTCTATCCTTAATACTCATTGTGTTTCTTCCTATTATTTCTCCATTAACTCTGCTATTCGAGTTACAACATCCTCATACCCTGTTCACCTTGTATCTTTGCTTAGTAAACCTTTTTCTCTATCCTTAATACTCATTGTGTTTCTTCCTATTATTTCTCTGTTAACTCTGCTATTCGAGGTACAACACCCTCATACTCTGTTCACCTTGTATCTTTGCTTAGTAAACCTTTTTCCCTATACTTACTATTTGTTGTATTTCCTCCTATTATTTCTTTGTTAATGTTGATACTAGAGTTACAACAGTTTTTTAGGGGTGCCAAACAAGGTGTTCCATAACTGAGGCCTTGTGTTAAATCTAAACTAGTCTTTATTTTTTTTTCTAATTTTCTTAGAAATTTAGACAAAAATACAATCGTTCATCTAAAAATCATTAAATCAGTAGTTTCTTTAATCTCTTCTAAGAAACCTAATGGGGGTTCGGTTTAGCATAATAAAAATAGCAATACTGATCCCCAACTTAATGTTCACGTATAAACAAACAAAGATAACTATATATATATATATAACTTTTAAAGAAAGAAAAACTTAACAAACTGTCATCCCGTTTATATTTCTATTTTGACCAAAAATTCAAAAAAGATGAGCCCAGCCTCATCAGATGGGTTTTAAAAATAAAGGGAATCTCAAACAAAAAAAATTTAATGTTTCTACTTGTTTTGCCCCCTATAACTTTAAACCATTCACACACACACACACACACACACACACACACACACACACACACTAAATCCATCTTTCTTTAACTCACACAATGACTTTCTTCATAGATTTCTTAAGAATACATTTTTTTTTAATCATAATCACTCATTTTTCAAGTCTATGCTGCATCTTTTTAATGTTTCTATTTGTTTCACCTCATATAACTCTATATCACTCACTTAATCTTTCTTTCTTTCAGTAATTCATACAACCAGGAAGATACTTTTCAAACAGGCAGTTTTTATGATGCAATTTTTGTCTACTTGTTTTGCCCCCTATAACTTTAAACCATTCACACACACACACACACACACACACACTAAATCCATCTTTCTTTAACTCACACAATGACTTTCTTCATAGATTTCTTAAGAATACATTTTTTTTAATCATAATCACTCATTTTTCAAGTCTATGCTGCATCTTTTTAATGTTTCTATTTGTTTCACCTCATATAACTCTATATCACTCACTTAATCTTTCTTTCTTTCAGTAATTCATACAACCAGGAAGATACTTTTCAAACAGGCAGTGTTTTTATGATGCAATTTTTGTCTACTTGTTTTGCCCCCTATAACTTTAAACCATTCACACACACACACACACACACACACACACACACACACACTAAATCCATCTTTCTTTAACTCACACAATGACTTTCCTTATAGATGTTTTAAAATTTTGTTTTTATATCATCATCAGATTGCACTGGCAACACAGATATCCACACAAATCTCAACCAACCAATCAGTCAGCACTCCAGGAGGTCCTCTGGGCAGCATCCACACAGAGCAGATCCATGTAGGCTCTTGCTGGATGGCCCATACGGGCTTGTCCATGTGTCCCAGGAGGTCCTCTGGGCAGCATCCACACAGAGCTGATCTATGTAGGCCCTTGCTGGATGGCCCATACGGGCTTGTCCATATGTCCCAGGAGGTCCTCTGGGCAGCATCCACACAGAGCTGATCTATGTAGGCTCTTGCTGGATGGCCCATACGGGCTTGTCCATGTGCCCCAGGAGGTCCTCTGAGCAGCATCCCCACAGAGCTGATCTATGTAGGCCCTTGCTGGATGGCCCATACGGGCTTGTCCATGTGCAAGTTTCCACAAGAGAACTGAGGTCAGATGGTGCATTGATTATGTCATGCAACTGAAGGGTTCTCAGATACCCATGGAACTTAGTCTCCCAAATTTCGTAGCTGGCCTCATCGCCATTGAAGAAGATCCGAGCGTACCTTGGCCCATAACCTGTTAAGTTTCTGACCGCCATCCTTGACCAGTTGTAAAAGAAATTAAAGTAAGTAATTCCCGAGCTATAGAATCCTTTGGTAAGTGAATAAGTCCTGCGTTATGGAATCCTACGTAGTGTCAAAGTTCCAGTGATATAATCCTATGTTCCGTCGTCCATGAAGGTTCAAGTAGTTATGAGTAGGTATGACCAGAACAGCCAGCATAAATAATAATATCAGCAGCAAAGCACTGCCAGTGGTTGGCCAATAGGTTAGTCACATGGTTATCGCCGAGTCTATAAATTAGAGTAGGCATCTAAGACACACCTTATATCCAGAAAAGAAGAACGTCACTTATGAGTTCATCCTTGCTTCTCCAGCATGTCTTGTCCATCTTACTTGGATGGTTTGTGTGATAGAAGGTTATTGTCTGTAAAGTTGCTTTGGTGTGAGGTGTTGTTTCCACGATATGTTTAAGACAGTATGCAGCATTTTTGTGCATCTACCATCTACCTTATTTTCTAGGCGCTATGTTAGGGTCTAAGTGGTGCAACTGTATCAAAGATACAACTACGGCTTGGAAGAATTGCTGCTTTAATCTGTCGGTGAATCAGACAGTCTCTCATTTTCAAGTGTGGTTTTGGAAAATACATGAAAAGATTTACTTCTATCTTGCTTTATTACCTTCTTTTTTCTCTCCCACTTCTTCCCATCTCTCTCTCTCTCTCTCTCCTTCCCCATCTTCTTCCCACTTCTTCCCCCCCTTCCCCATCTCTCTCTCCACCAATCTCTCTCTCTCTCTCTCTCTCTCTCAGCTAAACTCGGCTAAAAACTTTAAACATCTAAAACTAACCATTCCTTCTGTCTCTTCCTTTTTGTGAATTTATTTTTAAACTCTCTCCCACATGTAACTTTACAGCTATGCTGCCATTTTTAAAATTTTTTCTAATTGTTTTACCTCATATAACTTTAAACCACTCACACACTAAATCCCTCTTTAACTCACTCAATGACTTTCTTCATAGATTTCTTAATACATTTTTTTTTAATCATAATCCCTCATTTTTCAAGTCTATGCTGCATCTTTTTAATTTTCTATTTGTTTCACCTCATATAACTCTTTATCACTCACTTAATCTTTCTTTCTTTCAGTAATTCATACACCCAGGAAGATACTTTTCAAACAGGCAGTGTTTTTATGATGCAATTTTTGTCTACTTGTTTTGCCCCCTATAACTTTAAACCATTCACACACACACACACACACACACACACACACACACACACACACTAAATCCATCTTTCTTTAACTCACACAATGACTTTCCTTATAGATGTTTTAAAAATTTTTTTTATATCATCATGAGATTGCACTGGCAACACGGATATCCACACAAATCTCTAACCAACCAATCAGTCAGCGCTCCAGGAGGTCCTCTAGGCAGCATCCACACAGAGTAGGCTCTTGCTGGATGGCCCATACGGGCTTGTCCATGTGCCCCAGGAGGTCCTCTGGGCAGCATCCACACAGAGCGGATCTATGTAGGCCCTTGCTGGATGGCCCATATGGGCTTGTCCATGTGCCCCAGGAGGTCCTCTGGGCAGCATCCACACAGAGCTGATCTATGTAGGCCCTTGCTGGATGGCCCACACGGGCTTGTCCATGTGCAAGTTTCCACGAGAACGTCACTGATGAGAAATTTTTGTCTATTCTTCATTGCTATCCACCCTTTTGATTGCACTGTATTTCACATGGACTATTCAATTATAACTTTTAGGTCATGACAGGAGTCTGGCCAGACAGGAAACATTCAATCATACACAGGAATCATATAAGATATAAGTGGGCAGGGGGGTTTAATAAGGTAACAGCTGACTGCATCGGATCTGGGTTGAATATATATTTATTTAAGAAGTTTTTGAATCTGGGTTTACATCAAGGAATGAATGGTTGGGCAGGTGGGAAGGGCAGGGTGATGAAGGTGGGAGGGGATTGGAACAAAACAGTCAGCAGCAAAGTAGAAAATAGTCTTCAATTAAGGAACAATTAGTAGCAGTAGTAGTAGTAGTTGTAATAGTAAAAGCAATAATGCCTTTGAGAACATGGTTACGGAATTAGACTAATTCAGGTAAAAGAACCGGGGTAAGGTGAGGGTGGAATGCTTGGGGCCTTAGTATCCCCAGTAATGAAAAAATCAGATAGCACTGGTTTAGATGTTTGGGAGGGGGGATAGGAGTGGACGGAGAAATGCAAAGTAATTCAGACAAGTTGGGGAAGAACATTTTTTCTTTTAATACAGTAGTAGCAAGCAGAGAAATAAATAACAGCAATATAGAATGACAAATAATATATATAATATATATATATATATATATAATATATATATATATATATATATATATATAAAGGCAACAGACTGATCCCATAAAAATGCCATTCCCCTCATACTAAAACCAACCCTCCTCTCTTTCTATCCCTTACCCAATTACCTTTTCAGTATAAAAGCAGAATGTAAAAGCATTTGTCTCAATTAAATTTTGAGAAAGCCTCAACTAAACAAGGCAAAATATCAATTAAATTTAGTTGCTGTGTTGTTATACCCACTTTTTCCCTCTATTTTCCACCTTGTTATCATTGGTTTCAAAGCAGCATATTAAGCCACTTATCAGAACAACGCACCTGTAAAAAATATTACCATTTTTCACAGGCACGTTGTCCTGATGATAAGTAGCTAATACGCTGCTTTGAAACCAGCTCTTACACCTGTAATCAAGCCCTTTATTTTCAATCTCCAAAACAAAATACCCCACCCCACACACATATATATATTGGTAATATAGTTTTCTATATTTATAAATAAATAGCGCTCAATATGAGAGATGGAGTATATATATCTAAGCTAGGATAGCGTAGCCAGGGAATCAATAGTGCTTGGTAACTGTCAATTTCTCGTTATCCTAACATATATATATATATAATAATAACAATTTTAATACTGATAATATAGTTTGCTGTATTTACATTATTTGGTTTGAAAATCACATAGGCGAGAAACTGTCAGTTACCAAGTGCCATTGACTTCATGTCTTCACTACCCTTTATATATATATATATATATATATATATAATTTTTATATCTATAAATAAAGACTGATCAATATTAGTGATAGAGCATATCTATCTAATTCATCAGGTTACACTATCCTTATATATATATATAAAAGTAAATGTCCTTTTGTATTTTAATGGCTTATATGACCTAGAAAAGAAAAAGTAGTAAATTTCCCTTTGTATTTCAATGGGTTATATGACCCAGAAAAGAAAATGTAAATGTCCCTTTGTATTTTAATGGGTTATATGACCTAGAAAAGAAAAGTAGTAAATATTCCTTTTATTTAATGGCTTATATGATAGAAAAAGAAAAAGTAGTAAATATTCCTTTATATTTTAATGGCTTATATGACCTAGAAAAGAAAAAAGTAAATATTCCTTTGTATTTTAATGGCTTATATGAAGAAAAGAAAAAGTAGTAAATATTCCTTTGTATTTTAATGGCTTATATGACCAGAAAAGAAAAAGTAGTAAATATTCCTTTGTATTTTAATGGCTTATATGACCCAGAAAAGAAAAAGTAGTAAATATTCCTTTGTATTTTAATGGCTTATATGACCTAGAAAAGAAAATGTAAATGTCCTTTGTATTTTAATGGCTTATATGACCTAGAAAAGAAAATGTAAATGTCCCTTTGTATTTTAATGGCTTATATGACCTAGAAAAGAAAATGTAAATGTCCCTTTGTATTTTAATGGCTTATATGACCTATATATATTTATATAGAATGAAAGTCTTAATTTTTTTGTTTTATAAACACTCAAAGTCACCCTAAGCAAGGCCAGTTGGCCACATTAGGCAAAGAGTTGAAAACAAAAAACAAATGAAGGGTAAGGATGTAACAAAAGTGTATGACAAAGGGACAACAAAACAGAAATCCAAACTAAGTCATCCTAAGCAAGGCTGGTTGGCCACTAGAGGCAAAGGGTTAAAAAAAAAAATTGAAGTATAAGGATACAAAAGTTTACAACAAAGGAACAACAAAGCAAAACTCCAAACTAAGATAGAGCAAGACACTTATTAAGCCTGGACTTAAAAGTTTAAGTTTATAACTTGGAGAAAGCCATTCACAAAGGAGTTTGATTCACAGTGAAGAAATTCTAAGTTGTTGAAATAAAACTTGCATCTGGTATTGGGGGGGGGGTAGATTTACAAAGAATCGATGGTCTTAGCTAGAGAAAAATATGAGGACGAGCTGAAAAGTTCATATAATGATGTCATATTTGCTGTTGACTTTTTTGACCAATGGGATCCAAGCACTGCAGCACCAACAGAAGAAATGTATGAACCACAAGTGGAGACTATATTGAAAAATAAACCTCATTTGGTCATATTCTATGAGAGAATCTTGGTCAGCCTATGAACTTTTCAGCCGACCCTCATACGTGTGGAACATGATGGTTACCATTGAAGAAAATAAACTCGGTGAACCAAGTTCAAATTCTGGAAAAGGCTGTTTGCATTTTAATATATCTAGTGCATTACTTCTTTTTGTTGCTGCAATAAACCCAGGCATAACATCAAACTATTTTTTGAGAGGACTTAGGAGTTAATAAACATTGCTAAGAGGTTAACATTTATGTCTTCCTATAGCCACTGCCAGTATTATAAATCTAAATACATTTTTTTTGAAACCATATAAGGATTATCATTAATTATTTGAAACCATATAACTGTGTGCAAACAAATTATTACAATTAAATAAAAAGTTATTTGAAATGTAATTTGGATGTAATTATTAGTATTAGGAATACTTGAAACCTTCAGCTATGAGCAAATTATTTGTATTAAATTGGAATATTTGATAACATAACTGTGTAAAACAATCTTAAAAAACTAAACAAAAAAGATTATATAAATGTACAATAAACGTGATTCCCTAACTTCTAGATATAAAATAACCCTAGACGCATTGATATGCCGTTAAATCCAATGATCGATCTATATTTGGATCTTGTTGGTATCCTCCTCTCTCTCATATATATATATATATATATATATATAATATATGTATTATAAATATAATTATTATATTTATAATATACTATATATTATCAGTATTATAAATCTAAATATTTTTTTTCTCCTCTAAAGGGTCATAACTGGCTTCTGGTATCTTGGTCAGTTTATGAACTTTTCAGTCGACCCTTGTAGACTCAAAAACAATTGTCTTTACATTTGTAGTATGAACAATGAACAGATGGAAGTCAAACATTTTTTTTTTTTTTTACTTAGTCGCTCTGAACAAGACGACCAACAGACAAAGGGTTACAAAATGGCAAATGAACGGTAAGGATGTAACAAAAGTATACAACAAAGGAACAACAAAACAGAAACTAAGATAGGGCAAGACACATTAATCCTTTGTAGGTTGTAAGTGGGAGAAAAGCATTTATATGGGAGTTTGATTCACAGTGCACATGTCCGAGAAAAGAAGTTGTTGGAATAGAATTTCTATCTGGTGTGTGTGTGGGGGGGGGGAAATTAAAAAAAGAATTGAGGCTGCTCCTAGAGACATGTATCTGATTGGTTAGTTGTTTTGTTTTCTTTTATGGCATATCAAACCTTTTCGGGTCATTTAATGCCAAATCAAGTCATTTTGATATTCAGTTTCTTACAGTACTAGCTGTTGCTTAAATGGTCACCCATCTAATTAATGAACAGGCTCATTGCTGCTTAACTTTGATGATTAAGCGGGAACCGGTGCTTTCAATGAAATTTGACTGTAAGCTGACATATCTAGGATGTGTGTGTGTGTGTGTGGGGGGATTCAGAATGGAAAGGTACTGCTTGCCAGTGTGTGTGTGTAGGGGGGTCAGAATGAAAAGGTACTGCTTGCCAGAGATAGCAAAATGAGTTCTTACTGGAAAATTTGAATAAAGGCAACAAATGAATGTAGCTCATCTAAATATCTTCAATAACAATATCTATTGAAGAGGGCGAACTGGCTATAATATGACAAGGGGTAAAAGCTAAAAAGGGACAAAAAGTGATATTCACCATAGAGCCATGCAACCAGTTCTGCATCTTATCCAAATATATATCTACCAACCCCTCCGCACAAGCAGGATGTGACACAAGGTCAATTTCTTAAGCAGAGTTTTTAAAAAAAGGAAAGTTGGCAGAGTGTCCTTTTGTTGGTATCAGCCCAACAGTGATGGAGTCTATCTCCTTTTAGCTAGCGCTAGACCAGGGAGATTTTTTTTTTTGGTTAGGTGGAGCGCCACACCTATCATCAGTCCCCACTTTATCGCACAGATCAGATTACTCAATCTGTGCTACTCATGCACTGAGTTGGCGTCAACTGGTATTGAACTCAGAACCTTGCAATCCCGAGGTGGGTGCTCTACTGACTGAAGCTAAACTGGATCCTTAGAGTATAACAGGTTTGAATTCAGAGTTTTCCTTCTCCTAGACTGGTTGCCAAACCAAGGTTAAAGAGCCCAATCTGCCCTACTATTTATCCATAGCTGGAGGGAGATTATTTGGATTCATTCCTTTCCCAAGGGTATTAGCGCTATGTGAAATGCAAACAGTCTAGTCCAGGATTTGAACTTGTTTCATTGTCGTCATGCTTATTTCCTACAGCAATGACCATTATAGAACGTGCCTCCTTATCCAAATAGACAAAATAAGCTCAGTGGAAGCTGCATGGACATGGGGATCAATACCCCATCCTAGGGCAAATCTGGCTTTACTAAATTGTCTACCATACTCTAGTAATTAAAGTCTTTGTGTAATGAACAAACCTAATTCTTATCCACAAAAAGGTGGGTTTTTTTAAATCATATATCGCATATAATGAATGACCCTAACTTTTGGTTATGCTAGCCTACAAAAATATTTCTTTGCACAACATCCAATTACGTAAAGAGAAAAATTCAAACATTTATTTAAACTACAGTAACACAATCAAAATCAATATAATACCATAAATAAACAATGTAGTCAAGACCTTGATATAGCCTACCATGTTTACTTGAATATTCCAAACAGTTCAGATAATTAACTTTTCATAACTTTGTTTACTATTTATAATATTTGTACATATATAAACAGGTGTTATAAATAGTAAATGATGTTAAGTAAAAACATTATTTTAACTAATAGCCTTTGTTTAGGTATAGATATTTATTTTATATAAAAGATTTACACAAAAATGTAGCACGAGACTGAAAAAGGGGAGGGGGAAGGCTGGTATTCTCTACCCTAACTTTTAGCTTAACTAGTTCCATTCGTGACACAAATTCATTCTACAATAATCCATTTACTATAAAAAAACAATACACACTACAATCACCAAAACTTACCAGTCTCTCTTTGTTTAGATATAGGCTATGTGGAGACACTTTGGATCAAAGCCGGGGCAAGGTTAGGTCTAGAAACAAGTTAAGCTTCATAGTTTCAAAAAATGTATGTAATGAATGACCCTTGGTTTTGAGATGAAAAATTGGTCTTAAAATGCTGTACATTACCTTATTATAATGGTTATATTCATAGTTATTTATTATAGTCATAAAAACTACAAGATTGCATATTAGTAATTAGTTAAGATACTGCAATTTGCAAACCAATTGGTAAATCAGGACTGAGACTGCTTATGACCCTTATACACTCCTCCCATCCCAGGGAAACCAACTCTCCTTGTGCTCCGTCCTATTGCCATTTATCTTGACTGTGATTTTGTCACTGGTATGTCACAATGGTAGACAAAGAAAAAAAAAGTGGGTGAATGAGTACTCTCCCATAATTACCTTACTTGACCAGGCAGTCACAGCTGCTATATCCATTGCTAGCCTTGACATTTAAAAGGCCAGTGATTTTGAATAGAATCTGAATAATTTCAAATCTTTTCTGTAATAACTTACTGCCTATATCAATGTTCCTGTCCACTATTCCCTTTCTTGAAATGAAAAGATTTTAAAAAATCAATATAGGTAATACATTAAAAAAAAAAAAAAATTTTTTAATTTAAAACAGAAAAAAAAAAAAAAAAAAGAGAAAAAAAAAAAAAAAAGAGAGAAAAAAAGAAAGAGAAAGAAATGCATAATACCCATCAAAAATACTTTCTTCAGAAAATTCTACAAGCCGGCAGGTCAACACAGTACTGCACAACAAGTGATGCATGACAATAAGAACTCCTCATCAGTAAAAAGGAAATCCAAAACTTCCTCTTTCCTCCGCCTCCTCCTTCTTCTCTTCCTCCTAAAAACTCTCCTCCCAATCAGACTCAATGCAAAATCTTTTTGTCCATTATGGCCGAATTGAGCTCATATTTTAAAAGATAGCACATTGTGTCCGCCACTTTAACACAACAAGTGTTCTTGTATCTTTAACTGTCTTCTAAGGCGTTACCATTTTTACAGAGAAGTACATATACCAGGAATGACAACGAAGACAGAAAAGGGAACAAGAACACTGGTTGTGGATATTTCAGTCTTTTACCCCCAGAGTTTAAAAAAAAGGGGGTCACAGTTTAAAGGTATTAAGAACAGGAAGTTAAAAGACGACACCATTATAGTAATTTCTATTGGTGTTTCTTCTGATACACCAATTTAATAGTCTTAAAA